>JASFAT010000971.1:0-462237 GCA_031353405.1 Baronia brevicornis | reverse complement strand
ACTATTAGGTGTACAAATAAGTTTCCGCAGTTTTTTATAAAAAATTAGGAATTTATTGTAAAGGAAAAGTACATTACGTTTTATTCAAAGTATTTTCCATCATTTGCCACTACTTTTCCCCATCTTTCTGGCAACATTCGGATACCCCGTCGAAAAAACTCTTCATCTTTTGACGCTATCCACAAATCTACCCAATTTTTGGTGTCTTCATATGATGTGAAGCGCTGCTCAGACAGACCATGTGCCATCGACCGGAACAGGTGATAATCAGAAGGGGCTAAGTCTGGTGAATACGGCGGGTGGGGTAAAACTTCCCAGTTGAGTGTTTCCAAGTATGTTTTTACCGGCGCCGCAACATGTGGACGAGCATTATCGTGTAAAAGAATAATTTTGTCGTGTCTGGAGTAGTAATGGGCGCGTTTTTCCTTAAGTGCCCGACTCAATCTCATCAATTGTGTTCGGTAGAGAGCTCCAGTAATGGTTTCGCTTGGTTTCAGCAATTCATAATACACGACACCAAGCTGATCCCACCAAATACACAGCATGAGTTTTTTTCCATGAATATTCGGCTTAGCTGTCGATGTTGATGGTTCGCCGGGCTTAACCCATGACTTTCTCTTCTTTGGATTATCGTAGTGAATCCATTTTTCGTCACCAGTGACTATACGATGCAAAAAACTCTTTTTTTTATTCCTGGCAAGCAGCATTTCACTCATGCATAATCGGCGTTCAACGTCTCTCGGCTTTAGTTCATATGGAACCCAATTTCCTTGTTTTTGAATCATTCCTAACGATTTTAAACGATGTGAAATTGCTTGTTGAGTCACTTGTAGAGTAAGTGCAAGTTCTTTTTGCGTTTGGGACGAATCTTCCTCCAATAGTACTTCTAATTCCATGTCTTCGTACACTTTCGGCCTTCCACTGCGTTCTTTGTCTTTAACGTCAAACTCACCGTTCTTAAACTTTTGAAACCATTCCTGACAACTTCTCTCACTTAAAGCAGCTTCACCATATGCTTCTAGAAGCAATCGATGCGCCTCAGCTGCAGATTTTTTCACATTAAAGAAGTAAATCAAAAGTTCCCGCAAATGATGCTTATTCGGAATAAAACTTGACATTTTTGCACGAAAAAAATTACGTGATGCTGATACGGAATCACTAGTACTTTAAGGTTATGGTGTTGCCAGATGACTAAACTTGGGATATTACGTTTTACATCTGACAATTTCTCCATAACCTTCTGGTGGGGCCATCTTTTGACAAACCGCGGAAACTTATTTGTACACCTAATATGTTAAATCTTTAGTGGATTTTTTGGTGAAAATTACATTCCCAAAGAGTACTTGAAATTATTAATTATTTAATTCTATGTTTAATGTGGACGTGTGTATGGCCGACTGAAAAGCGGTCAATTGTCACTTAATTTTGATGATTTAAGACGCCGCACGACACCATACACTATTGTATCCTAGAAGGCGCTATGTTGCGCCTGAACAACTATATCATATCAATCAAATTCATTTTTATTTCAAAAGTTATTATGGGGCATTTTCTAAGATAGATAATAAATGTAGAATTTTACGTCGATGACATTCAAAAAACGCAGTTTAAAAAAACTACTGATAATTAAGATCGCATACGAGACAAATAGAAACATTCGTTATATAATAAAATCCTTAACACTCTCAGGCAACATTAAGTTTTTACTGGTATGTATAAACTGATGAACTGTAGAAGTATGAAACTTTGCAGAGTAGTTATAATAAAAGAACATTTGAAAAGTCATCGTCTACGGGGTTAAATAGGGAATGAAATTGTATTTGAAAGTTCGTTAGCAGCGTCAATTTACTAGACATATATAGGTCTATGAAAATTCCTAACCGGCCAAAACATCACCTTTATAATACATATTTACTAAAGTTATTTGCACTAACCCGAAAAATACCTGAATTTCCAATGAAAAGAAACTATCTAGGGTGGTATTAAATAATCAATATTCAATTTAGCGGCATCGCAATCTTTTTTAACATTGCACATAAACACCTTTTACTGTAGACTGTCACGAAGAAATTGTACATAAGAACGATGCGATGAATGTATAAGATAGGAAGAATATACATCGTTGTAGACGGTGCAAGATATTTTCTGGGAGCAGTATTTATTCAGTGAATGTAATAAAAGCGGGGTGTCGGTCGCAAACGTGACCAGCCTCTCAAACTGCCGCGCACGATTCTAAACTCACACTATTACTTACACATACTGTATAGAGGACTTAGTAATAAATTGCTAACCTATCCATAGCATTCTTCAAAATTTACGAAACAATACATAAGGCATGTTACAAATACGTGGCATTTGGCGCCAACCGTGGTACCGGGCTTTAAAATATAAATCATGTTGAATGTTCAAACCAAAGTCCACTGCCAAGTATTGACTAGTGACCAATGGTTTAAGACAGTCATGTGCATGATATAAACACCGACGTAAAATTAAAATGCATTATTATTTTTTAATTCAGTAGAAACTTTTTTGTTCAGAAATTATTTTATTATGAATCCGGTCAAGGATTGTGTTAAAAAATTATTCTAAAGAGACAATGACTATAGCCATTGTGAATGTCTGCTTCCACAAAAGTAAAATAAGAGTAGCGGCATTTAAATTCTGTGAAATTCACCCTTAAATACAAAGAGGAAGGGAAATCACGTATGGAAAAAATGGGACCTGGTCCAGTTTTAAATAGAAGAAAAGAGAATAAGATCCTTCAGTGGATAGAAAAAATGGTTGAAGGTTATCCGATTTCCCATTGTCCGATTCCATTATTACCTATACATGAAAAATAAAGAAAAAACAAAAAGAAATGGTAAGTAAAAGGAGGCAATATAAAATTGCAACAGGAATTCTGTCAATAATATTCGCTAAACAAAATAAAGAGAAAAGAAGAGATGGAAAAATTAAAAAAAAGAGCGCACCAGAAAGACAAAAGAAAAAGCTAAAGAAGACAATGCAAGTCGACTGGAATAAAAAAAGAATAAAAAAGTCTTACAATATTCTTCTGACAGTTTGAACTTACGTTGCAAAATGTCGGATTTTGTTGTAGTAGGTAAAGGGTTCGTGTAAGTAAATATTGAATGTCAGAGAAGATTAGTGCACGACTATTAGAAGAACGTATTTTCTCATTTTATTCAGACCGCGAAATCAAATAGAATTCGTAACGTCTACTCTGTTCTTGAAAAGGTTTTTTATGGAATTGATTTGGTTTATTTCTTTTTTTTTTATTATTTAAAATGTGATTTTTACTGAATAATTGTTAAAACTAAACGATAATAAACTAATTTCCAGAATTAGTTCTTTATCTCTGCTTTAAGAATATGTGGTCAACTACTAACGAACAAAGATGGTCAATTACTAGTGTTTTCGTTTTAAAGGGTGACCAACTACCTGAGCATTTGCTTTTTTTTATTTTTTTTTTATATATTCACGCCTATCCCCTACAGGGGTTAGCAGAGACCACAGAGTTCCATCCGCTACCATTCATCGCATGCTTGCGACTAAGCTCGTCCATGGCCACGCATCCTTTGGCACGGCAGACCGTGGATTGGCGGAGAGGAAGGGAAAGGATAGAGAAGAAAGGAAAGGGCAGGTACGGAAATGAGGATTAGGGGGGGTTACCAGACTCGGAATAAATATTTATAAATCCATATACATATTTATTCCGATGCGGTAATCGAACCCGCGACCATTGACTCCGTGGGTGGAGGGTCCCGCCACTGAGCCAATCGGTCGTCAAGCATTTGCTTAGTTCTTAAATATAATAATGAAATGAATATAAATTAACGTTCTTAAAAAGTGATCTCGGTACATAATCAGAAATGTGTAAAGAACGTCTCCATGCATCAATTGTTGCCATTTATTGACATAGTGAACGGTTACCATTATTTCTGTAGAAGATTTCTATTACCCGGTCAACTGTTTTAACTTGTTGGGAATGATGTGCCACTATAGTGGTTTTCGCGAATGTCTTCTTTCTGACCGAAGCTTCCCTTAAAGCACTATAGTGGCTTTAATTGACAGATTTAATTAAGTGGCAGATATTGTGTTCATACTTGTTTCGCCTTAACATCTGCCATACAGAGAAACAGCCCCGTGCAAAAATCGCAAAAGTGCAAACGGTATTTGTATGGTATACTCATATAGTGTGCTACGAAATAAATTAAAACATTAAGATTTACTTTTAAGTGTTTATTTTTTAAAATATGTTCAGTTTTTATTGTTTCAAACGAAAAATATTTCATATGTGACACATAAACACATGAATTTACGGCGCATCTCGATTTATTTTGGTAAAAATATAATGTTCATTGCGTGGGTGCAGTGAAACTCGGGTTTCGTGTATCTAGTAATTCAAAACGTTGGACATTACATGTTAACACGAGCGAAAAATTTTGTTTTTATCTAAGGCTATTTATGCGATACCGTGCCAAACAAAACACCCAGTGGTAAGACCAAGCAAGGAGCGATTACATGTACGCCGCGCCGTGGCCTCGTGTGGCTTAGCTTTGGCTGTTTACGTCGGATAATGAGTCACGCTGCTCGCCGGTGTTCCGCCAACAACATACCAATAATTCATCGTTAAATTTACTCAAGGACACACTTTGTGATGGTACGCGTCCGAAACGCTCAGAATGAAGGGAACTATCCGACGGCAAGGTCGCAACAGAATGGTCGTTGACACGGAAGTGAGAGGGCACCACTTTAGAGCTTGAGACGTACCTCTTACTCGCGACATTCCACGAGCAATCAAACCATTACGCATTTATGTATTGTGTGTATTTGTATAAAATATATGAGCAAAATTAAGTTTTATCTGAGATTTTCTTCATTATAAGTAGATGGCCACGGATATACGCATATTCAAAATTATTATTAAATTAACTAATAAATTATAGTATTGTTTTTTTACAATTTTTTTATTATTTTTATTTATTATTCGTAATTGAAAAAAGAAATTATGAATAAACAGGTACACTTAATCATAATATGTGTGTTGTGGTTAATTAAAGTAATTTAATATAAATATTATATATAACCGTTTAGATGAGAATAGATACCATGTGTAACATACTAGAAAAAACTAATAAGCATGCATTATATATATTTACAAATATATAATATTTTTTGCGTTCTAGAGTTTTATTTCCCTGTGAAAAATAAGAAGACGAAATCATTGTAAAAAGTTAAACGGCATCGTTTCATGAAATTCATTCGACCGTTCACATTTGATTGAGTTATAAAACATTCAATCTAACAGGCGTATATAGTAACTAATAAACGTATAAAGTTTGAGTAAATCTTATTATTCTGAAACTAAAAATATTACATTCTTTCCTTGCACGACGAAGAATATAATATGAACGAACTATCTATCAATAGGTAAATAGTAAAATATATTTTTGTCCAATACAAACTTTAAAAAGCTTGCACATATCAAACGGCTCTTGCCTTTGATGCTGCAACTGTCCAAGGGCGGTTTTGATTGCTTTCCATCACACGACATGCTTGCCCGTTTGCCTTCCTATACCATTAAAAAATGCTCCTGCTGGTCGATCTTCTATATGTTTGTCATCATACAGTGTATACGGACTGATAACTGTGCCAACGGCAGTTCCAACTGTAACAATTATAGTACTACCTGTTACAGACCTGTCAATTTTTATGATAGGACAATCATATATAATAGTCCTGTTTTCAGGATGGTTATAATAATGCTTCAGTTAGTATTAGAACCGAGTCATCCCCATCAACATTATCATTTTTTAAAATTTATCTACGTACATGAAAATAAGTAAAATATTGAAAAATATTTTACTTATTTTCATGTACGTAAAAGAAATAATTGCAATAAGATGTTCAATTTCACTCATTTGGACGCATGACGGTGGGCCACACCGTCGTTGCGTGGCGAGGGCAGCGAGGTGGCACGAGCCTGTTCGCCCGCCTGGGCCTCTCTCTCCGAAAAACAACACTTGTCGCGGAAGCAAAGGCGCAAAATATTCGTCACGCGCTCGCGCTGCAACCTTAAAGTTGTTCCCATACTCGAAACTTTACCGACGTCCTTTGATGACCTTTATTGTTGTAATGGAGCAGCTTAAAATCATACTTTTTTTTTTATTTTACTAATCAATTAAATTAAAACATTATATAATAATATAATTACCTTATAGGTGAGTGTTTATGTTTCACTTTCATTTGTGTGTATGTAAACTAACATTTTCTATTCGTAAACAAAATGATTTTAATAATAATATTGATCTGTAAAACAAAGATTTAACCAAGCAAGTTAATATTGTACATAGCCTTGTTAAACTGAATACTAATCCAATTTATTTGTGCACTTTGTGTTCACACTTCTTATAATGATCAATATTTACTTATTTAGGGTTTATGTTCATTAATGAACGACAAAATGAACTAGTTTTGATACATGTTGTTTTATATATATAATATAAAAAAAAACATGTATCAAAACTTGTTATTAGTTAACGACATTAATAATTGTGTTTTTTCCGGTTTCAAGCTACAAAATAAATCGAATATTACAACCAAAAAAAATATATTTGATATGCTGAATAATTAAAATTTTATAGATTTTCGTGTAGTGTAGATTAAAGACTAACTTAATAGATTTTCTTTTTAAAACGAAAATTTAAATACAATTTCATGATGACATTTATCAGACAAGGTTATAGAAGTAAATATTTCCTTAAAACTTAAAACGCGAAATATGGAAAATCCCTTCTCCAGGATGTGGAAAAAATGCAAAACATTTCGATGACCTCATAGCAATAAAAATAATCATTAAAATTGCTTGAGAACATATGTATATTACAAAGTTTATTTAGGTGTCTGGTAGTATAATTAGGTTATAGGTCGAACAATCAGCAAACGCATCTCAAATCCTGGCTTCACTAAACGCACATAGTTCCAACAAGATGGCGCCACGCCTCACACCGCTAGAGACACCATGGAGCTTCCGCATAATTTTTTTCTCTAGCAAATTAATAAACCGTTTCAGTAATATCTCCTGGCCACCCAGGTTGATGGATCTTACCCCTATGTACTTTTTTTGTAGGAATACCTCAAAGTAACGTCTATGAAAAAAACTCGAACACGATCTCAGCATGAAAAGAAATTCTCGTCCGCGAGGTTTTCGGCATCCCTACAATTCAGCGAGAGAATATTGCAGTTAGATTCTAAGTGTGTGCCCGACGTGGCGCTCAACATTTAAACGAAATAAAATTAATTTGACGCTGGTCACCATAACACATGCTATATTTGTGATATAACACGAAGTGAGTTTTTTAAATATTTTAAATATATTTATTGCTATATGTAATACATAAAGATGCAAACAACTTCTAACCTCATATGTATGCGGTGAATCTTGCCCACCTACGGCCGGTTATGTATAAAACAGCAATATTACCAATGCGACGTGGCTTGCCTGCAGTCAAAGCAATTAGGGTACACCCTCCAAACAAAGACGGTACTGGTACAATTAGTGATTATGATAATCCAAAACAGTGGACACGCGGTATTTCGGACCTTGTCTAATCCGGCGTCTCCTATATTTAGACACGCTATCACTGTTGATTGTATATAAAAATTTTGGCAAATCTTCAGTTATAATACATGATTGGACAGGTTGTAGTTTGTACGCGCCACCACTATTGTTTTCATAAGTTCTATAGAACTAATAACATCATTACTTTTTATAATGAACTTTACTTTTTATAATGAAATATTAGCTATAATGTGATGTTAAATTTACTCAATTCCACATATTATATACATATTATGTAGTATGATACGTAGTTCAAATAGATTCTTCGATAATCCGACATAGTCCTGCAAAACATTTGGATTACCGCGGGTCCACTGTATGTAGCTCCATCTTACGGTACGCTATGATATATGCTATTTTTTAGTATTCTAGTATTATTTTTTCATTATTCTAATATTATTTTCATTATTCTAGTATTAAATACTACTATTCTTAACGATATTGTTGATAAGATATTGACCTCCGATATACAGAACAATGGTAAATTAATTAGAATTTAAACTCTACACACATTTAATCCGTGTTCACCGCATGACATTCTCGAGCAAGAGCAATCAAAACAAACAGACTTTTGGCCTCATCAAGCGAGATAGTTACGTAGCACATGCGGATAGTGATAAAATTAGCCGATACGCTGACATTGAACGCAAAAACAAAGTGGAGCGATGTTCGCGCATGCGCTCAGGTGGTTTGTAATGTGGAGCAATTTTAGCAACAGTATCGTTAATAATTGCGCGGTACTCTTTAAGGGGCTCATAACGCGGGCCCGCTATAAATACCGTATCAAGCATTATAACTAATTAGGCATCGCGGAGATGACCAATGACGCCCGTCGACCGCAAATGTTGAGAATGGAGAGCACCGCCGCCGTTTATAATCCCCTTAACGTTCATAAATGCCAATTTATAGTGAGGTTATAGTTTTAATATAATTAATTTAAACACATCGGGTGCGTCATTAATCAACAAATCATATCATATCATCAACAAAGTTTGCTTGGCTCAATGATTTCGGTCGAAATTGAGGGTTGTTTTAAACATAATAATCAAGTAATTTTGTATAATGTAATTTGTGTATGCGTTATATGTCATCAAGATACTGCATCCGAATCCTTCTCCAATTGTATTGAAAATGAAATCGTTTCATTGTATAAAGAAATATTTGAACGAGAGCCTTAATTCGGTGTATGCGGACACTATTTTTAATAAACGTCTGGAAACGTCTGAAAACGTCTGAAAACGAAAATAAAATGATTTCTTACATAATTTTATGAATGATTAAAAAGGTATTATTACATATAATTTCATTACGAAAGCTAATCTATCCTCTTATAGTGTAACTTAAGTTTAATTAAAAGCAGATAAATTATTATTACTACGGAAAATCTCATCGTCCAAACTTTATTCGCTTATTTAACTCCCTGAGGGAATGAGTGTCCAAAATCCTTTTTTAATATTTGCAAACACAGTGGGAGCGACGTGGGAAATGGAATCCGCGAGTGGGTGGTTAAATACATAGTTTTTTTGTGTGTATGTACACACATACTGGCCGTGGAGCAGGTGTACGAATCCGCCACAGCAAAGATTCTGGATAATCATGGAGGATGTATTTTCCATTTCAAATAATCAAGCGATCAAAAAACTTCTGTATTGTGACACTAAAGCAATAAGTCGCAAGAGGTGGAACAAACTCCTATGTTTTCTTTGAACAAATTAAGCGGGATCCACTTGCTCTGCTTACTTTAACAATCTGCTGCAAATGTTACTGGATGATCGACCAAGGTTGGTTAAGAGTGACTTTGCTCCAGTGGTCTGAGATTGATTTGCTTCCCTTATACTCTTAACATGTCATTGTCTAAATTTGTTGATATTTCTGATCGATACGAGTCAAAACAATTAAAATTGCTGGATTTAAACTTTGAAAATAACCTTTGGCATTTACGGTGTAATAAAATAACCCAAAGATCGCAATAGTTCATGGTAACAATGGTTAAATTAAATTACTATCCGTATAAAACACAAAAACATACAATCAGTACAAACAGATATGTTTGTACTGATTGTATGTTTGTACCTATTCTTGTATTCGACTGACCATTTCACGATAAATTGCAAAAAAAAGTTTTAATTATTTACGAGTAAATAATTCACTGTGCCGTTAAAACTTCTTTGTCATTATTATGAAGTACACAATGAGGTGATAAATGGCTATTTCGACATATGACAATAGGACAATACATTCCATATTTTGAGAATATTAAAAGGGCATAAAATATCAAAAAAAATGAGCTGCATTATTTACTTTTCTCTCACAGAATATGTTGTTAAAGTAAATTATTCTTCTAATAACATGTCAGCTTAGATAAATATATTGATAATATTATATAATGGATATGAACATAAATCACAATAAACTGTGTAATGTTTTTTTATTTTACATCGTATTATACAAGTAATATGTGGGTGTCGATGTTAGTTACATGACAAAAAAACAAATGATCAGCCCTGCGACCCAGTTCTTGTTATTGTTTAGAAAATAGGGCAAGATAAATTTAAAGGCGAGCTGTTTGCGAGTCTATCTTTCGCTGGTTGCAATTGCAGATATAAACAGTACAGTGATCAAAAACAGAATAATAAACATGTAGTTTGTTAAAGATCTGAATTCATACAAACAGGTCGTCTTTATGTGTGTAACAAGATTATTTAAATATTCATAGCATTTAAATAATCTTAATCTAAGAGCAAAAGGACAAAAAAAAATTAAACAAGCATGCATTTATAGTTTAGCCAATAGGAGTGGCTCAACTTTTATAAGTTAGCAAGTGTGTGTGTGTGTGTTAGTTTGATATGGAATAGAAATGTCCTTTACGTTGTAAGGTACAACGTAAAGAACAAAAGGATTCGTAACACATTTAACGAAGTAATAGTTGATATCATGAAGGTGGTTGAGAAATGTTATTAATAGACGGTCAATTTTCGGACGGAAAATTTCCGCAAAACTCCTTATCCTTAGTTATCGCGCCAATATCGACCCCTTTACGTCTTATGTTTGTAGGTCAGGGTAAACATGTCTGACTACTTTTTTTGTACATAGTTCAAATATTAATTATTACTTCTGTATTAAAATATTAAGTTGTTTAAAATAAGAAATTTCTCTACAATACCAATATTAAATTATAACTTTTTATTTGGTGTAATTTAGGCCCTAATAACTCGCCTTGTGACAAATACATAACCTTTGCTTTATTATCTATTACAAACATTTTGCTTTTAGATATCAACTTTTCACTGGCAACTAAAGATCGAAAATTAAATGTTAATCAACATTAAGCACACGTGCACAGTCATAATATTTTTAAAATTGACGATTGTAATATTTCCAATTTTAATTTCATCTTTCTATTATATTCATCAAGTTAACCAATTTTCCGAAGATCTTATAAGAGAATTTCTAAGAGATTTATTTCAAAAGATATGAAAACTAGCTTTTTTTCATGTAAGATATTGTAAATTATTTTACTGCAACTTTACGTAATAATATTAAACATACTGCTAATAAATAGACGACCGATTGGCTCAGTGGCGGGTCCCTCCGCCCGCCGAGTCAATGGTCGCGGGTTCGATCCCCGCGTCGGAATAAATATATGTATGGATTTATAAATATTTATTCCGAGGGTGGTAACCTCCCCAATCCGCATTTCGTTTTTTCTCTATCTATCTCTATATATCTATCTATAAATATAAAAATACAGCGCTCATTTTCATTTCGTATTATGATATTCAAATCACTGTATTAACCATGAAATTACCAAATCAAAAAAAAAAAAAACAAGCAACTGCTAAACTGGTCTCGATAATTGTCGAAAACCAACCGTTGCAATTCCCCGTTTAAAAGATAACCACTGATAAGTTTGAATCGCATTGACGTCACCCGACGAAAGACAAGTATTTTTGATAAATTTATATGAGCAAGTGTTTTTTTGTTTCTTTAAACTTATCGCCAATTATTTTATATCTTTTATTTGATAAAACTTATGAAATCATTTGGACAATTCCAAGGTTACTCCTTATAATATTAAATCTAATCCAAGCAAGCATATATAATTCGTACGCCTTCAAACAGGTTATGTAGACAGATTTTTAATCCATTTTATACGAATGCACAAGAAGTATTTATTTTGTTTACTAAATCGGTCCCGTTAATATACATATTATTCGTAGTAGAATAAGACCGAAGTTGTACTATGGCACTTGATAAGTGAACCAGCTCGCGGCGTGCGGTAGGTCAGGCTCGATAGTACCGATAGCTGGTGTGAGCGCACCACATGCGTAATGCAACTTCTCACTTGTAACGTCATTGCTTGGTCGCACCGCGTGCGCTCCATTGCACTCCATTCGATATAATTATACGCTAATTATTTTTCCATATAAAAAACTGTACACTTTTACTATAAGTTATACGTTACGTTGAGGGTGTTGTATTTTTTATTAATTTCATACAGGTCATACAAATATACCTTTGCGAAAATTCACGTCAAATAAGGACGTTGAACACATTGTAATAATTATGTGGCGATTCGAGGGTCGTTAAAACGAACGTATTAATTTAATACCATATACAAACATGAATAAAAAAAACTTTAAAAATAAACATTGTGACTATATCTCTTAGCCTCTGGTATTTGTAAATTTAAATATAACGCCGATGAATTGCATGCAATAATGCCATTGAGTTACAAACTATTTTTTTTGGTGATATTGAAACTTTATATAATGTAGCTTTTGTTAGTTCACGTCAATAGTCTGATTGAAAGTAAAAATTAACGGATCGCAAGCGCAATCCCTTGGATTTTTGCTGCTTCTAAATTTATATTCTATACAATTTTGTAACAAATTCAAATGATTAAAATATGAGAAAAAAATTATCAATAAATACATAGAAATATGTATTCGTAATTTATACTTACTCATAATGAATAAACACTATTATTGTGAGTTGCATAAATGCAATGAACGTAAAGACGATGTACACAAACATGGCCCTATCTTGGTACGATGAGATTAGATAAAGCTGTTTTGCGGGGCGTGGGTTACAGATTTGTTTATAACCGGCATTATCGCTTATTATGGCTGAGTGCAACGGACAAATACCCACACCGATGCTCGGTCTACTGATCATGCTGTAGGTCACGGTCTCTCACTACATCCCATATTCACCAATTTTTACACATGAAGTATTTGCTTTATAGTTTATTTTAGCTTGACAAAATCCCGACTACCGATAATGCGCCAAACCCACAATGTCAAAGAGAGGACATAAATAACAATTTATTTAATGTCTATCTCGCTACCAATAAAAGATTGCCTTTCTTCAAAGTATAATATTTTGTACTATAAATCAAGTTTATGAAGTTTTATCCCAATTAAGGTCATTCAAACCAATATACTCCTTCCTTTTTCGGAAGAGAGGAATAAAGGAACTCCCATTACTATCTTTTTTTCTTATCCTTCTCATCCTCACCTTAAAGTAGGCAATGCATTTGCAGTACCCGGAATACGTTTACGAGCGGCGATAGTTGCTTTCCATCAGGTGTCCCGCTTACTCGTTTGCCGATCGCTTCCATAAAAAAAACATTTTCGTCTTTTAATTAAATGTGTCATTCATAAGAAATAATTTATTAATTTTCACTTATGGGAAAGGCTAAGATATAAACGTTAGTTAGTATGATAGATTTGTATTAAAAGTTAAGGGTATATAAAGAACACATACACGTTACAGAATTTTGTTTAGTAAATTTACATCAGTTAGGCAAAAATGACTTGAATTTGAATTGAACAAATTAACAAAATTTTCTAAATAAATGTACTTATTTATAGAGCGCAGCGCTCTATTCCTAGTTGCAACCGTATTTCGGGTGTCATACAAAAATGTATGTCATAAAATTTAGTAGCCAATAAAAACGCGTTTTCCAGTAAGTGGGAAATAGTGTTACATAGGTGACTCGGAAAGATAAACATACACGACACATCATTGTGTTGTAATGCTTGTATGCATCATAATGTGCATACATAAATTAACAACAAAATAAATTGCATGTCGTTACAAATTAAATTAATCAATTACAATTAAAAATTCAATACAAAAGTTATCAACTGCCATTTATAAACTCGAGTTAGAGTGTAAATACGCACGTGTGCGACCTTTTATCTTTTATTGTCATATTATCATTAGGTGCTTGCTGTTTGTCATTAGATGGTTCCAATAGTAAGTGTTGGTCGATTTTGACATATCCAAAACGTCATGAACAAAGCTTAGACTTATGGTAAACAAACCGCTCTAACATTTATTTGATTTTAATGTGACGTCATATACTTATAGTTGTGTAAAAATGTCTGATTTTGAGCCGGGTAATCGTCATTTGCAGGAAGTGGTACACCGCGTATACAAGTGACATCCCCCTCTAGAAGGTCACTTAAGAGTGTGGGTGTCAGGTGACATGCTGGCGCTGTACCTGGACGACAGCGCGTACTTCGCATCGTCTCCTTGAATCCAAATGGCCGCAAAGAGGTTGCAGAGGTTGCTAGACCTCCTACCCGAGTGGATAGCGGATGTCGATCAATGTCGGAAAGATAAACGCCATCGTGACATGCCACGGCAGAATACCGCCACCTTTAAAACTTCGGGGACAGGACATACGCTGGGGGGCCACAGTTAAGTACCATGAAGTGAGCCAAGCCCAAATTTCTTATCTCATATAACGTAATTGACCGTAGTGAATATTGAAGACCATGAAACCTCCAAAGTGATGTCTATTAAGTCAACAAAAGAGGTATCTATTGTTCACGACCAAGTGGTAATCAGAATCAACTGCTTTGTTCGTGCCCAGAATAACGAAGTTACGTTAGATAACCTGCCACTAAAAGCCGATCCTAAGACTCTAATGAATAATTTATCAAATCTCTAACTTCTTCATAAATTTGCAAATTTTTGAAGAGGTATATTGCAGCAAGTTTATATTAGTTTTAGCAAGCAAGAATGTCTTGAAAATAATATTAACGGTAACCATTATTTAATGAGATCCCAACTGCTTATACTTGTTTTCTAATTAAATCTAAAATTATTTAGGACGAATTTTTTAGATATATGTATTTATTAATTTATTGTATTTATTTAATAATTTATATGTATTTATTAAGTAAGTCCGTAGTCCAAATGGCCATCCAAATAATGCTCCTGAGTAGTTTTGTTACAGATCTATTATTCACACACACACTTCCACAATGCTAATAATTATTTTTATTCTCGTTTTTTTCACGTTTCTTGTAGTCACGTCATTAACTTAAATTCTGCGTTGAAAAGTTGAATTAATAGTTATTAAATGTTCTTTAAATTAAATCTATTAGAATAATTAAATGACAACATAATAATTCCAGGCAACTGTTGTTTTGCCTTGTATTTATATAGAAACCTAAAGGAAAATTCAGAGATCGTCGAATGTTTCCTTTTATCATGTCAACAACACACCATATCGCATCTCGGCGCTATAGATTTTGTCAGAAATATTTTTTCGCACATGTCAGATATCACAAGCGATAAGTATTATTAAGTTTCATTGTTTGTATCTCATCGCAAAATACTTATCTACAGTAAAAAGGTAAACAACTTATTGTTATTTGCCAACTCCGGGTCATAAAAACTAAGGTTGTGTTATTGTACGAATTAATATTCGAAGAATAGAACTTCGAAGAATAAAACTACCTTATAATATAAATTATAAGGTAGTGTTATTCTTCGAAGTTAATCTTTGAAGTGCTAGTTTTGTTTAAATTAAGTTATTGAGAAATAAACAAAACTAAAATGTGGAATAATTACTAGAAATATTATTACGTTAGTTATCTGATGTCATTCAACCAGAAAACACGCTCAATGTATCTGTACAATTAAAGTCTAATAACATTTCTTTGTTTTTCACTTCTGAGTTTTTTTTGAAGAAAATAGGTAAAACTGAGGAACATTCCCAAGAGATCAGAAGCATAATAATCGGCTTTCATGAATCCGTTAAAAGTAATCGTAAGATTTCAAGGCTGCAGAAGATACTAAGACAAACTATTGACTAAATTGTTAGGAAATTTGCGTCTGAAGGAACAATTTGGACTAATCGTCACCGAGGCAGACCAAAAGCCACAACTTTGAGTGAAGATTTGAATGTAACTATTAAAAACAAACAGGATGGACGATTAACTGGACCAGAAATAGCAGCACAATTCAATATGGGGCGTAATAAACCAGTGAGTGTATCTACAGTCAAAAGAAGACTCCTTGACGCAGGACTTGAGTGATGCATAGCGGTCCCAAAACCACTTTTTAAAACAATAAACAAGAAGAAGAGACTTAATTGGGCTAGAGAACACAAGAATTGGACAACAGCAGACTGGAAAAATGTACACTGGACCGCGGAATCAAAATTTGAAATTTTTGGATCCAAACGAAGAGTTTTCGTACAGCGGCAGTCGAACAAAAGAAGGACGCTTGTACTGTGACTTCAGTTAAACACAGTGGAGGGTTTGTAATGTTTTGGGGGTGTTTTGGTGGCTCCGCCGTATGAAATCTCGTGCGAATTCAAGGAATCTTAAAAAATAAAGTTACAAAACATATTAAATAAAATAGTGCAGTGCCTTCAGGAATCCGTTTAATTGGTCCGAAATTTATATTTCAACAGCATATTGATACTAAACACACGTCAAGACTGCAAGGACTTTTAAGAAAAAGAAGAACAAAATGTATTGAAACTCATGGTATGGCCTTCGCAGTCTCCAGACTTAAACCCAATAGAACTATTGTGGGATCAGCTGGATAGACAAGTGAATAAATGTTCTCCTACATTTCGAAAAGACTTGTGGAGAAAACTACAAGACGAATGGCAGAAGACAAGAAAAGACAATATTGGAAAAATTAGTAGCTAGGTTGCCCAAGTTATGAGACCGTCATTAAAAACAACATATAGATGAGTCTAAAATTTATAAATTGCAGTATGTGTAATCTCTAAAATATTGTTAATAAATAGTTCGAATTATTAAAGTAGTTTCACTCATTCAAACTTTTACTGGGTGGCCAAATACTTCTGAGCGGTAGTGTACATATATAAAGCTTTAGTTATTGAATTGACCTAATTATGCTCTATTATTAGAAAACGAAAGTCGTGTTGGTACATTATTTTGGCAGACGCTATAAACAGTTGTGGGTTGCTTTTCAGATTCTCTATAAAGAACAGCAAATACTAATGCGTTTTAAGGTGACACTCATCTCCACCTGCAAATAATTCGTTTCCGCAACGTAAGCAATATACCTATATAACGGCCGTAATGAAGTTAACGACATGAGTATTTGATTCACATGTTAAATCGATTTGAGCCGTCTCCTCATTTTTAGTGGAATAAATGTTATTTATTGAATTGTTTATGTATATATTAATTATTGAATTAACATAGTTACATTAGTATTCGGAACAAGTCAAGCTAGGTGAACGTACGTTCCTCAAACAGAAAATGTTTTTTTTTTTATTGAAAAGATAGGCGGCACACAAGCAAGCACCTGATAGAAAGCAATCATTACCGCCCACAAACATCTATCTACACTAAGGGCAGTGCAAATGCGTTACTTAAAGTAGAGGAAGAGGAATTGGGCCTTTGGACCCCTGCCATCACTGTACGAAACGCGGTATTACAATAAAATGCTACCAGTTAACGCCGATATTCTGTGAGGGTTTGATATTTTCCGGCAGAGTCGGTCCATTTGTACTACTATAGCTATCATTAATAATAGATGAAGTAAAAGAAGGCATATGGCAATTAGGTATAACTGTATGTATAGATTAAATATTAGTAATATACCGACACCAAGAGAAATCTCATGTATCATTACGTTCATGATGAGCTCTAATAAAAAAAAAGTTTATTGACCACCTTAAAAGACAATGACTATCTGAGAGTTAACATTTTATCAATCAACTGTGTTTTGATTATATTAATTATTATGTGAATGGTCAAACTATTTGATTAATTTGATGTATTTTTTTTTAATTACACATTCTATTTCCCAAAGAAAACAAAAACAAATATTTTGGGGACGTATCACATCTTTTAAGTCAGAAGAGTTAAAATTGCTTTGCCACTCACATGTTACATCTAAATCGAGTGTCGATTGTACTGAATATGAGGTTGAGGTTAAAAGAGAGAGTTCATCTTTGGTATACCTTTTTTGGCAGGTAGTTTTTTTCTCATGATAACTTGAATTAGGTATAGATGGTATAACTGTCACAAAAGCATATTGGTAAATCATGACTAAACGTCAATACTTTGGCTATAAAATTAATGTTTGAAATTATATTTAATTATATTTATTGCAATGTAACTCAGTAATATTATATTTAGGTACATTATAGGTTATAATCAGAGCTGGGCAAAACATAGTTAATCCATTAATCGTTAATCCGTTAGTCGCTTTTAACGAAGTGTTCATATTGCATAACTATTTGAGTTAAAACAAAAACTATTTGCAGTTGTTTTTAATTAAATTTCCTTAATTTTTTGCAATAGGTGCATATGTATTTGATTTTTTCCAATAAGTACCAATAATATAATGTAACTTGTGTACCAAAGCCAAGCCTTTTCTATAATATTCTATAATATCTTACAAGTTGTACTGCTGTTTAAGCATTTCCTATTACATATAAGTAAGGTTCAACTTATAAATCGTTAATTTAAACGGAAAACTTTAACTTACGTTAAATTGTTGAGGAATTGACATTTTAATGATTATCGTAGTTAACTTTTTGTGTAACAAATTAAAGTAAATCAATCAACTTTTTTATAAACTTTGGCCATCTCATGTTATAATAATAAATAATATACACCTTTTAAGTAAAAACACATCCCATTGTGAGAATACGTTTAACTTTTCCACCATAAATTTACATTCATAGAAAAAAACTTAATAATAAATACCTTGGTAAAAATCATATGATTTACGTTTCGATTAAGGGAGATGAAATTTACATCGAAACTAAGTCATAAATCGTTATGGTGAACAAATTTACAAAGATACATATTCAAAATGTACAATTTTGTATGTAATCATAAAAGCTCCGAGAATTATATTTCCTTTTCATATGGGTAAACAATATTTAATGTATAATAGGAATTTGAATTAATTTTGCATGTACTCATAAATACTTAACTGAATACAAGGACCCCTCATATGAGATGTGAGAAGTTACCCCTGCGTTACAATCAGCATCAGTAAGGTACAGTCAACTAAAGCGAAAGCCATCTGTCGAGGTCATTGACCGCGTGAGACTACCCCATCCACGAGCCCCTATACCATGCACTGTGTACCAAATATCCGTTAGACAAGTTAGTGCACATTATGTTTGACCGTTCAAAACACAACACAAAACTGAATATGGTAAGTTCCAAAAAATAAATTTGACCTTTCTTCTTGTAAGCGTATTCGTATAAATTGTAGTATGGTTTTAGTGATTGAATATGATATGAATGATTTTGTTTGTTTAATAACTTCATTATAATTAATTATTATTGTTAGCGCTTTGGTAGCCAATATAATATGCGCTCGTTTTAAATTCTATTGATCGTAAATGAACAGTCTCTGTGGTAGTGCTTGTTGATTTTTCTAATCCCTATGACATCATTGACCATAATATTCTTTGTATCTTTTGATATTTATTAGCGATCTCGAAATTGATTTGGTTCATCTTTATATGTTCCTTATGTGTAAATTGACTTTCCAGAAAGCGGTATGATTTCATCTGTTCCTTTTTTGTTAACTCTATCACATTCAACATCAGTCGCTCATATTATTTATTTATGATATATTTAAATCGATTTTCGGCTACACACACAAGCGAACACCGTTCGGTAGTTAGATAATTATTTTTTTTTACAAAATTTTAAACATATTTAGTAGTAGTGGTTTGATACAGAGTTACGAACTAATGATGTTGGCTAAAACTGAACGTACAATGTTATCTCTGCTTATTAGCTTTATTCAATACTATAGAACAAATTTTTGTTCTCCAAAAGACAATAATTAGCCAATTAAAAAAATATATATTTAAACAAGTAGGTTATGATAAATTATTAACTACAGATGAGTAGCCTTTACTATCAAACATAAATAGGGATTTGTAACTCAACATATAGTCAAAGTAGTACTTTTGAAAGGCACTTCAAAACGTCCGAAAGTATATCTATTACAAATGAAACTACTTTATACAAACTAAATAATACAGTTCCATTTCGTAATTAATCTCTTTAGGATAAGATTATTAGTAGTAATCAGTTCCAGTAATTTGGAATCACTGATTGTTTATATACATTTCAAAAATATTTCAATACAGATATCATAAAATTCTCAATGCCCAAGTGTTGTAGATGATATGCTAAATAAACAAAAAATAAATAAAAATAATGGTACAGTACTTAAATGTTTCATACGTGTTTCTTAGCATCCTCAAAATTAATAGAATCGCAAGTAAAATTACAATTTTGTTTACCTTGTAGATAGTATTTACATATAAGTACACGTATAAGCAATAACAAAAATCATTGCGAAAAAAGGTTGAAAAAAAATCTTAGAAAAAAAACACACCTAATGTGATTCAGAGTAAGATATCGACTGGAATTGTAACATAAACAACAGAGCGACAGAATAGTAAATGCGTAGCAATCGACATCGAAACCGTTCACCACAGCGCCGCGTTACGGCATACTGAAATATGACTCATTTTGTCATGTCATGTTGCCGTACTTACGACTACGTAGTACTATAGTTATACATGTACACATTTTGTACACGTGGATAACAATTTATTAATAACAATCCTTTATAAATTGTTCAACTCTTTTTTCAACTTTGAGGAAGTTTAAATATAATAAGTGTAACAAATACTAAGAACCGAATTGCAATTTTTTGGGACAATTCACATCAATAAGTCAATAATAGAATCAAACAATTTTAAGTGCAGTACAATAACAATTTAGATATTGCTGTTTATATTATAAATATATATACTACTAATATTACTATTATATATTAAGTAAAAAAAATATAGCGCGCTATGCTTTTTTAATAGGTTTATGTGTTTTTTCATTTATTTAATTAATATCACTTTTAATTTATGATTTCGCTATTCTTTTCACATCGAGACACATCTATAATATAGAATTTTCGAAATGTAAATAAATGTATTCATCTTTGGCCAAGATGATTTACCTTAACCAAGCAAAAAACTAATTTATTGAAATTATGTTTACTATTTAACTTAACAATACTAATCAAGAACGTTATGGTTTCTAAGCATCACAGTGTAAACAAGCATTCCCAACATTTCACAAATTTAAATGAAGGTAAAACAATATAATCTCATATAACACACCTGTAATATCTAAGTAATCATCATTGATATTTGGAAAATTTTAAATATAGTTAATTTAAAATGTCATAAAAATCTCAATCGATAATAACTCAAATACAACGCGAACTGTAAATGGAAATGGGACTCCAAAAGCTTGTAATGTAATTTATCCATCATCCAAACACGGACTGAAGGAATGGAGACGCAAAGAATCAACCAAATTGTTTCTTAGTAACCGCATCGTATAGACTATAAATGTACTGTTTGGCATGGGAGATTATATATCAATCAAAACTTTAGAAAAATGTATCTTTAGTTTAAAATTATTTCGCACACGGCGAACATGTACCGTGTACATAACAACAAAATTATTTAGTATAGTAACAACGAAAGTACGTCGACGAGTTGTTTACATCGCAGTTCGCTATCGGCGGCACTTATTACACGGTCGAATGAATTTCGGCTCTGTTCGCAAGATAACGCGGGGCGCCTCCTCAACGAGGCCTCATAGCTCGTCGGCGTCGGCGTCGGCGTCGGGCGGAGAATTACAAACAAACAACGCATCGAATATTCGACTGGATCGCCGTTATCTAACAGATTACGCGAAACAGAGCGGGCTGAACGTTCAAACGCACGCACAAATAGAGTAAAAATAAATATAAATAAATTTGCGACCCACGAGTGGCCCCACAGCGGGTGGGAGCAACGGCTGCGGAAGTTTTTGCCAATATCCGGCGTCGAAACGTACAGCATCATTGTAAACACGTCATCCGTCTCTTGCCCCGTCATCATCGCATCTGGCCTTTTTGCAGCGATCATTGGAAAAGGAAGTAATAAACTTATCCAATACGCCATTTTCGTAGTTGGAGTCTACTTTTTTAATCTTTATATATGTAATAATTCTGTAAGTCACTAAATTCTTTCTAATGGATGGTTTAGATTCACTATTGGACCGGATATAGATGGCGCTGCAATCGATCTTTTTTTTATTTAAAATCTTAATTATATTTACCGGGCCAGCTAATATACTATAAATCGACAAAATAATCTAAAATATTACGAAATACGTAGAAAATGTTAGTTGTATGTTCTATTCATGCTTAACGAATGATTTTAAGTGTGTCCGAAAAATATATATTTTTTATTTTATTTCAACTTTATTTTAAGAAGTAATGAACTTCCTCTGATTCTTAGTCTTTGACAACAACAATCTTTATCATAGTGAGATACAGATTATTGTTATTGTATATAAAAGAAATATAAATTTATCGAGCATAATTCATCTCTATTAAAAACCTATATGATTTTATATGAATGATGATTTAATTGAGAGAGACTTTCGGAATTCTTCAGGGAAATTGATCCATAGACTTTTCGTATGCAGTGATAAGAATCAGATGTGAAGATATGTGTGTGTGTGTGCGTGCGTACGTGCGTGCGTGCGTGCGTGCGTGCGTGCGTGCGTGCGTGCGTGCGTGCGTGCGTGCGTGCGTGTGTGTGTGTAAGGAAAACGTATGGGAATAAATATCTCATCTTTACACAACTGTAAATAAATAAATGTGTATTCAAACTTACAAAATAAAAAACAATGTCGCCCAACATAAAGCTCAAAACCAAGATGCAGGCAAGATGTGAAGCAAGAATTTTCGAACAATCAATATGATCTAAAATCTAAATGCCGAACTGGTGTATGTTACAAAGTGAACCCATGCATAACAAAGCTAGTATTTAAGTAGATGATTGTTTCCCTTAACTTTGTCCACCTAGCTAGATTCACTGGCACGTGTAATGCAAATGAAAGTAATGCTCTTTCCGGACCATAATTTAATTTTTTAGTCCTTGGTAGAATAGTAATAGAACTTTTCGCAATCCGAGGAAACCACAGCAACAACGTTTCATTATAAAAAAATTCTATTTCCTTAACCTTTGGTCTGTGATGCCACCGCAAGGCGGCCGTCCGAACGCCTTCTGTGGCGTGCTGATTTATTTGATTTTATATGAATAAAATAGGTTTTCGGGACCCGTCTGCGGCGGCCACTTAAAGCTACACGAGCGTTTCGGGTTTCTGCAAAATTTCGGCGAAATCGACACACAAATGACGATGTGTTCGCACTTGTCACCATCTTTTGTCAAGGGCAACCCCCGAAGATATAACGGTGCGGGGGGTGGGGGCGTCGAGGAATCTTACAACAGGTTTAGATTTTAGAGGTTAGGATATAATTCCTCTGCCTCTAGCTCTATCTGAACATATCCCCAGAACACACTTACCTTCAATCTTTTACAATTTCCCACATAACATGTCAGTGAGTCAGTCAGTCAGTGGTAGCAGCTTTAATTAATATTAATAATAATGTGAACTTGTATTAAATTATTTTATTTCGTTGTAACATTTCTCGAAAATGTAATGATATCAGGGGTGCTCAATACTTTTGGCCTGGGCTGTATACTGATTGACATTGATTTACCGCGCACTCTGCAGTAAATGAAAACGTAGCGGGTAATTTGCATACTGTAAAATAGTTTTAAAGGCATTTCTCTCTTATGGTCCTATGTCCCCGAGTTGCGGCAGAGGACGTCCACATCGTCATTATGCAAATCTGGGAAAGGACCTTATGCGAACTATGCCACAAATTCTCATAAAATAAGGCCACAGTGCCTGACAGTGAGACGTAAATATATAAGCTATTTATTTAATATTTTTTCCTTCACTTCGAAATCTGTGACTGACATCAACTACAGCGGAGCCTCAAAGTAAAACTTTTTTGGCGCGTTCTTTAGACTTCTTAATAATAAAAATAAAAAATCTGGAAAATCATTTGACAGGCTAGGGGCATAAATATGCCCTAATACTATGCATAAATTTTACAGTTATACATACCTAAAAGTCTGACATTCATATTTGACGGTTTTATTCCCATAATAAGTGGCGATGTTACATTTACTGAATTTCCTATATTACATTTTGACAAATATTGTCAATGTTTAGCAACACTAAAGCATGTAGTTTGACGACTTTAAAATGTATTTTTCTCACTGTTGACTGTAATTAGATATCTTTTAGTTAAGTGTGGAAAGGTAAGGTTCGTATACTTACTTCCAGGTGCGAGGTGTTCAAGTGCGTGCGAGCGCACACAGGCCAGCAGCAGCGCGCACACGACAGCCGGCCACGCGCACGCCGCGGCTGGCCACGCGCCCGGGCGCTCCGGCCTCGTGCGACACGCGCGAGCGCGCCGCATCACGCTGCGCCTCGCGCCGTCCGCACCCGCCACATAATCCGAGCTGAAACAACGGACAACATAAGACGTGACATCCACCCTCAAATACCCTGTGTAACGACCAATAGCATAACTAAGGTATTTGATGCTGCGGTCGATCGCCCAAATGCCTATAAAACAAAGATATTTTTTATGGAACAGAAAAAGGTCACTTGATGGTAAGTAACGGTGCTGTACATAGACATCTGCAATATTAAGGACAAGGGAAGAAGAAAATAAAGGAAAATAATTGGGTGTCCAAATCTTAAGATAACACAAAGTGCTAAACTTATCGCCGATATTCTGTGAGGGTGTAGTACTTCCCCAACGAGTCGAGCGGAACTATTTATGTTACCATAGCCATACCACTACAAAATATCAAAGCAATTTCTCACTAACTTAGAAAAAATGAAATACAATTTAGATGTTTCGCAAATATTAATGTGTTGAAATTCGAGTGGTTGCGCTTCATGTCGCTGTAGAATAATGAGTAAGTACGATAATCATAATATTTTAATCTCAAATAAGGTCTACAATAGATTTCATTTTATGCAACAGCACAATGCTTGCATGATAAATTTAGGCACATTTTACAACTAATTAACTTACTAATAATACTTTCTACTCTACTCTAATGCTACTCTTAATACTAAATATTTTTTAAGGTTTATTACAGTACTAACCCTAGTACTGTAATAAACCTTACAGACACAAAACAATTTAAATTGACATTAAGAACAATAAGTTGTTCAAAAATAAATGTTGCCCAAGACTTTAAAATAATCATTTAAACTTTTTAAATGACGTAACTAAACGCTATTTAAAAGGTTTTATCAATTTTTGTTTATTTCTTACTCATTCCATTCATAAACAACATCCAACTGTATACCGAAATAAGCATAATGCACAAGTAGTACATTTTTTACAAAGTCATTGATTTTTTTACTTATAATAGCCGTTAGCTGTAATCCTTAGCCTGTATTACAACAAAACATTGACGTTCCATCGTATCGTCGTTCGACGTATTTGTGTACCATAAAATATAGAAAATTTGATAAGACACAAATTAAATGTAACGGAACTGAATTATAAACTAAGATATATGTATATTATTAATTACTAAACAATATTTCTATTGTTAGAACTTGATCTTTGCTGTTAATTATATTAAAAATAATGAATGGAGTTAAAAAATATTTATTTCGCTGCCACAATAATGACTATTCCATTGATGAGCGAATAATTTTCATTGAACGGCAGCGTAGTTGGTCGACTCGCAAAGGTCATGAAGAGCGACATGAAGCTCCACTGATCAGCGTGGGAGACTGCGCGATTCCCACGATACTCGCGCTCAACTAAAATATCGGTTAAAAAAACGTTAGTCTAATTTGTACAGAATGAGAAAATAATTCTAATCTCACTCACATTCTGGAACACAGCCTGCCATACGTGGCTTCAGTGGGATGCAAATAATACAAATATAGAATGTAGATACTCTTTCGCCCGAAAATAAATATCATATCTTATATTTTACGATATTCATTTCAGACAGATTATCGGCAAAAAAAAACATGGATTGCCATGGAGAGTAAACGACAAACGACGACATTAAATAAAAGTTTTTATATTATAAAACATTTACAGCACCTATTTTAATTTTTATTTTTTGAAGTTCTGCATAACACGTGTTGTCATTTCTGCACGAATTACTATTTTAAAAATATTAATAGTTTGAGGACGGTTGGTGTACACTCTTTCTTCCATATTACATCATAGACAAAAATCACATGTTATCATTACGTGCGGATCTCACTCTCTTCGCCCAAACTCTCACCTGCTGACTATGCATATTGTTTCAATGAACTTTATGAGGGTTTCCTGCTGCCTAACAGTAATTTTGCTTATTAAAAAAACAGAGAGTGGAAGTGAGCTTCATCAGAGGTCAGTAAATATGAATTTTTCGGCACGTTTTGAAGAATGGCCTGGTACGCATCTACACATTTTTGAAAGTCATCTTCCTGTATCGCATGAACAAGAACCATGTTTTAAGGGTAACTATAATACTTGACTTTTTTCATTTAGAAATCATAGCATCCCGATTTAAGAAAAAAAATGATTCCACTCTACCATGTAGATGGCAATTACGGTAAAATACTATGCCAATATTAGTTTCGTGATCAAGTTATAATAGTAGTTTTACCAAAAATGTTTTCTGGTATTATGAGCTAAATAAAAAAGACATTTAATTTTTTATTCAGTTTCCTTCTATTAAATTGTATTTTTAGCAATAATAAGAAAAATAGCATAATTGGTACGGATTGGGTTTACGATCTTAGGTCGACAGTTCCTAACACAAGCATTATTAGCTCACTCGAAATGGTTAATGGTATATGTTTCCAATATTAACAGGAATAAGGATTGCAGTTAGGAATAAAAGAAG
Source organism: Baronia brevicornis (assembly GCA_031353405.1). NCBI lineage: Eukaryota > Metazoa > Arthropoda > Insecta > Lepidoptera > Papilionidae > Baronia > Baronia brevicornis. Next base: position 435,490 of record JASFAT010000971.1, on the reverse strand, counting down.
GAACGACATCAATACTGACGCAAATCGACGTCAAAGAGCTAGAATATTATTGTTAACTAATAGAATACGTGTTAAATGTTGGCTATTTGATAAATTAACTATATATTATATACTGAATATGATTTAAACTAATCACTGCAAGTAAAATCAGGCCAAATCTATGCACACAGTGTAGCAGCGCCGCAGAAGTCGGTTTATATCCATTATATTATAGCTATTAATGTAAACGGCTTACTATATTACACATACGTGTACCTACCTACGCGTTCTTTGTACATAGACAACGTCACATAGTGACTAGCCGGCGCCCGATAGACGCTACGCTTTACACTATCGCTCAAGATTTTTGTTATTTGTCAAGATAACGTTTCACTACTCCGTTCCCGACCAAATAAATTGTCCGTTCATCCAGATTAGAGATCAATCGACAACAAATATAATAATACAACCTGTATACAATAATATATAGTAAAAGAATTATAATGAAAACTAAAGAAGTTATATAGTTATAATAATAAATCAAATCGCGGCCTTGTTCTTCCTTTATAGAGTTGGAGTTGGAGGGAATTGAGTGTGTCAAATGTGTGGACCGCCTTTTAATAATTGTTTATCTCAAGAAAGCTTATTGATTATGATTCTGGATTTTACCAGATACATTATTGGTTCATTTTTTTTATACACTCTACACTCAGATATTAAAAAATCGATAAAACGAATGCTTTGGAGCAAATATAACGATTGTTTTAGTGACATATTGTCACTAAAACGATCATTGACCTAAGGAAATAATGTTTTTATGATTAAAAGTAATTACTAGATAAAATAAAACAATTTATAATCAAAAACAATTTATAAAAAAACAAAAACATATGATAAAACAAAGTCATATGAAAAAGAAAATTTTAATATAAATCTACGAAAAAATGGACGACTGTGTCCATTTTTGTCTGTGTATCTTTTTTTATATCGAAGCATATATTCCTGTTGAAGGTCTTAGAAAATCTTCTTATGTGCAAATAATCTTTAATAAATTTCAACCAAGCTGATTTAAAAGAAGTAATATATACCGAAGGTAATTTTTTTAAAAAAGACACTACCGTTCAAAAGTATTTAGCTACCCAGAGAAGGGCATTCTATAAAGGTTGAATGAATTACTTCATAGTAATTTTAATTATTTATTGGCAATTCTTTACACTTCATAACAATCCTGTTTATGAATTTTAGAGTCATCTACATGATCTCTGTCATCAAAACTGTTCTATAGTTTTCAAGCATACGCATTGAGCGTAATGGCAGATGTTAAAGGTCTTGTTATATGGACGATGTGCAATAATTAACAAAGTACCAACAGAGCTGTTTCACCACGTCCATAACGGCGACCAGGTAAAAACGGGAGGTAGCGTCCGTTGTTTACGCGCCATAGCGTGGCGAGCACGAGGTTGATGACCGCGTGCCGCACCACGCCGCCATATTTTCGGTAATAAATAATAGAGCAGCTCAACGCAGGGCGATCGATCGGGCGGTGGCTATTGCGGCGGCGCGTCGCTGCCCCAAACATTACACCCCCATCACCCGCATCCCGCTTCGCAGTGGGCTTGAAGCGTCTAGTACGCTACACTACGGTATAACCACGTTGCAGTTTATGTGACCTGTCCGCTGTTTATATCAACACGGAACACCAGTGCAGTGATAACACAAAACAAAACTTATACGTCTTATCCTTTATTGTACACTTTGATATCAGAATAAATAGGTCGATACTAGATTAATTTAAAAAGCTGTTTTAATGAACATAAAAGTTATTGTTCAGATAAATTTACCTTATAACTTTGTGTGTTGTGTTTCAACACCTCCTACTTTTCCATAATGTTTTGTTACATTGTAATATTAGACTGAATTCCTACATGAATATTTTAAAAGTAAAAACTAAAATATTAGATATCAACGAAGTAAATAAACATTTCAATGATTGATATATTTTAGTCAAACCAAAACAAAATATGTTGTTTGGTGACTTTATATGATAAAGTACCAGAATAACAAGAGCCCGATTGTTATAGCGTGTATTTTCTATTTACAGTATATATAAAACTCAAATTGCATTAAAATTATAAAAATTTATCTGCAAAGATGGCAAATATCATTAATTAAATATCAACATATATTAAATTAAAGACTACGTAAGCTATAAAATGTTTTGGGAGTATTGTTTTGATAAGACTTCAAGGTGTGTGGTCTGAGACGCATTTGCTTATCGCATAAATTAGCTCGCAACCAGTGCACTGCCGCGCGGTAGATGCATAGGCGTAATATGTACTTACGCATACTTACACTTTTATTTTTATATATGATATCTATAATAATGTTCGAAATGGTAACAACGAATGAAAACTAAACATTAAATAAAACACTAAGCGCCGCTTTGTCACGCAGACAACACACTCCGTTTTTTTTAACATTTGTAATCGAATGTACTATACACTCGATTACAAATGTTAAAAAAAAATTAATTTGTTTGTGACTCGATGACAGGTACCTGCGATTTTTATAACTTTTATGCCTGTCCTCTTTCTGGACAAACAACCTAATCATTCAGAACTAATTGTTATTAAAATACCATTTCCTTTTTCCACGTCCGTCCTGTTAAGTGATAATAATATAGAAATACATATTATTAAATTTTTTTATTATAGTATCTTAAACTTCGAAAATATACTAGTTTACGTCAATATTCTACTGTATTGTATTTTCCATTTTAACTTACCAAAATTCTTATCTAATATTATTGAATCATGTATAGTTTTTTACAGTTGTACTATTAAAATTAGTATCTAGATTGTTTTGAGAACAAAAATTAACGAAACTAATAAAACATAATATATAATATATAAAATTGGACGTGTATTTTTCTTACCTTTACTAAACTTTTTAAAACAGAAATTAGCTTCTATTTCGTTATATTTTATAATCCATATGAGTAAACATCGATCAGCATAATCAAATTATGCAGGATCTACAACTTAAACAATGACAACTTTTTGACATATCTTTTTTTCGTTAATGGCAATTGAATTATTAAACTATTATGCCATTATTAAATAATATAAATATATTATCATAACGAAAACATAAATAACGACCTATCAATAAAGCATCGTTAATATTTTTCGATGTTTCATGATGAAACATGAACGAAAACATGACGAAAAATATTGAATTAATGAATGGAAATTCTTCTTCCTATACCTTTGCTAGTCAGAGAGTATAGGACAAAGAATTCTTTCTTTTTCTTCTCCATCGGAAGAATCTCTTCTTCCGATGGTCTCCAACTAGAAAAAGTAGCAAAGTTAATTCAACACAGCTATCTCCATCTTTAGCGAGGTGAAACAGTTCGGGAGTACTTGTTATCCCTGTCCATTTTCTAATATTACGTAGAGAGTTGCTTTCCTGATCGATTTGTTTTAAGAATTTGCATCTGTCATATCTCATATTATTACCCAGGTAAGCATCTTTGCCATACAAACCATTACATGCGTAAAATATACCATCACCATTTCAAAAGAAATAATAAATTCATTCCAATTCGAGGACATTCATTTCACATGTGGACACAATATGTGTTATCCAATTTAATTATCATCATCAAAGGCGCTACAGACGCGGGTCGGGTCCAAATTATGCTTCGAGTTCGATCTATTCCTAGCTTTCTTCCTCCAATTTGTCAAGCCGCGAGTTTTTAGGTCCTGTTCGACTCCATCTTGTTATCTGAATTTTGGCCTGCCTTATTTTGTTCGCCCCTATCGATTTTCCATTCAGGAAACATTTGGGTGCTCTGGTTTCATACATTCTTTCCACATGTCCTGCCCACCGTTAACGACAATTTTAATGGTTTTAGTGACATTAAGCTCTTTGCATGTAGTGCTAGTGGTTAAACCAAATTCGCCATTTCTCATTTTCCAGCGCTGCACCTATAATTTGCGTCAAAATCTTACGTTTGAATACCAGTAGGAAGTTCTCGTCTTTTTGGGATGTTTTTCAGTTTTAAACAGTATTTATCTAGGTTTCTATCTTTTTTTTTCGAAATAACTGAAACGTAATGCAACCGAATAGCATTTTGCAGCGAATAGAAATCCGCATTAAACTTCAGGATAAATAAGCTCTGCAAGCTTTCGAAGTCAGCGGAATACAGTTTAGCCTACCTTCGCAGATTAAAAACTTACTACGTTTTTCAAATAACATTAACGTATACAAGTAATATTTCGTAATACAGATCAAATGTACAATATAGGACATGAAAATGCAACATCCTGGGATAACAGGATTGAGTAGCAGCCTATGTCGCCAAAACAATATCGTTGTACCCACTTCGAAACTTGCGGATCTCCTGCTCGCGTGACCTTCAGAAAAATTATAAAGGTCTCAAGGCCAACAATGCCATACAATAACGGTTTGCTCTGCACAATGAACTTATTCAAAGCATATCCATTCCTGACTCTCGGATCCGACGTCCGTATACCTTCTGTACTATTTAAAACCAATAAAGAAATATATTAACAAATAAAATTATATAAGATAAGACTATAACTCTCAATTATACAAGTATTTTGTAGTGCAACGCTATAGTCAAATTTCTGTTAAAAAATTGACTAAAATAAAAAACTTTCATTGACTAAGTTTCGTTTGCAGCATGGACCGGCCTAGTTTATGCAGGACTTTTTCGGTAAGCGCAGAAAGCCGCAGGACCTACACCTTTGATCTTCCTTTAACTCCCTTTCCCCCTATTTGTATTTATATATTAACCTAAGATAATAAACACGTTTACAGTGCCCTTTATGTAGCAGATGTCTATGTGTATAGGATGGCGGTGATTACTTACTTCATATGATACGCCTGTTCGCATGCCTACCTCTTCCAAAAGTGATAAGTTTAGTTTATCCAAAGGTGTATAAAAACGAAAAATATAATTTAAATGTAATCAGCCTCCGAACGGTATGTTAATAATTATTCTTTATTGTTATAAAAAAACTTTGAAGGAGATCGCTTATGATATATAAGACCAGCTTTTGTACCTACAGTTTAAAATATTTCACGTTTGTCTGTCCAGTTCTGATGTACATTTTTTTTCATTTATTCCTTACAATTTGTTACATTGGTAAGGTAAAAGTTAAGAAATAAAAGAGTAAATAATATACATGCCAATAAAAAAGGACAAAAGGAATATGAAGACATGAGTGGATGAAACTTTTTTTTTTGTTTGTTTGTTGTTGTTTCATTCATTATAAATACAAAAAATCACTATTTCAAGCAAAAAAAATTATATTTATGTTACGCAGTGTTAAACTTCAAAAAACATTGTATGTGCAATTTGCATAGAATGTTCATTCGACACATAAAACCAATAAATTAAAAATATTAAAATACTCTGCATGAATTTCGTCCGAGGATGTCTTCTAAGTAGAAGACATCCTCGGACGTATACCGTTGCAGTTTGTGTAGTCCTAAAACAAACAGAAACAGTATATGATTTAATAACTATGCAAATGGTTATGATTTGATATAAGTTTCACATGATCGTTTATGTCGAATGAAGACTGATGGTATATGCTAGTGTCTCGCAACTCTAACTATAGTGCGATGTCGTGTAGTGAAAAAGGGCGAACTTCGTTGTTTACACCACTGCGTCACGTGGTGACGATTTATACACGCAGTCACGTGGTCCTAGTGCAGTAATATCTGTATACTACGACGAAGATGTGAATCTACGCATCGTACTACATGTAAAACCAGATCAATCCAACCTCATTTACGTTTAAAATTAATATGAAACGATACCTTAGCTCAGTGCCCGCCGTGGTTGCCCGTTCCACGCGAACTATAATTGTTGATTCAAAACACAAACAAAACTGTCACTCAGGAAATTAACTTCGCAATATTTCACCAACACAGCCACTAGTTGTAATATTTAAACAATAACAAATAGCACTATTGTAAACACTGCGCGCGATTCAGAACGAACAACATATAGACTAGCTATCACGACCGACGCGCGCAAACGACTGGAGGGCGAGGGAAGAGGGAAACAGCGGAGCGTACGGGGCCGTGCCGTCGACCCAGTCGTGGAATGCGGCTCGCCCGTTCTTGAGTTCTTATTTTTTTTGGCCGGTCTGGTAGGGCGCGACGCGAGGGAACGTGATTTCTTTAAAGCTTGCTTTGGCCCCATGGGCCCTGTCACTTACCATCCACGGCTTCCAAGTAAGCTTCATTAATTAATAGTAAACAATTATGTTGCCAAGATTTCAATCACAAAAATGGCCAAAAGTTTGGTTTAATAGTTCTTAAAGTTTTTAAAATAGTCAATAATATATGTGATTTTAAATTTGTCTAAATATTTTTTTTAAATTAATTGTGTATATTTTATATATTTACTTGAAAAATGATAAATCCACAAGCTTTTTCATATAAACCACAAAGATATCATTTGAATTAGTTAATTTTAAATAATACTACTTCTAATTTCTTTTATATTTTAATATATTGGGATACAGGATAGAAATTACGCTTATAGTAAGTAGTGCAGTGCAGGAAACTAGGTACATTATTCGTTTTTCTTACATTTTAAAGGTTTATGTTAACTTTGTACAAGTATTCATATTATTTACAGATAACATGAACATATTATTTATATTTTACAAACAATTGATACACTTTTAATTTTCAAAAAGGTTATATACATAATTTGATTTACTTAAATGAATTTACAATATTTAATTATTAAAGGACCTAAGAGACTAAGTAGCAACACTACCGCTTTCGGACTTCGCAGTCGCGGATCCGATTTCCACAGAGGGATAAATGTATACCCTGTGTTTTATAAGTATATACCTACTACGTATACTATTTCAGAAATCATCTTCGATAACTTTTTACCAGGAACCATTATTACTACATTCAAGTATGTTGCACTTTAATTTGCTAATATAAATAATGCCGCGAAATTAATTTTAACCGAGGAACAATAATTAAACATGAAGAAGTAACATTGTTTTTGGGTGAACGATTCAGATATTGACAATGGCATTGGATGTTTGGGATCTACGAGTATTTTACCTGACTCGTTCGTGGTGGCATAGCGATACTATAAACCGGTGCTAGCAGAGTTTTGGTTGACTTCTCTAGGGAAAAATGCTTCCGTAATTTTGACTTTTCGCGAAGACACCGAAATAAAACATAAAAACATCCTCGACAGTTATGCGAGTATACGCGTTTCCATTAGTGACCTTAACTATGACAAAACCAAACCTAAGGCAGACCAAGAAAGCCGTTGAGTACTCTTAGAAAAATACTTGCGTTTTTAGATTTATCATCATCATCATGTCGCTATCAGCATCAGCAGCTCGAGGCAGTCCGATGCTACAACCTTTCTCTTCACGCATTCAGTTTTTGCTAGCCACCCTGCGCAGATCGTCACAAAATTTAACCGGGTGGCGTCTCACATTACTTTTATCAAGACGCGGTCTCCACTCCAGCGGTTTTCAGTTCTCTGACAAAGGTGACCAGCCGATTGCTGCTCAGCCCACGTTTATCCTTCTATCGGCTTCTTTCTCGAAGTTAAGTGGAAAAGCTCAATACCATATTCTACCCGAGGTAGACGTACTCCTGGACAACTTTGAGAGTTTTAGAATTGACGATAATTAGGTCTGAATTAGGATGATCTTTAGCCATAAATGAATTTTATCCAAGTTCATGGCCAAACCGTCGAGAGGAATCATTCAGGCTGCTCAGCATTTCTTACAATTGAATGTTTCAAATTGATGTATGTATATTCACCGTTTACGATTACGCCGCGTCAGTTCCTGTCTAACGTCGTTTTAAGATTATTGTAGAATAACTAGGCCTTCTATTAAATTTTTTAGACATTTCTAAAAATATCGAATATTATCCGAAATTATTGCACATATCGAAAATCGAAACTTAAGTTTCACGCACTCACACAAACAAATTCACCCTATAGTCAACTGGAAATCAAGGACTATCGCTACAAAAACCTGATATGGATTTTGTAGTGATAGTCAATCAGTCCGTGAGAAACAGACAGTTTTATTTATTTTTATTCTTTTCGCACAGTTTTCTTTTATTGTATGTGTATGGAATGTCATATTTTTATTGCAAATTTAAAACTATCTTTGTATCTTCTAATTTTTATATACTTCAAATTATATAAAAAGAGTAAAAATAAAATAAACCTTTTTTTATTTTTCTTTTATTTAATGTGCTATATATATAAGGTGATTATACGTCCCTTTATTTATGGGACTGTCTCTTTTTCGACCACCTATTGTCCCCAAAAAAATCCGGGACGCCAAATAGTCCCGTTTCCCGAAACCGCGCGAAAAGTTAAAATTTTATTCTTATCTGTAATAAGAATAAAATTTTAACTTTTCATCACCAACTTTATTAAAGCAAATTTGTTCTTTTGAAAAATATAAATATAACTAAAGAAAATATGTTGCATATTATGTAATAAAAATAACTGTCACAGAAACTTTGCTTTAATAATGCTGGTGATTTATTTTTTCATAATTTGTTATAATAAAAATAATTATAATTAATGTGAAGAGTGATGATTGTAGTGTCAAAATAAAGAACATTAATAAGTTGTGTTTATTTTCATTATTAACTTGCTAACTGGCGTATATATAGATCCATTAGCTTCTGCCCGCGACTTCGCCCGCAAGGAATTCAGTTTATTGCGCGAAAACTATGGTGAGTCCTATAAAAACTATTCATCCTCCTCGGATGTTCAACCATCTCCTTGCCAAATTTCATCAAAATTGGTTTATCAATAAAAGCGTTGCAGTCAGACAGACAGACTGACTTTCGCAATTATAATATTAATATAAAAGTATGGGCGTCCAGCCCGATTTGAGTAAATTAACTTAAAAAATTTATCTGAAAGTGGGCGCTTGCTTTATCAATTGTGCGCCATTGAAAAACAACGCTTACGCAAGCATCATTTATCAATGAAAGCAAGTTTTTTTCTTATCGGGCGACCATACTTCAAGATACATGCTGCCGCGGTGTTATGAGCTGCGTAAGTAGTAGTCATGATTGTCGGTAAATTTTTGAGTGATATTTACAGAAACTAATAACTACAAATGAAAACATTGAATTTATCGCCATCTATTTCCACGATAATTCGCGTCAGTACGTCCGCAAGCAAGCGGCTAGTATAATGCAAATTAATGAAAATAGCCCTAGTGCTTCCAAAAACTATTTGTATGAAATATCAACGATGGATTTTAGATTTTACCCTTACAGACTTCAACTTGTGCAAGCTCCTTAACCTAATGATTTTAATTAAGTTGTTGGTTGCACCGCTTGTGGCACCGGTGACAGCAGCTTCTATCCCCGTTTCTTGGCCTCCTTTTAAACAACAGGGCGACATCGACTGTTAGCGGCGGACGCCTTTGCGGAATTTGCGCACTTTGGCGCGCTGTTCTGCTCCAGCGGGCAGTCGGTCTAACGAAGGTGGCTGGGAAGTCCAGCTGCACCAGCTCTTCTTTGGTCTCACCCGGGTTTGTATCGGAGGGGAGGCCTCTGATGCCGACCTTTGTTGGCAGCTTCTCTGGGGGCGCATAACAAAACCATGACATGGATGGGGTGCGCTGGGACTCTTCTCTTAGGTACCGCTGCATAGTTCGTTACTCCATGGGATCCTGAGGGAGGAATCGAATGGCCTTCCCGAGTGGGCAGGCGTTGGATGTGTATCCCAACAACTCCTTAAGGGCTCTAAAGTGGCGTGTCCAATCAGGCATGTCACTCTATTATTATCGAAGGATATCTTGATTTATCCTGCACGGGGGGAGAGGCCCGGCACTCGCCGATGTTGTGGCGGCGTTTGCGATCTCGGCCCGACCGGACCTCAAATTCTGTCCAATTTGAGGTCCATCTATGACGACGACGCTATGACGTGTCATTACGAATAGAGCGATGCGCCCCGACGATGGCCCGCAGAGACAGACTCTGCCGCCAAACCGTGTGTGTCTCCACTGAACTGTAAAATTGCCCTAAAATCGTAGTAAATCATACTATAAAAATTTACACGAGTTAAATCCTTGGTGATCTACACACGCAATTTTGAAACGACACAACAATATAAAAAGTGACAGTTAGATGAAGCAAACTATTATTTTCTATGGCCAAAAAGTTCCATTTTTAAATAATATTATTACTTTTAAAATATTGTTTTGGACTTTTCCCGCCAACTTATATCAGTGTCGTTGTGTTTTTATTTCATTTTTTAATCTTATATTATTATGTATTATATTGTTTAATTATGGTGCCGTATTATACAATATGGTTCGATTAAGGCAAATGAAATTCGTGTATCGTGACTTTTTAAGTTGACTTAAAAAGTCCATAGAAGGTTTTGGTAGAATTTTACCACCATTTTACCAAGACGTAACGTGATAAGCTTACTAGTTATATTTAAAGAGATTTGATGTTATCGTATTTTACTTGACACTAGCATAATAGTTATAACTAATTGCCATCAAAGACAAGAAAAGAAAAAAATATTATTTATATACAGGTTGTCCCACACCTGTATATAAACAATATAAGCAAGTTATTGAAATTAGTCGGCAATTATTTTGAAATTTATCCAACAATTAAGATATTTTAATTTTTTTGTTTTCATTCAATATGATACGTAGTATTCAATATGACATTTATTTTGTTAATCATAGTATTGGCGCCATGTTTTTGTTATATTGCGATTAAAAATGACGGAAAAGAGAAAAATTGTTTTTCTTGTCCCTCCGTACAAATTATCTTTTATACAAACGTTGTCCTGATTATACCAAATACAACAAAAAAAGAATTATCTAATTTGATGCAGTCGTTCTGAAATTATGCGCGTATATACATTTCGGCGATTCATTTTTATTTATGTACATAAAAATGAGAGTGGAATTTCAAAATATTAGCACTTTTATTAGATTTAATTGGTGTCTTACTTTTTAGACGTGATCGTTGCATGATGTAATTTGTAGTTAGTAATGAGCCATGAGTGTCGCCTGTTCGAAGCGCAATTGACCCCAATCGCCCCCAATCGAAGGACTAAATTGTCTGTCTGAGCGTATCATTGTAATTGTTACCAAAATAAAGGACATATACCCACTTAAACGAAATTAAATACCTATCAGGTAAGATTTTCAAAGTTAAACAGTTGTGTACGTTGCTAACTCGTTTCACGGTTTGCTTTCAAGTTTAAATTGCGATACTCAGCAGAAGCTTTCACTGGTCAATGTATGTATATCACTGCAATATATGCCATTTTAAGAAGTGGGTAAACAGAATATTACTACAAGGTCATAATCCTTTATATGAGTTAACGTGAGTCGATTCTAGTTTACATTATGTTCAATATTAGGTATATATTAAGCACAAGTTTCACACCGAACGAATAGTACCATAAAACGTTCATCTCCACCTTTATTCATAATGGCGTTGTTTTGTCCAAAGTATGGAAAAATGAAAGCAAGAGACTAAAACTCAGCCAATAGTCGCTGTCGATATAGCAAAAGCAAAATTTATATTAAACTTATATATTCTGCTTACATGTTTACGACATAAGCACTGATTAATCTAGTTGCTTATCTCAAAAGTACAGAAGGCTCAACTAAATTAACTCATGAGCAATATTATATGAGCTTATGCTGAAATTGATGAGGCGCAGAATTAATTGTGTATAAGTGAGCGGGTCATAAGCATCCCTTGTAACATATGGAGCTCAATGTACGACGTGAAGGGTAAAATGATTCTTATGTGAATAATAATAATAAAACGGGTTTTTGGTCTTTAATATCCGACTCATCTTATTGAATCATGTTCACTCTGTGTAACACGTTAAAACACAACACTTCATTTATACATATCTATTATATTTATCATTTAGATGTGAGCTCAACTACATTTTCTTTTTGCCACAACGAAGTTCTCATGAGTGTACTTCATTGTGGAAAACGACGGAGAGGTCATCCAGACTCCTAACCCGATCTTCGTCTGCACAAATCCAGTTTTTGTGAGCCACCCTGCAGATCGTCGCTCCATCTAGTCGGAAATATCGAAAATAAGCCAGCACAAGAAATATATCTACAGTCAAATCTTTTCAGCTCAGGAATGGCTTCCAGCAGTGGGCTATTTATATTACCTTGTTGTTATTAAGAACGACTAGCTTTTAGATTTCTACCAGCTTATCTAGCTCAATACACATTTCCATTGCTAAGAAAATATTATTATAACCATAGTAAACAAGAAGCCCTTAGTAAAGTTAATTTTAGGTATTATTTAATAAACACCATTTTACCTTCTGATCTTATTGTTTCATTTAGTTTTAGAATTATTTATTTTCAATCAGTTTTAGTTAACGATTTAATACGGTTAATCAAGCGGTTTCTTTCTCTAGCGAGGTACTATGTGTACTGGTTACTACTATTAAGTAAGTGCAGTTAAACTATATAGATTCGTTATTTCAAGAAAAGAAGGATAATAAACAGCAATATACAGTTAATGTTGATGATGTTGCATAAATTTAGCAGTCCACTTGGTTGTTGCAATGACAAGTTTTATTAAAAAAAGCATAAAACGTTATTTTACAACAAGCAAAACTGCAGTACAACAAACGAAACAGTAGTAGTTTTAAACGAAACAAAACAGTATTTACAAGCACCATTTTAATATTAAAAAAAACATAAATCTATACTTACATACTGGTGTAATTATATATATATTGTGTCAAAAGTCATAAATACATTCAATACAGGCCAATGCTTAATCATATACATATTGTTAATTGACTTGACACAAGCGCAAGCCTACTGAGTGACAGTGGCGTGTTAACGAGCTCGCCAGCTTGCCACCTCTCTGCAGCCCCATGAGGTCGAAGTCACTGAGTTAATTATGTACGTACTTGTCTGATGGTTATAATCTCGTATCACTCAAGAAAGTCTAAAAATGTCTATTATTAAAAATAAACAATTTCTAAGGTTTCTTAAAAAAAGTCATCATTTATTTGTTATTCAGATTTATTATAAATAAGTAACTTATTAAACATTATGAATGAAGATCTCTTTTCGAAACATCATCGGCAATATATTTTAAAATTTTAAGACGAAATATCTCCTAAAGAATAGTTCAAAATTATTTACTTTTAATTTAACTGTTTCGGAACGTTTTCAATTATAGTATCTTTATGAACATAGGTATTATAAGTGTTAAATAAAGTTTAAAAATAATAATAATTCAAGAATTTTTCCTTGTGGTACACAACAAGCATTTACTAAAAATTATAATTTTTATTTTACGATCAAAGGACATTGCCCACATGTTTCATATCAGCAGCTTTCTTACAATTTTGCGACCCCCTATTTAAGCCTCTCATTTGGGGATGTAGGTTCAAAAATATTTTCTACTTGCTCACCTATATCATACAAGGAGTTTTTCTCTAACCTTTCTCAATTATAAACTATACAATCATTTTTTAAGTTCATTAAGTATACAAGTGGACTTTCCCGCCAACTTACACTTACTCAGTTATATTGTTTAAGTGTGGTGGTGTATCATATAATATAATTCTGTTAAGGCGTATAAGTGAAGTGATATGAAATAAATACGTGTATCGTGACTTTTTAAGTTGACTGAAAAAGTTTTAGTGAAGACAAGCGGGTTAGTGATATTTTAAGAGATTTGATGTTATTGTACTTTATTTGACACTGGCATTAAAGTAAAATAAGTTACTAATTACCATCAAAGAAGAGAAAACAAAAAAGTATCCCAGTTATTTTTCCTACCAACTAACATCAGTGACCTTGTTTTTATTTCATTTTTATAACTTTGTGTTATCGTCAGTTATATTTATTATTATCAGTTATACAATAGTTATCCTCTCCATGGTGTTATAAAATAAATGCGTGTATCGTGACTTTTTAAGTTAAATACAAAAGGCCATAGGTTTTAGTCAAATATCCACCATTTTATAAAAAAAATTTAATTCTGGTGGCGTATTGTACAATATAGTTCGATTAAGGCATATAGTGGAGTGAAATTAAATAAATCCGTATATTGGGTGCAAAAGTTCATGCAAGTTTTGGTTAAATGAACACCATTTATCAAGATATCCACGTGTACTATGCGTACCATTACTAACTTATTTGATTCGGCAATCTAGCATCGCGGATTCGCTATACTGTTTCGATTTTGGACGTTGTGTTCCTCAGATTAAGAAGTGATGTTAATAGTATTATTTCTTTATGTGATTTGTTCATAATAATACTAACGAAGTTATATAGTGTATAAATATGTATTCATTTAAAATGAATCCATACACATTATAACTTTACACCCACACTGAACTTCAATTACAACATGAGAAAGTTATGAAACCAAAACGTGAAACTTGGGTGTCAAAGTTGGTTGTTGGGTGGCAAATCGTTCATACCAAATAAAAATGCATCTGTGCAAATTATAAAAAAGTTATTACAATAGTGTAAGCTTGTATGTGAAAATTTTTAGCTATAAAAATAACGCGAGTTATGGCAATGTATTTGGCACTAAAGTGCATCGACACTACGCCGAGACGGCGCCATTGCATCGAATTAACTGCTAATATTATTTCTACTTTTGCAGGCCATCTTTATACGTAACCTTTTGAATGGATTAACTAAATGTGCTGTAATTAACATTTATAACTTATAATTTTGTCGTACACGGGTTTTTTGAATTAAGTAGGTAATGGTAAATGTACTATGTTCGGTCGATCCAAAATACAATGATGCTTCTTCAAAGCTATCCACTATTTATTTATTTAGAAGTATTTTCATTTAAATAGAATAGATTAGGTTCATCAGTATCATAAACCTCTTTTAAAACGTTTAGCACCAGTGTTTGTATAAAATCAACCTGCAACAAAATTGAATTTTATTATCTATGTACAAAATGCATGGCCCATAATTATGTTTGTATATTTCAATGTTTATTACATCGCCGCAAGGGTAACGTTCTTAAATCATAATATATAACAGTAAATAATAATAAGTTACTTATACGTTTTCTATTCGCAAGGAAACTTAACATGTAGATATGATTATGACTAACTTGATCTGATGGACAATAACCATCTTCTGTAGATCTAGCAACTGTTATCAACACAGGTGGTGAGAGACTATGTAAAAGTTGTTTTAACGTTTCACAGACAGCAGTAAATATCTCTTCTTCCGTGCTAATGTGGTGAGGCAGGCCTCCTTGATCCCTTGTACAACCGGCAGCAAAAACCGCCCACCAATCCGGCTTTTCGCCAAGTCTTTCTGCTTCTTCGATTACAATTTGCGCTAAATCATACACCTAAAAACATTCAACAATTTTACTTGAGAATTGTTGATAATAATGTATTTATAATACACATACTTACCATGTTAAATAAATCAGACTTTTCTCCTTCATAATATTGAAAGCTATTATGTTTTTCTAAATACTGAAACATGTTTTCCAATTCTTGCAATTGACTTTCTCGTAATTTATTTACTTTCTCCACTGTTTTGACATTATCATTTTCTGGAAGCTTAAAATTAAAAATTTTCTCCAAGCGGTCATATAATCCTATATTTCCATATAAACTTCGGAACGGATTGCCTGTACTAAAGAAATCTAGATCAATATCTAGTACATATGGATTACGGATGTCGAGATTATTTGCTAAGTTCGCTATTCGATCGGCTTCAACGCCTTGAGAGTTAGATAATTCTGCTACAGTAAATAGAAAGGTTCGTGAATTTTTAAGTTGAAATGAGTACATTGCATCAGAAAGATAATAAGGCTCTGTACTGTCAACACGAAGTAAGCCTGTGCTTGGATGATCTCCTACTCGTATCAGTCGAGTGCCATCTGTAAACTGTTTAGCCCAAGGTGGACGAAGCCACACGACGCGACCGATGTGACCGGCAGCCGCAGCGGGCACGATCCAGTTTTCTATCTGTAGTAATGGTAAGAGTTTCTTTCCGGCTCTCGCTTCTTCTCCACGTAATTTGCGGTCTATAAGCATATCTGGATGAGCATCTAAGTGTAATAGAGTGACACCTTCCACTGGTAGCTTTTTGCCACCGATTGCGGAATATATAAATTGTAATGCGTCATTGTGTTCCTCCACTACATATATTGGTATCTTTTTAAAACGTTTCAAAGGCAGAATTTTAAAGCTATTTTCCTCCATAACTAAGGTAATTTTTTTCTATTAATCCATATCTGAAATAAATAAACAATATGTTTAATATCATTGAACTTTGATATGTAACCAATGACATTTTTTTAAATTCTTGAGTACCGTATAAGTAGCGTTGAGGGATAGTTCCGCGTACAACAATACAATTCATATTCCGCCTATGAGACCGCAGGTCCGGCCGTATTTGCTCTATTGGTGGGAAAACATATGTTTAATAATGAACTACATGGTTGTGTTGTTGATGATGACTATGTCAAGTTTCGAAATTCATAATCGGAAGAATTTATAACAACAACATGTATGCATATACAATATAATTTAAACTCTTTACACAGAGCTCCAACGAAGATTTTGTGTCGTGTGCGCTCACTCATCATCGGCAACAATCATTCTACAGCTGATTATCTCACAAAGGGTGGGTTTTCAGTGTTAGCTGTTATTTTTACTACCCATTTAATTAAATATTACCGAGGATAGACATATCGCGATTAGTTCAAGTAAAAATAAATATGAGGGTCCCATCACGAAATATAAATCACAAAGAAACAAATATTGATTAAGGACAAAAACTTGTTTCCCATACAAATATGTCCCAATGCAGAAAAGAAGACCGCTAAGCTATTAATGCGACGAGTTTAATTCTTTGTAGATTAATAAATAATTATTCCTTATCTTTTAATCACCATTAACTAAATCATGTCAAAAAATGTGTAACTTAAAATAATAAACATTAAGATTATAAACGATGACTAGCACTCCATTTCACTTAAGTCTCTCCCAAGTAGGGACGGTTTGTCATTATAGACATACAGCCCAGTTTATAATTACTAACATTTCTTATATGATGGTTATACTGCGAGCATTCTGACGTCAAAGCATCTTTTGTTGAATAGTGGATTGTAACGCGTGCCGGTCACCTTAAAAATTTCGAAAAGATGTGTTTGCACATCCTTAATTAATAAAATGAAATAAATTACACATTAACTATGTTAAGATCAAAACAAAAAAGACAAATTAACGCGCTTATTCCTAATGCGTCACGTTTGCTCACATAATAGATATATGTAGCGGAAAGTAAACAAAACTTTAGCTAAACACAATCCATAGTTGAGCGTGTGGGTAGTATTCAATAGCCGCTTGTGACGTAATACACATATTTTGTCTCGATTGCACATATTTATTAGAAATTTTATCGTTTTATCGATCTAAAGTTAGAAGTTACAAATATTATTTACATACATAGAAATTAGTATTAATACTTATTACTACTACGGTCCAAAATGAAGGCAGAAAGTAATATGACAAAGTTGTTGACATAAACTTGTAAACAAATATTATGCAATACTTTAATAGTGGTTGGCAAATCGCGGCTTGCAAGCCGCATTTGCCCCTTTGGCCTTTTGAGTGCGACTATGCTGTAAATGACCACTGAAAATAATAACTTTGTTTGAACAGGTTGATAAAAGTAGAAGAAACGAAAAAGTTCTCTTAGAGAATCAATAATAAATTCATGGTCCCTGCCTCAACCTGTGTATGTCATTGTTATATTATAATGCTGACTGACGACCGATTGGCTCAGTTGCGGGGCCCTCCGCCCGCGAAGTCAATGGTCGCGGGTTCGATTCCCGCATCGGAATAAATATTTATATGGATTTATAAATGTTTATTCTGAGTCTGGTAACCCCCCAATCCGCATTTCCTTTCCTGCCCATCCTTTCTTCTCTATCCTTTCCCTTCCTCTCCGCCAATCCACGGTCTGCCGTGCCAATGGATGCGTGGCTAGGGGCGAGCCTAGTCGCAAGCGTGCCGATCGTCCCGGGGTCGGGCTCCCCCGGGGACTATGGTGCCTTACCTCAGCATGCAGGGCTCTGCTGGGGCTGACCTCCATCCTCCCTTGCATTGGGATTCACTAAGACGAATTTAATATACCTAATTTTTCGAAAAATGACGGCGACGTGGTTCGCCACCCGTCACGTCCTGATTCTCACGAGGGCGAAAAGCGGCCAATGACGAGCTGTTTCGCTGCGATGAATGGCAGCGGATGGAGCTCTATGGTCTCTGCCAACCCCTGCGGGGGATAGGCGTGAATATATATATTAAAAAAAAATATTATAATGCTTAGTACCAGTATAATATAACAATTTAGCTACCTAAATATAATTTATCATTAAAGAAATTTGGGTTCGGCATGGCACTTTTGAGTGATTTTACCCACTACAGCCTCTGTATATACTGCACAATATTCTTTCATACTACACCCTATTAGAACGGGAACATTCAGCGCAAACACGCAACGCAGCTGCGGGCACGTGCGGGGGTGTTGTGACGGCAATCGAAGTCGATATTGCGCGTCAGTGACGTCACTACGTTACTATTCCCGTCCAAACACCCCCCGCGAGCTTGTGCCTCACCCTCATGACCTATTGCGTCGTTACGCCCACCTGGGTCAAGGCATGAAAATCTCAATAGAAACGCTAGATCCACAACTGGGAAATATGCGCTACTATTTTTACAAAATCACTTTAATGCATAGGTAGGTATATATTCATCAATACGTACTTGAAGTCAGATTCATAGTTCAATTAATCAGACGAAAAGTAAGTAAAATCTAATCCTAATTATATGTTTCCACAATGAATAATGAAAAGGATTTCCTGCCTACGCCATATTACATACCATTAGACATTATGTATGTTATTTATATGAACACAGTTTTTTTTAATGTTGTCAAAAAACACTTGGTGCGTTGTTCCTGGGAGAGATTAGGACCACCTTATTTCTCCTCATGGATGTTGTATTGGGCAACTACAGGAGCAAATACCAGTACACGAACAACAACATTCATCATTTCAGGTAAGGCTAATAATTAAAAGTGGACTGCTGCGGTTTTATTGATTGATTAAAATAACCGTAGCTTTTAGAATAGCCACGAGCTACTCCAAAAGCTACGGTTCATAATGATCACTTATTTTATTTGAAACCTATTATTAAAAATTGTCCCTCTCACGAAAGACCTAAACTAAAAGATACTTAGGAGTTGTCCAAGTATTAAATAATGTAAACCTAGGAGTGATCTGCGGATAATGGCAATTTGACGTAGATGTAGCTAAAATTTATTTATGCACGATTATAGTTATGTAATACGTTATTAAATAGTTATGTTATTTTATGATTAAATCGAGTAATCAAAATTTAAATCAGATAATAAAAAATGAGCATATATTTTGTTACTATTCTAATAAATTTTGAAGTTCAGTGTTCAAGTTTAGGTTTTATTTAAAAAAAGTTTAGTTGTTTATTAAAGTTATACTTAAATGCAAATCTAAGACATGATTAGAGTAAAACTTACACCTGGTATAAAGATATCAGCTTTCCATGAATTGCCATACAAATTCTGTGAAGAATGATGAAGATTTCTAGTAATTATTTAATATCTACCACGATGCCTTTTAGAAGTTTACAATAAGTCGATAGTTTTCTCATAATCTATTACAAATTATTGAAATTGACTCAATAAAACATTCCTATTGGATATGAAAAATTGCTCTGCGCACATTTTACAAAAGAAATACGTTCTTAAAATAGTACTGTTTTAAATAAAGTCTACAACAGCCTACATAATAGAAAAATATAATTTTTCTTCTCTAGTTTTTTTTTATGAGTATCTTGCTAAAACTTTAAATGATTAACATAATGTGTTCAACTTAAGCGTAGTTACTCTAAAACACGAAAGTTTCGTCGCTAATCGATAAAACACTCATAAAACAAAATTGAATAAATTCATATTAGCTTTAGGAATTATGTATTTCTTTCGTATTATGAAGTACAAGGCGACCGTCTGATTTTAATTCCTCTAATATAACATTTATTAGGTACTTCAAATAGTAAGGTCAGTAACAGTCCTTTACGGCCACGATTGCTGGCAATAATCAAAGTTTGGTAAGTAAAAAAACGCATTCTTCTTTTCTTTGATGGCAACCAGTACAACTATTATGCCAGTGTCAAGTAATATACGTTAACATCAAATCTCCTGAAATAAAACTAGTCAACTTATCACGTTACGTCCTGATAAAATGGTGGCCATTTTACCAAAAACTTCTATGGACTTTTTCAGTTTACTTAAACGCATTTATTTCATATCACTTCAGTTATATGCCTTAATCGAACTATATTGTATAATACACCACCACTATTAAACAATGTAACTGATAATAATATAAGATTATGAAAATGAAATAAAAGCACAACGTCATTGATGTATGTTGACGGGAAAAGCCCAAAAGACACATTATGGTTACACAACACGAGAACACGCCACAGAGAAACACGCGACAGGATATATTTTTTTCTGTATTGTGAATACTGTAAGAAAATTTAAGTAGATTCAAATAAATCACCTGAGGTCACATTAATTGAACAAAAATCAAGAATGGACAATTAAGAGGAGACAGTGCATAGTTTAATAGCCGAAATTATGATAATATAAACAACGGATTTAATTGAAAAATTAAATGTGTAATTATCTATACGTGTGTAAATTACCAATTTTTATACTTCGTAGTGTTTATGTCATGTGTTCAAATCTCCTTACAGGTTACTCATGTAGTAAATAAGGCCAAAGCTGCGTCTAGGTCTTCGTTCCATCCTTATTTCCGAACGAAGCTATTGGTCTATAAGGCATACGTTCACTCCATATTACGCAACGCTAATCTGGTGGGCGCTGACGTCAGAAATGCAGCTTAAACGTGTGTAGATCTATCAGATATATACCATCGTGTACGCAACGACGTCGTAGCGTGGGTCTTCAGGATTTGTGATCCGGTTGGCTTGGAAGATGTTTGAACGAGCTGACAATGGGCTACACACTCATCTCTAAAAATTTGCACCCCTACATGCATGTTCACCCGATGGGTGCCCACTCCCATGCGAATTCCTGCTGTCGCCACCTGGCTAGGAGGGCCCGCGACGGACCCAACGTAGGAATAAGCCAGACGATGCGAAGTCGGTAAAGGACGCCAAAAATGCCGCTGCGAACAGCGGCACCAAAATCCGGGGGCGGTCGTCCCTGAGAGTATATGTCCGAGGGGCGTGAAGGACCAATGTTGTTGCTGTTATGTTCAAATATTTCGGAATGAATGTTTAATAACAAAGCGTTACCTAGTAACCAATGAACTGCATTATTGACAACCTTTTTATGTCACAGTTTTTATTTTGAATAAGATTGTATAATTGTACTGATAGTTGCCAATAAAAAAAGAATTGAATTGATATTATAATAGTAGACTTATTTTATCTCATACTTATCTTTACTTTGTTAGAAAAAGTTGTGTATTTATTTAAAAGTTTGTAAATTGAGATTTTATACATAATTTGTGTATTGCTTACAAGGTATGTAAGAGATTCCTTTGAAATGGATAATTTTCATGTGTATTTTATGTGTAATATTATAATAAAAAATTCAAGATTTGTAGTATGTGAGTTGTGATGACCCTAAAATGGTATGTTTACATTTATTCTTTCAGAATTTGGCTAAGGTATAGGTTGGAGTAACTGAGTATTACTTATTTTTAGACCCCATATATTCTTTACATATTTCTATTTGATATATACACATTATCTATTAATATAAAAATATGTATTGTATACACATAAATAGAAATAAAACATCATAAATTTGACTTTTTAGAAAATAGAGATGTTTTTGTGTTCCATTGTAGCCACAAACTAGTAGGAAAACAACATCGTCACAACCGACAAATAAAAAGCATAAAGCAGTTTGTTTTAAAAAAAAATTATCTTAATATCCTAAAATGAACTGTTCCTTATTGGCTTTTGAAAGTTGATCAAAATTGTTAGTCAAATACTATTTGTCAAATACTGCACTATCAAATGCTTTGCTTAGTGAATTAAGTACCAGATTTCCAAACTCGAAGGTATAATTCCTGGTTAAATTTAAAGTTTATGTAATTAGCAAACATATGTTTTAGTTTCCTGTATTTGTGTATTTTCACTGTGTCTCTAAAGATTTATATGTGCCACCAATCATTTAAATATTCATTCTATATTATAAGTGACAAATAGCTGAAGAGGCTGCTGCAATTCTTTGAGGAGCTGGGGTGGATGGAATAGAAGCTATTCATTTTATCAACTACCAACTTAAAAATGCCTTCTATATTTGGGAATGCAATGGACTTAAATATACATATATCCTATATTTATTGTCAGTAGATGGCAGTTTATTTATTTCTTAATGTTACACCAGCCAATCCAGCTAAAATCATTTTTACCAATATATATTTAAAAAAGAAAAATAATAAGTAAAATGTAAGGGATATTAATATAATATAAAATATAATATATAATATAAAATATAATATATAATATAAAATATAATATAAACATCTATACCATATTAAAATTATTTGTAAGAAATATGCTAATATACCACTTCATTCATATCATATTCATATACATATTCATTCATATCATACCAACTCTATCAAAATTTTATAGAATCATAACCCTTGCCAATAATAAAAGTTGAATTAGGCTTTTAGTATATAATTTAGAAAATTGCATACATCAACTCAACACTCCCATGTTGTGACTTTATATCTTTTTTTTTACTAGCCTGTGGGAATTTCATTTCATACTGGATTTGAACAAACAAAATAGGATTTTTCAGATCTCATAGAGCACATAAACATGAAAAAAGTATGAACAACATTCCATCTCTACCATTTGGAAGAGTAGTAATGGTGCGTTTTTAGCGAAACTTTATTATCACACACTAACACAGTCTGGAACCAGCTAATGGTATTTCCGAAACGACATGTTAGTTTCGAAAAGCAAGCCTACATATTTCTCAAAGGCCGGCAACACCTCTGTTATCAGACGTTTGCTCTTTTGCTTTCCTATTCCTTATAAATAAAAGCTCCAAACACTAAGAGTTACAACTTTAACATTACATAAAAAATATTATTAAATGCCACTTAAGCTTAAAAACAAATTAAATATGTTGTCTACATCAATAGAGGAATAATGAAACAGTTAGAAATTTTGAAAATTCAACGACTTACATTTCAATTTTGTGTTATTAAAAATGTTATATTAAAGGCTTCTGTAATAAAAACCGCCACTTATATCACCTTGATGATTATACAATATAAGAACAATAACAAGTCTTTTTGTTTACAAAGCTTTACAAACACGATGTGCAAAGTGCAAACTTAGCTATTAAAATATACCTACTCTATTTTTCCTCCATTAGCATTTAGGTTGCTATATTAAGTTTTAAGGTATATAATGATTGCTACCTTAAAATGATAACCATTCAATTAAAAAATAATAATCATCGTGTGAAATTATTTTTTGTCACTGTTATTTCACCAGTGATCCATGACTAACATTGATTTTTTTACATGTGACATTTGTTGTCACCATCTAGCTAGACAGATTGGCAAAACAAATTCCATCACGGTATTCTACACAGGTCTTGAAACAAAGCCCAATTTTAGTGGTTAGAGATTATAACGATCATGTCATAACTTTTCTTTCACGTTAATGCCGCTGTACGTCGTTGCTATCGTTGGGCACACGCGTCAAAACCGACTGTAAGCGGTTGATTCGATTGGTTTATCGTTTTATTCGTTTCATTATAATTGGTTATATAAAGGCACATAAGAGACAGAAAGTTATTCTGTCTTCGTTGGACCGTACACTTATCTATCGTCATTGCACTGGCGGCCGTAAATTAAAAAGAATAGCTCAACCAATAAGCCGACGTACCCTTACTACTGTTGTTGCAAGACCTGTGTATAAGACCGTGAACTCCATAATATAGATTTGTTTGCCAGGTTATGAATGGTGGCATAATCCGTCCAAATCAGAAGAGATAGCACCTGTTATACTACATATACTTTGTTGTATTCGGATACAGTTACATGTTTGAGATAAATTACAGTAAGTCTTAAGTATGCAAAGTATGACAGATGGTTTTTATTTCAAGAACATGTACTGAAACTATTCTATAAGTGTTCTTGTAGAACGATTGGGTCTACTTGAACTATGTTCAAGTAAAATATTACAATAAGTATTTGAAATTAGTCAACTTTTCACGTTACATCATGATAAAATTGTTTCTATTCTATCAAAACATTCTACGGACTTTTGCAGTCGAACAGTGTTTTTGATTTGTAATCTGTGATGTTTTTCAATCAAAGTCTGGTCTTTGATTCTTGATGACAGTTACCACAGCTATAATTTTGTAATTGGATTATAACCAAATATTCTACATAAAACCAAATATTCTATATAAAGTTACTGAATTGTATACGATATTCGATAAAATATTTACTGTACGGGACCTTCGCTTCCCCTACCGATGAGGGCGATGTCGATAATGAATGGGAATAACTATTCACTATTTTGATGAAATAAAATACTTCACTTTTCTTCTATTAGGTTCGAAGGTATTAGACTTTCTGCCTATTAATCTTGATGTTATTATCTTGCCATTACTGAAGCTAATACACAGTATACACTTCTTATCAATATTATCTTCCTATTATTTTGCTATTATATCTTCTTGAAGTTACTGAGTCGAAATGCAATGCAAGGCGGAGCAAGCAAAACGAATCTTCCACACCCCACGCGTTTTTGGGGGAGTGTGAGAACGAGCCTCGAGGGTAAACCCCACAACTCTTGCGGCGTCCCGAAGGGCCGACAGCCCCCTGGTCACTGGTGCCACTGTTCCAAGCGGCCTTTTAGGCGTCCTGTCTTTTGACGTCGCGTCGTCTCTCTGGTATAGGCAGAATCATCCTTATCGGGCCCATCGCTCATGTGCACTCTTGGGGGCCGGAAAATATATAATCTGTATGTATGGTATATGAAATTAGCTGCCAAGACTAATAATATCTGAATTAAGGTAAACTATAATTAAGCAACAAATAATCAATAAATAAATTCAATATATGAATAAGAAAAAAATAAGGGAACTGCATACACAACGTTCTTATTTTAAATCTAAAATTAATTGAATATTTAAATGAAACTTATATCGATACATGTGTAAAGGGTACATCCCTTTTGTTTGTAGCTTTACAATTATACATCTCTGTAACTATAAAGCTACCAAAAAACGGATGCCATAGGTGTTTGGATTTTTCATCCACATCGAGGCGCCGGAACACACGAGGCATCGTGTGTTCCGGCCGCAATTTAGCTGTCTCCACACGAAGTCGAAACAAGTTTCTGCTGAGTGTTATATTTAGGAGTGAAATGTTTTGTAGATACAAAATAAAATAAAAAATCTTTAAAATTCATCAATGTGAATTTAATTATTAAAAATCTTTGAATTATTCTGAATTACATTTCTATTTATAATATTTCTAAAATCTTCAAATATATTTTTATTTAACACTTAAACAAGAAAGGCCGAACCTTGTCTTACCAAAATGCAAAGTGCACACTTCACGGCGTTCACTGGTGCCACTTTACGGAGCAGACTGCAGTAACGAAAGGGTTAAGAATTAATGGTCGAGAGTGTAATTTCCATATCGAATAAATGTACATATGTATGGCTTATAGGTATTTATTCCGAGTCTTGTTGCCCAGTCAATTCATCTTAGAGCGTAGTGGATTAATGAATTGGCTGGTTTGCAAACGTGTAGTCAGTGGTTTGTCACCGAGCTGTGTTTATCTGATGGCGGATCGCAACCGATCTCGCACTGTGATCTTTGTTCCACGCTAGGTGTCAACGAAAAGCATACTGATTTGCTGGCGTTTATTGTTGCACTCATAACTATCGTTCAAGATGAATATGCACCTGCACTAAGACATAATATGACCTTTACATTTCTAGTAATTTCCACGAATAATTTTTACTATATGGGCTTATTTCAAATATATATGTAAATTTGTTTCAAATAATTTTTTTAATCATGAAGTCCCATTTCAATTTAATTCTTAGTTTATGGCAATTATCAGAGAAATTTGCCAATGTCAAGCCATTTATGGAAGTAATACAATAAAATAGTAGGTACTTAAAATACGCGCTACGTGGTTACCTTCATATATGTATCAGTGAGTCTTAAAAGAAGTAGAACAAACAAACGTATAGAAGGCAAGTAATTATTACTATTATGCGTGTCAAGTACAATACAGCTTGAACAAGCAATGCTACTATCCATCACCGTTCAATAGTTAGAAAACTGATCATCATTATTATAACCCATCAAGAGATTGGTAACTTGTTCTTATATGTTGAAAAATAAAACACTTTTTTAAACTAAATATAAATTTATTTTATGTGTTATTTATAAGACTGAGTCCAATTTAAAAAAAACTGTTCATGATTAATCAGTAAATTAAATGTATTTTTGACAAAACTAAGATTCAGTCCTCTCTGAAAAAATACATAAGACATTTTATTATCTAATTACAAATTATTAATGTCTTATCAAGTAGTATAATAAGACATTAAACGCTATTTAGATTATGTAATCAATGCTACGTTAATGTGTTTTAAGTTTGAGACTTGCACCTGTATCATTAATTAAAAAAAGTTTATTCGCAAATGTTAACTTATTCCTAGATGACAACCTCAATGATGTCAAATAAATCTTAACCTAATTTCATGATTTTTCTAGTCCACAAAGTCTAATGATGTTTGGTAGATTTCATCTACTTTGTTACCACATATTAATTGAACGTTTGTAATAAAAATACAAAAATAACTTAAAAGATATTGCATAGCGACGTTTGGATCTTAAATAACAAATATTTTATAATATATTATATTTAAGATACTACAGTGAACTAAACATTTTGTACTATGTTCACTTTTTACATTGAATTTGCAAAAATGTGTTTTTTCACATTTGCGTTTTAATAAATGTGAGGTGTAACTGCCGACCCTTGATTTTGTCAGAATAATATAATATAAAGAAATGTGATGTATTTGTAAAAGGTATCTTTTTCACAAAACTGATCATTCTTCGTAGTATTTTGATCATACAATTTTTTAATTTCATATAAATAGATCAGTATGCATGGCAGTGCGAGATAGTTTATACGACTAATTTCTCTTTATACAAATGAAAAGTATGGTGATTGGAAAGGACGATTGGATACAAAACTCTTTTACTTAGGACCATATTTTACATATAAATTACTTAGTGTTCCTTAACATTTTTTAAAACTCTCGAAGTAAAAGCTGCTAATATTCAAAAATAAAATTAACAATAGTATTTAGTACCTGTGATAGAAATGAATTTTTTTGATATTATTCTTATGATTTCTATACTTCTTGATTTGGTTCTTAAAAAAAAATCAAATTAGAGCTTCGTACAATGTTTAAGGAACACCAAATTATAACCTATCTTAATATATGTCATCATTTCCGTTTGTTAAAGGTGGTAGCATGAGGTGTGGGACTGTGTTCAGGGGCCGCACAGCGGCACAGAACCTGTCTGATGTTACATAATGCGACAATTCTCTTCGCCCTCGCGGATCTCTCCTAACTGAAACAAAATAATTTTTACAATCATAATTTAATTTTCACAAAGAGATCTATTATCACTCTTATTTGTAGTTTTACATTATTGACGACTTAATTGGCTCAATGGCAATGCTGGACCGCTTTAACATTTTGGTTACTGACGTCGCAATTTGCCGGCATCCACACGATGCCTCGTGTGTACGGGTGCCGCAATTTACCGGCATTCACACGGATAAAATTTACATAGTGAATTAAATTACTAAAAATATTTGAATTATTCTGAATTGCATTTTTTTTATAATATTTTCAAAATTTTCAATTATATTTTTATTTAACACTTAAATAAGAAAGTCCGAACCTTATCTTACCGACATGCAATGTGCACACTTAAAGGCGCAGTGCGTCGTTCAGTGGTGCCACATTGCGGAGCAAACTGCAGTAACGAAAGGGTTAAGAATCAATGGTCGAGGGTTTAATTTTCATATCTGAATAAATGTACATATGTATGGCCTATAGGTATTTATTCCAAGTCTTGCTGCCCCGTCAATCCATTTTGGACAAGCGTGTGGAGTAATGAACTGACCGGTTTGCAAACGTGTAGGCAGTGGTTAGATTTTCAGATCATCTGCATACGATAAGCATGGGCTAAAAAGTTTTGCCATCAAATACTTGATAAGGACTTAAAAGAGTAATAGGCCCAAATGGAATCCCTGGGGTACACCAGATAGTACCGCAACAGATTTATAAAGGTATCCATTAATAGCTTCAAGTTGAATTTTCCTATCTACATAGGATTTAACCCATCCTAACATCAATAACAAATTTATCCCGTAAGCCGCAAGTTTCCGAGATAAAATATTATCATTAACTTTGTCGAAAGTCTCAGATAAATCAGTATAAACTAAATCAACTTGTTCCGTTTTAGCAACATGTAAATCATGACAGTGCATAGTGTGACAAGTAATGTTGGGATATACCTGTTCGCGTCGCGGATACTTGTGCACGAGCTCGCGGTGTCGCTGTGCACTCGTGCTCACCTGCCGCCGCGCCCTCTCCGCAACCGCCACCTCCTGCGCGCACCACCAAACAATATACACTAATGCCACTTATCCAAATTTATTTATTTATTCCGCACAAAAACAAACTACAGTCTAGGAAGAATAATATATAATATAAACATAATTACGTCCAGACTATAACTCTTAAGATTTGCGCACAGCATGGTTACATACTGTGATGTATGTTAATTTCCATATCTGAATAAAAACTCATAATTAGTGGGTTGTTAACCCAACACCCTCTCTCGCTCTCTCTACGATTAAACGACGTAACATAAAGACGTGTTTATTTTACCTGACCTGCTATCTTATACTACTAGACATTTATTAATAGTGTATTTATATATACACATACTTTTCTTTGATGGCAATAAGTTATAACTATTATGCCAGTGTCAATTAAAATACAATAATATATGATCTTTTAAAATATCTAGTCAGCTTGTCACGTTACGTCTTGAAAGATATTCTACTAATACCTTCTATGGACTTTTTCAGACAACTTAAAAGTATCGATACACACATTTATTTCATATCAGTTCACTTATACGCCTTGATCGTACAATACGTCACACTACATACCACACTAGACTACATTGTACAATACGCCACCACAATTAAACAATATATAAGATTATGAAAATGAAATAAAAACAACGTAACTGATGTACGTTGGCGGGACAAGTCTTACATAATATGCCGAAAACGCTCCTTTTGCTCTTCCCTACTTTACGTAAGGTCACAATCTAAATAGCAAAATTAAATAAATTTTACACTAAAATGTAGCCACAAGTGTACACTACAACTGACATTACGAAAATATCCCCTCCACTTAAATATTTTTCGTCCCATAGGCGTCCATATCTCCGCGCCAAACTACAAACGAATGTATGTGATAACCCAACATAATTATGGATTGCTTTTTTCTTCAAATTACCAAAAACTATAGAATTTATTTGATTGAACGAGTTTTGTTAGGGAACCAACAATTACTTCGAATTATAGTTATCTATAATTATATTATCAAGAGTCCTTTTTAAAATATCATATTCATTAACTGAGTTTTCATGGATATATTTTTTTCTATCTTAGTCTAAGCTCGTCGTATTTGTTATGCATATCGCTGTAGTGTTACAATGAACACATCTCAAAATCGGAAAAATGAAATAAATCTTTGATGTAGGTGGTCTCAAACTCTTGGATGGCAGTACACATATTAAATTGAAAACCAGCTTGCCCTCTACACAAAAGAGTTTACCTCCTGATCGTTGTTGAAGAGTGCAGTGGTGAAATTATCGGCGACGAACCACTTCTGTCCCTTCATGACAATGTCTCGCGGCGGGTCGTGGTCAGCGCCGACGTCGGCCGACCACACCGTCACCACGCCGCCGGGCTCCACTTTCACTGTGCGGTGGAACTTGAACACAGTCTCTTGCTCGCCCGCCTTTCGCACTATCTGGTACCCTCCCAAACTCAGCTCCTGAACTCATAAAAGTACTTATTTTTATATACAGTAGTAGTTTATTTTTATATATTCAGTATTTATGGGCCGATTTCGCTGAAATTTGGCAGAAGCTACGCTGACGTAGCTTTGAGGGACAGGCGGACCCCGAAAAACTAGTTTAAATTATAAACTGTACAATTAAGACAAAACTATGTTCTTGTGTTCGGTTATTTACTATAATTTAATAATTCATATATAACTTTAAATATGTCGTGACGTTAGACATTTAATATCAAAATGTGTAAACTGTAATATTATAAATCACTATGCACCTTCTTTCCCTTGTTTCGTATTTTGACGAAACCGCCATCGGGACAAACTTCAGCGATCTCTAGGTCTCCCTTGGCGCTACGGGTGACGCTGTATTGCTGCTCACTCAGCTCTTGACTCTCGTCCACCATGGTGCGCTTGCGTGCGGCCCGCAGCGGAGTGACGCGACGGCCCGGCGTCACACGCCCGCTGACGCCGGTCGTCACACTTGCACTCATTGATGCGCTCGAATCACGCCCTGGTGACTGCGCTGTAAGGTTCAATCTGTGGAAAGCAATTAACCAAACCGTCACTCGAAAGTTTTGTTTAATGAGATAGGAGGGCAAAAGAGAAAGCGTGTCGCCTGATGGAAAACAATAAAACGCCGCTCATAGACATCCGTGACACCACAGCGATCACGGAAGTGTTGCCGGCCTTAAAGGTACGTGTAGACTTGTTTTTTTTTAAGGTGCCAATGTCGTATCCGTTCTGAAATACCGATGAAGGTAGCTGGTTCCACAGAGTGGTGGTGCGTGCCAAATCCTTTAAAAGGAAATAAATAATTCATTATATTTTATGCAGAACCTTTATTATTTAAAATATAATTGCACGATTTTTATTATAAAATACGCGTAAATTTTATATAAAAATATATAAAGGTTTAATATAATCTCAATGTTTATAGATCAGAGAGCGAATTATTACTGCACCATCAAACAGTTCAGTTATTTATAATATTGAGGCCTAGGGAAAGCGATTTAATAAAAACTTGTTAAAAAGTGTAATCAATACCTGTCCTCTTCGCCTTCGATAAGCGCGCGGTAGGTGGCAATTTCATGGTCGAGCGAGATCTTGATATCCATGAGAGTAGCGTACTCGCGCAGTTGTGCCGCCATCTCATCGCGGAGCCGGGCCAATTCCTGCTCAAGCGAGGCCAGGTCCTCGGCGTGACGCGCTCGCTCCGACTCTAGCTGACGCTCCAGCTCACGGCAACGGTTCTGTTTGTACCAAATCACTGTAAGTTATTAACACATTCCCATCGTGCTATTTTGGCTCAAACTTGCCTATTAGGGGGTATTTTTATAAAATTGAAATATTTCGACTTTTGAATTAAAACTGCGGTTATTATTCTGATGTTATGATTCAGTCTTTGATTCGTAAATGTCATCAAAAAGTGAACGCTCGTTGAATCATATTTTACATATAACATTTCAATACAGATGAAAACCCTCGTCACCAACCAACCAATCATTAAGGTCAACGTGTTGTATTGTGTGGGACGTGATTATTGTATTTAAGCAATATACAAGTGCTATAGTTTTAAACTTAAAAATTATCACATGACAAATTAAAAAAAATTACATTTGAAGTTTAGGTAAATATGTTATAATATTCGAATATCCGATCTCCAATCACAATACTCCCAACAATCCCAAACAAGGTATGAGTACAGTACTTAATTCGCATACATGAATATGAGTATTCTTTTAACTATTCAAATGTTTCGAATATTTTATTGCAAGCCCTAGCGATCACACAAGCTGCCCTCTAAGGCGCAGCGGCACGTGGCGGCGCCGCGGCGGTACTTTATTGGAAGACATTGTCGTTTGTTTCCTATGCAAGTAGAACAGCATTCGAATCGTTTGTGTATAGGTAATGTAGGTAGCTATTGAATGTTTCAGGTTTTTACAAAATATGACGCCAGGTGACCGAAACTATCCATAATGAACTATAAAATCGCCTTTATTTTTCGCCAGCGAGTTAAAATAAAAATTGAAGTCTATTTCGCAACTTTGTAAACCAAAACTTTTGTTTATTAAAAGTAATAAATTATAACTTCGCATTGGTAACAATATTCCACATTCAACATAAATCTAAAATAATTATAAAATGATTAGGACTTTTTTATTTTAAAATTCATATCAAAAATATTGTCGAAAAACTACAAATCTGTTTCACCGTGCTAGCAAGTTCAACCTCATGGTACTACGCAATACTCATTGCACTTTATATTTTGGAGGCCAAAAATTAAGAAAATAAATGCTTAGTTTTTTAATTTTTGTATCATTCATTTTTGTACTTGGATAAAAGTAATAACATATTTGATACTGACGTTTCTATTGCACAATGATCTGACAATTCAACATTTGAAATATTAAATTTAAAAAACAATATAAAGAATAACGCAAAGTATATACACAAAGAACTTTCCACGTAAAAAATTAAACTTTATTTGTGAAGATGTACACAACACTAATATTATATAACACGTGAGGGTTATAGCGGATATGCTGCTATTACTACAGCATGTTGCTCACGTGACTCACAAAACTATCCATCCATGAAACGTCCAACGCACACACATACAATGTGTTGGCGTGATGCGTGTACCGCGCATTGACTGTGTTTAAAGTATATCTATAGCTATACTTCTAGCTATATCACTATAGATATAGCTTAAGCATTAGCATGTTGCGGCCCCAAACCATAAATTTCTACCCTACCCAGAGTCGTGTAACGCGGCTATAAAAGTTTACACTTCAAAAATAATTTATTTATGATAAAACGAACTTCAAATTTTATATTCTCAATCTTTTAGTATAATTAAGCAATCTTTGAATGTTACCTAAATATGCTAAAGTTTATAAAACCAAAATTGTTATGAGTTTCTATATTATAAATGTTAAATGTGATTGAACTAGTTGAACTAATTCAACAGAATTTTTAACGATCGAAAGATAAAGGAGGTCCAATTACGCTTTTTATTTATTATTCGATGTGATACTCGTTCGTGATGTGCGATATATGAAAAAATATACTAACACTGAGAGCAGCATTCTTGTTCTCCAGCTCGTTAAGTGTGGAGTTCAGGCTATCAATACGCGTGCGCATGGTGCGTAATTCGTCCACTGCCACATTGGCCGCCGTATTGTTGCGGTTAGCAGCTGATTGAAGATTTTTCAGCTGTAATAAATTTATGGGTTTCTTAAGTAACTAGACATACTTTCAGATTAGCATTTCTTACTGTAAATTGGCTTTTTGTATTTAAATATTAAGTTTACTAATTTATGAAATTAACCTCTTCAGGGACATTGGCACATGTGTGTACATTTAGCTTTTTTATTTTAGTTATTTCGAGAGAAATTAGCCACATATGAGGATATTATCTATTTTTTTTAAAAATTACTATTTCCTGTTTTTTTCTTATCTTACTGAATTGTTATAGATGTAAGGTGAATAACTCGTAATAATAATTCTTGTTATATATGTTATATCATCTGTTTTGCTTATACATTCGCATTAATTAATTATTATTATTGTTCATGTCATTTTGCTCTTAATTTTAATAACATTAAGATCATTTTCTTCTTCTTATTTATGTGTAGTTTAACTTTTTGTTGTTTCCTTTTTTTATCTCTCTAATACTCTCGTGAAAGTTACCACGGTGCGAGTTTTTTTTCTGTTTATATATTTCGTTATTTTTTAAGTTTTTATTTGATTGTGTGACTTCCATGATTGACTTGACACTGGCAAAATTCACTGAAAGTTTCCATAAACAAAGAATTGAACTCGTAATAAAAAGAAAATTTTTATCAATGTTTTCTCACTTAAAAAAATTCGTCCCTGAAGAGGTTCAATGAAAACTATTATAACAAATTTATATTTTAGATAAGAGAGACCCTTTGTTTTCATTAAAATCATTGACATAGAATGATAGTTATCAATCATTTTTCTTCTACAATAGATTATTTTTTTTTAATTTTAAATAGAGTACATTAGTTATACCTTATTTTCGTAGAGGGCTTCGATTTCTTCGCGATTGGCTCTGATATTTGCCTCCTGTTGCTCGCGGAGCTCCTGAAGGCTTTGTTGCAGTTTAGCCTCATACTGCTGTGCGAGACGGCCATCTAAGGAGTATGCCAAGTATTTTGTTTTACCAAAGTGTCAAAAGAAAAATACAATGCTGTAAAAAGATCAAAAGAGATAAGATATTTTTCAGTTTTAATATTAAAATATCGGATCATTTTAAAAAAAAGTTATGGACTTAACAACATAATACTTTCCAACTATCTTTACTTTACCGCCAGGGGAATATACTGGTTAGTATCATACTTAAACAAAATGTAATATACTTTTTAATTTGTGACATATATTATCAAATTTGCTATAAGTATAAATATATATGAAAAATATTCAATGTCCACTAAACCTAAATCAAAAATATACTAATGTGATATTAATATAGTGAGCAGACGTGTCACCTGATGGAAAGCTATCCACGCTGCCATAGACTTCCGCAACGCCATAGACAGCGTTGCCGACCTTTAAGGAAAGTGTCATTATGGGAGTGGGTTTTGGGCCTCCGGAACTCAGCCAAACACTGTACGAAGCGCGGTCGCTAAGCTACCACTCAGACACCGGTTTTGTGCGGGAGTGTGGTACTTCCCCGGGCGAGCCGCCCCATTCATGCTACAGACAAATATTATGCAATTCTTGACAAAGTATTCGTCTGTAGCGTGTCTCTACCACTAAAAAATATTATTTTATATTTATAAAATTCAAATATCAACATCCAAATTGTCGATCACAGCAATTCAATTCAAATTAGCGCCATTCTGTTCTTTCACTATCCAGAACTTGCATGAGCATCGATATGCATAGGTGGAAGGGATATTTTTTTTATTATCACCTAATAGTAATAACAACCAATTACGTGCGGGTGATATCTCATTTGGTTTATCTAAATCCAAACTGAAAGATTACAAAGTAGCGATACATACGAGGATCCTTATTAACCTTTAAAGAGACTTACTTTACCACTGATTTTGTGTATACATACCAATTTCAGATATTTCCACTTGCCGCCGAGTGCGAGTCTCCTGTAACTCTTGCTGGAACACCTGGTCTTTGAAGGTCAGTTCTTCACGTAAACTTTGAACGTTATTCTCTAAATCGATACGGCACAGCATTTCCTCCTCAAGCCTTTTTCGTGCGTCTGCGTACGCTTTACGTAACTTTTCCAACTCCTTTTCTGCTTCCTAGGGAAAATATTAATTCGAAATGACTTAAAAAAGTCTAGTCAAACAGTTACTTATCAAAGCTAAAACTATTAGGATCATATAAATAACATAACATAGACACTAATAAGCACTAAGCACATAAACTATATAGAATTTCTAAATAAATACTTTCGTAAAAATATGTAAGTAACGTCCTCGACCTGCAATTCCAAGGTCGGACGGATGGGACACGAATAACAGGCAGTATGCAGTATAGTCTGATGTAACATTGTACAAGCGTCTATTATTTTCAGTGTTCCTATTTAAATTTTACTTTGAAGCAATAAAAAGTCTTAAAATTTTCGGATAACGCTTGAATCTTCAGGGACTTTTGTGTTATATGTATTTTTTTAATATTTTTACAATTTTTAAAATCATTAAATTAAGAAAATAATATGTTCGTCATTGCAAAGTTATGTCGAACAGAAAAATTTACATCTGTCAAAAAGATCAAGCTTACTTGTACAGGGTATAAAATTGTAACTAATTGTTGTAGATAAAATATATCATGGGAGTTCAAAATTAATTTTAATAGCAAGTATACAGATTAAAGGCTGGTAAGTCTAAGAAAAGCGAAACCGTTGGTTTTGAATTCAAACTTCAGTCAAGTTTGCGAAACCAACAAACAAAAAACTGCGAATTGTTCAAACAAGCAAAAAGTTATCTTCACGTGCCGAACTGTAAATAATAAACTATTTGTATCGAAATATCATTAACTGAAAGATAAAAAAAAGTGCCTTATATGTTTGCATATATAACGAAACATCCTAGGTGGATTACATCGTAGTCGACTCGGTTGGGACAATATATTTTCTTTACAAAATATAATGTTGGTATACCTTGGCTTCATCTTGAGCTTTCTTTTTGTCAGCAAGGGCAGTGTTGTATTTGTTACTTTCTTCCGTATAACGAGTTTCATAGTGGCGAGCCAAATTCTCTGCCTGTTGACAATCCTTGGTTTTCTTGTCTAAGCTGTAAAAAATGACATCATATTTATTTGTATACGAAAATATTCAAAGGTTAATTGGCCGTATTTTGGTCAAGGTCTATATAACTACTAAATATTTCATTAATAATATAATCGATAATGTGATTACGATTCTAAACAACACACGAAAAAAATGTTGGGAGATGCATGTTAATATAAATTTGGTACACAGAGACTACTCTAAGTAGGTAAATAAAATGTTTATTCGTATTGTTTGCGCGCCGCCCGCATCGTTCGCTTCATCTCATTCGCATAAAAAACAACATACATTCATACATACATATCATCACGCCTATTTACCGTAGGGGTAGGCAGAGACCACAGATTTCCATCTGCTACGATCTCGATATACTTCCCTTGCTTCCTCCACACTCATTACTTTCCTCATGCAAGTTCACCGGTTGAGGTTAATCTTGACCTGGGCTTTCTTAGTTCAGCAATTTGGACAAAGTATGTTTTTCGTGGTCTTCCTCTACCGACCCTTCCATCCATATTCGCAAGGTAAATTTCTTTTGCCAGTCGTCTTTCATCCATCCTCTCTATATGCCCAAACCATCTAAGCATCCCTTTTTCTACTTTTGTCACAACACCTTCTTTTACTCTACATTGCTCTCTTATATCTTCATATATAATATCAAAACTAACACAATACCACATAGTTTTGATTTTTATATACAACACATATACAAATCAAAACTAACACAAAAGCGCTAATTTGGTATCATGGCTTTCGGTAATGTGAAACGGTGCTCACGTTGTACTTTCGGATTTATGAAGAACAGTTGAGGGAGAGATTTTTTTTTGTATATAGTATAAGTTTTTTTTCAATTAGTCTTCTTAAAAATACTTAATAATTATAGAACAATTGGTATTTTTGTTGGAATAAATATTAAATTATTTTTCTATCAATATGTAAATAATAAAATTTTGAAAATCACAATAAATAATTAAATATAAAATATACCGGATTGAATAGATTCTGAATAAAAAATAAAAGCACAAATATGTACTAAAATGGGTTCGTAGTCCAAGATTTTAAACAGAAGATTGAATACAAAAGCGTATTGTTTATAGTTCAAATTTGTTGTTTAAATATATTTTTATTAATTAAAAATAAGTTTTTATGAATGATATATGCGTAAAAATGTGGATATTTAAGGTATAATTATTTGTGAATAATTTTAATAAATATTAATTAATTTAGTTAAGATAAATAATTTAGTTAAGATATTATTGAATTTATTTAATCTGACTTCATAGAATTTTTCCCATTTGTAATTAAATAAAAGAGGCAAAGCGATACGACGAACCGGCAATTATAGATAACCTGCAAGCACAACTGCCGCCATTCGCAT
The DNA here is from genome assembly GCA_031353405.1 of Baronia brevicornis. Lineage (NCBI taxonomy): Eukaryota > Metazoa > Arthropoda > Insecta > Lepidoptera > Papilionidae > Baronia > Baronia brevicornis. The sequence continues at coordinate 397,500 of JASFAT010000971.1, read as the reverse complement.
GAAAAGACCTTGACCGATATTGGATTTAGATATCACGAAGAAAGTCTACGTTGTTTCCTGATTAAACTGACTGTGAATGTCGACTAACTAAATACTTATTTCTTATGTTATTCTGTATTTAAAGTGAATCATTGTAACACCCTATTATTATTTTTTCAGAACGTTATTATTATTATCATAAATATGAAGATATAATTTATAATGTATATCGGAAATTATAAAACATGATTTAGAAATGAGTCTTTCTTAGAAATATAGCTTTAGGCTTTAAAATAACTAATGATCAATCAATCATCATTAATATAGTTGTAACAGCCCAATAATGATAATTTCCTCCCCCACATATTGCGTAATCTCCATTCCGTTATCTTCAGGTGGGTGAACTGGGAATCGTAGATTAGTTTTCATTCTCCATTAATAAACTAGTATTTATTTCCAGTCGCTTCTTACGACCCACACGGGAAGAAATTAAATTCACATTGAATAGATATTTTTTTCTCGAATTTCTATTCAGAGAAATGATAAAAGGTTACGTAAAAAACAAAGAAGACGACACAGAAAATATAATTTAATTTTGAGTTTGGATTTTGAAAACAATGTGAGTAAAAAAATTGATCCGTATTACAACGTGATCAAGGAATATCACCACTAATACATACAAATATATCACACACTAATATCATTATAATACAACACTAATATCTTTGATTCAACTTCGACTCATATCGACACTTTATCTTATAGACGTAGTACATTAGGAGAGTCCAGTAAATTGTCCTGACTTGTTATAATAATGTAAAACAAAATATAACTATAAGTGTCTTTTCAGTATTAAACAGATATTAAGTCCGATATACGCAAACATATGTAGAAATTATAGATATGGAGCACGATACGGATGGAAGCTGCAGGTGGGGGGGGAGACTAGGCAATACAATAATATTTAGTTTTAACGAAGTGTTAATATATATGTACAATGTATTTCTGTCATTAAAATGTTTAGCCTTTATCATTTTTCGTTACTTTTAACTTTGAATTGAGAATTTTAAATTTGTACCTATTTTTTTTAATTAATATTCATGTTCTTATTTTGCTTTTACCAGAGCGCGATGATTAGGTCAAAAATCTGCTTGTGCAACGAGGTGAGTTACCGCGCCTTTTTTTTACTTTGGTTCACATCATAAACTACAAAACAATCTAGTGTTTTTGTTTTCGTCTTATCACATACATGCAGTAGTGTAGCGTATTCGTATGCTTCATCGTCTTCACTTAGCTCTATTAACTCGCATAGACGAGCAACATGAGAGAAGCTTAGCAAACTTTGGTTCGTTTTGATTCGTACCCGGTGTGGCCTGCGTTTAACACTCGCGTCAGTATAGAACGAAGGTTATTACAACGGCATCGCGTCATCATGATTATATTTCGAACATTACGTCAACGGTGAACAACGTAGCGACGCTATTTTTCAATATAAAAACAGGTTTCGCTTTTCTACTACAATATTTCGACAAATATTTTTGAGCGAAATATTTTTATAATCAGGTAACCGATTTTAATAAGCAAGATACATGTGCCGAAGGTTATTTATTTGTCCCTTGACTTTATATGTATCTTTATTGTTATTATTGATTAGTCTCAAATTTTTTTTTGTGGTAATTTATATATTCTTTTGTTTTTAAACTAAATTCCAAACTCACAGTCTGAAGACTTCGAAGTCTTCGACCACTGCATCTTGACCATTCTTTATGCAGGTACTATAGTGATACATTGATAAATGTATCACTAATGTAATAAAACTATTTACTTGAATATATTAAAATCTTTTATATTATATTACTTTTTTAAATTTGTAATTTTAAAATTTAAAATAAAATATAATTAAATTGTTTAATATAAAAACAAAACATTAGTTCAACTGAGGTCTTTAGAATAGACATATCACCCGTCCGTCCGTCAAAACAAAGTGAGAAGTGTTAATAAAGTATGAATAAGATATTATATAAATGTACAATGAATAGTAAAATAAATTAATTTGACTTGGAAGAATTTCAATTACATCGAAGATAAATCCCCCTAAAGATCCCAGGTGTCGCCGTAAACAGTACGGCTCACATACTACAGTAATGAATCATTGGGTAAACACAACTGCCTGTTTGCTCTATAGGCTCAAAGTCATTCAGAGACCTATGATCAGAGTCCCTCTAATTAAAATTTGATAAAAAAGAAATCCATTAGAAAACTAGTCTCACACATAGCTTTGCGAGTTAGCAAACTGAAGTGGCAATCAATTGGAGCAGGTCATGTTTGTCGAAGTATCTACAACTGTATGTTGGAAAAGTTGAGTGGTGGAGTAAAGATTAATAATAGGGCACATGATGTAACCATATTCACAATCTGAAAATCCAATATGACTCTGTAGTCACTTTCAACATGCAAAATAGGTGCATGATGATGTCGAGTTGCGGAAACCAGCCCGTTACACCATCTACAATTTACCAGTAGTCACTTTAAACTAACTTAAAAAGTACTATTAATTATTAAAAAGAGCTCTGGGAGAAAGTGTTACCATTTTTTCAAGACTCCAATGTCAGCAAACTGATTTTAATATTGTGTGTCTAAATTCCACTAACCTATAATGAACATAAGTTACAATTTTTTTACAAAGTTACATCACACAACAAATGCAATGACTAAGACACTTGTGGCTCTTTTTTCCAAAACATACAGGCTTATCTTAATATAAACCGGATACTTAATTACATTGTGCCAAATTATTTAATGTAACCAGTTCATTACAAGTTATCTAAACACTCTTCATACTACATTTTGTTCATAGTAGTCTTCATATGAACTCTATAAAAATATTTGCTTCAGTAAGACAAGTCATATATCATTTGAGACAACTCTTTACATCAATCAGGAAGTGCTTGAGGTATTTTAAATGTAAGATGTACTATATCTATTGAGATATAGATTGGCTATTGTAGCTTTAATATGTATATAGTTCATATATACATATTAAAGCTACAATAGCCAATCTGGTTCAAAGATACACTTACCCATATTAAACCCTTTAGGACTAGTGTGATATGATCCCAAACTTTAAAAAACACTTAAGTCAAACAAAGATTTTCAACAGTAGCAGGAAGCAGCTTTATTATAGTATGGCTGCTAATTGCTGTGGAGTTTGTTGTAGATATGATTCAAAATGTAAAAACCCACAGGAGAACCATAGTCACCAACATAGCTCTTAAAATTCGTAAACTAATGTGCCAATGTGCTGGTCATGTCTATCAAAGAACTGACAACCATTGTGGAAGACAAGTGCACAGAGCAGCATTGCAGTTTTACCTAGATGGATAAACAATCTGTACAAGGTAGCTAGCAGAGACTAGATGTGTGTCACTTAAGATCTAATTAGAAGGTGCAACCTGAGATAAGCTTATTCCAACAGTGGAATGCTAAAGACTGACAATGATGAATCAATAAATATAAATCACTTTAGTTTATATTGCTACTATAATACCAATTACTGAACTATTAGCCAGTTTAGACAAAATTGGACAGTTTAGAAAAAAGGAATTGGGAGATTGACAAATTTTTAAATATTAATATTTCCCGCTTCAGTTGAAATTAAAAAAAAGCTAGCTTCAATGTCCTTTTGGGCTCTAATAATGTGAAATAAAAAAAAAAATTAAGATAAAAATATCATATTTGTTTACAAACAACAACACTGAAATAATGTGGTAGATGTTTTTTAATTTTTGCTTAAGTTGTGTGCTATGACTGCCTAATCTAGCTATGATGTCATTACTTAAGACGAGGTCGCGCGCGCGTTACACACCGCCGATGACGTAAACTTATGCTAAAGATATTTGAAAGAAGTTCTTTCCTGGTGTCTGTCAAGCTATATACAACGAGCGTAAATAGTATTATGACGTTATCTTATTTATTAATACTAAAAGAACACTTGCCGCTTTTTAAGATCATCATTTTCTTCATATAATCTCTTTAGGTCGATTTCAAGCTTTGCTTTTTCACGAGAGGTGTCGTCTAAAAGCTTTCTTGCGTCTTGCAATTCATGTTCATAGATACCCTTTATATTGGATACCTCCCGTGAGACGACCTCCTGTGTAGTTTGTATTTCTCGTCGCAAGCCCGAATTTTCACTTTCGAGTTGTCGAACTTTATCAATATAAGCTGCAAGACGGTCATTAAGGTTTTGAAGAGCATCTTTCTCTTGTAGGCGAGTGTGTCTTGTAGGGCTTAATGGGCTGTTGGGGCGGCCGGCTGAGCTTGAAGGGCGGCTTCCAACAGGAGTGCTCGATTGTGGTGGGCTTTGTACAGATGACACAACACTTATATTTGACGAAGATGTCACAGTTTTTTTCGTTTTCGATGACATTTTAAGTTGTTTTTAAGTCACAATTTCAAAGACACTGCAATCTACTGAAGTAACCAAGCGTTTAACACCGAAGATCTTACCCAAGCGTGATCACGTGATTATGAGTCATTTCAAATGTTGCCAAGTTTTGCATAACAGACAAGATAATTTTGCTTAACTTCAATTTACCACAATAATCATTAATATTTTAAATAGAAAAAGAAAATATACCAAAATTAAAATTCTCTTTTCAGTCAATTTGCTTATATTTGGTTAATATATAATTTTTATTATTAAAACTCGATTGAAATGAAATTACAAGATAAATGTTATAAACAGTGTGTTACAATACGTTACATTACATACATTCATATATTTTTTGAGAATAATCTTAAAAACGATTGAAATCAAAGTTCCATTTGTTCTCATTTATTTATATGGAACTTTATTAGATAATAGACGGAGTCGATTGTATATTTCGAACATCAGTCTATCATAACGCTGTTGTTGAATAAAACCGTAACGAAAGTTGTAATAAATTATGGAACGAACTTTTATCTCGTCAAAATCACTATTCATTTCCATAAAAAAATTGACTGAATTATAAATTCAATATACATCTTCATCATCTTTAAAAGTTTTTAATTGGAATTTATATACATTTTTCCACGGAATCTTTTTTATTTTACTTACATTTTGTGAGTATTATTACTTGCTTCCTCAACCTTTTGTCGACAATTACAAAATCAATCATACTCTTTCTCTCGCCCCTTTCCCAGGTATACATATGGATTTTCTTGTGCGCAAACCAAGTGTTTAACACACAGAGACTCCATTCCAAACATACATCAAGTAAACTCTTTCCATTCTCATTCACTCTTTCATCACCGAAAGTACCAAGAACCTTTTCATATCCAACACGGTTTACACCCACCCATCCATTAAAATCTCCGAGCATAACTATTCTTTCGTTTTCCTTGCATTCATCTAAAACTTCCCTTACATTCTCCCAGAACTTCTCGTTCTCCTTGATGACTTCTGGGGAACTCCTCGACCCGATATCTTGCGGCGCATATACGCCGAGGACAAAGACTCGAGTCAGGCCAACCTTCATTCTGACCCAGAGAAGTCTTGGGCTCACATACTTGTATTCTTTCACACACTTAGCCATTCTTGCGGAAAGGATTATACCAACACCCTGACTACCTCTACCGGTCACAGGTACTCCAGACCAAAACGCTGTATAGGAATCATGGGTGTTGGTATAATTACCTTTCCGTTTCGTCTCATTTACACACAAAACATCGATTCGTCTAGTATCCATCATCTGATAAATCTCATCTATCTTGTCATCTATTCCTCCTCTCACATTCATCGTAGCGAAACGGCTCTCCGTTAGTCGCTTCTCGCCCCCGCGGGAATCAGGAATTGACGGGTGGCGAACCACGTCGCCGCCATTTTTGGACAAATTAGGTTTTTTACAATTTGTCATTGTCAATCGCACGAACCGCAAGGGAAGATGGAGGTCAGCCCCAGCAGAGCCCCGCATGCTGAGGTAAGGCACCATAGTACCCGGGAGAGCTCGATCCCGGGACGGTCGGCACGCTTGCGACTAAGCTCGCCCTTAGCCACGCATTCCTTGGCACGGCAGACCTTGGATTGGCGGAGAGGATGGGAAAGGGATAAAGAAGAATGGAAAGGGGCATTGGAAAGGAAAGATGGATTTAGACAGGATGATAGGGATAAGATACTACCGCAACGGAAGACAAGGAGTGGTACGGTAGTAGCTCGGGGGGCCGGGGTCGCGTACCCGTGTATCCATACCATAACTACCGGACAGGCGGTTAGGTAAAGACACCATTACCTTTTATGAAAAGTCAGAATGTGTCAAAAACGGCCCGACTGGTGGTTCATCAGGGGGTGCTTGTTCCGACGCTTATATACGGTAGTGAAAGTTGGGTTTGGCAGAAGAAACATGTAAGCAGACTGAATGCGGTGGAAATGAGAGCATTAAGAAGTATGTGTGGTGTAACCTTGAATGATAGAATAAGAAATGAAGATATAAGAGAGCAATGTGGAGTAAAAGAAGGTGTTGTGACAAAAGTAGAAAAGGGGATGCTTAGATGGTTTGGACATATAGAGAGGATGGATAAAAGACGACTAGCAAAAGAAATTTACCTTGCGAATGTGGATGGAAGGGCCGGAAGAGGAAGACCACGAAAAACGTACCTTGACCAGATTGCTGAACTTTTTAAGAAAGGCCAGGTCAAGAGTACCCTCAACCGGCGGGCTTGCATGAGGAGAATAATGAGTGTGGAGGAAGCAAGGGAAGTATGCCGAGATCGTAGCAGATGGAGATCTGTGGTCTCTGCCTACCCTTACGGGAGACAGGCGTGACGATATGTATGTATGTATGTATGTTGTGAGTATTATGTAACAAAACAGACGCAATGAATCTAGATGAAATTAAAAGCGGTAGAACATAATTACAGATTCATTTCTAAAATTGTTAATAATATTAAAATTTGTAGGCAGGTTTTTGTTAACTGTATGAATAGTATAAAAAATACTCGATATTAAAAGTATCGATAATTTCATCGTATTCCTAGCTTCACTTCGTTGTCTTTCACTTTTATTAATGTTGAATTTGTTCTAGATCGTACATTTATGTTATGTTTACATATAGGTTGTCAGTAAGTAACAAAGGGAGCTGTAATTTTGAGGCAGTTAGAAAAAAATATTTTGAAAAGCAGTGTTGTGTTTGTAAAAAAAAGTCATGGTACATAAATTTAAATTGTGAAAATGCATTTTTCGATTCCTGACTTACACCAGTTTCGTGATGATAATGGAATCAATTATACGGTAAATAATAAACTTTGATAATGATTTCATTATTGCAAAAACCCCATCACCACAATTGAAAACCATACCAACATATCGTTGTTTTATAATAGTGAATTATCTATCTTATTGTTTCAGGGATTTAACATTTACATTGATGGCTTTTTCCATTGTACGGCTCGTTATAAACAATTGCTGAGTCTTCATGAGCAATTGCAAGCACAAAACCCGTTTATGAAATTGCCACAGTTTCCTCCAAAAAAATTATTTCTTACAAATTCACAGATTGAAGAAAGAAGAATCTTATTAGAAAAATATATACAGCTAGGTAAATATCACTTATCTACGACAGGTTATACAATCATTGATTATAATATTGTTTATATACAAAGAGCATTCTTATTGCTAGATGTGATTTCTTTCAAACATTGGATCGTCAATAGATAATTTTGTGTGGACTGGTGATTTGAGACTGGAGAAAATTTTCATTTTATTATATGTAAAGTTAAAAATCTATTTTTAGAGCTTTCAAAATGTTAACATGTTTTATGTTCCATTAATTGAATTTCTTTTGAGTGAGACAAGTTTTTCTGAATTTATTAATATTTAATAAAAATTTGAACTACTACTATCATGTACTAATAAAATAAATTAAACTATGTATAAGTGAAAATGTAAAGCAGTTGTTACTATTTTAAGACAGTTTTTAAATCATTAATATATTTATTGGTTTAATGTCAGGTATTAGTAATTTTTTATTATTTAAAATAGTTTTGTTACAAAATGTTATACATTTTGGTATTTTTCTTTTGCTGACGGTATAAAATTAGTAAATACCATTCTCCATTTCATTCAATTATCAAAATTTGGCAACTTTTCCCAAATTTTATTACTGGCTGAATCTAGGTAAAAAATACCTAATTTATAGTTACTTGCATTATTAAATTAAACACTTTTAATATACAATTTATAAACAAATTCTAATTTTTCTTAGTCTCCAAAAATTTATAAAATCTTAAGTTCATTTTGTTTTTTACAGTTGGACAGAATCCAGTTTTGGCAAATTCTGACATTCTCATAACATTCCTCTTTTCTGCTCAACAAGAAACTCACCATGTCAGAGTCCATGAAGTGGACATAGAAATCACATTAATGAATGGTTATAGAATACCACTTTCAGTATCATCAACGGACTCTTCTGGTGCTGTCTTGGATATAGCCTGTAAATATATAAATTTATCCAAACAGTTGAATAAATATTTTGCCTTATTTCTAATCAATTGGAGTTGTGCTAAAGATGGGCAGCCATGTTTGAAAAAACTGGGTGAATATGAAGCGCCATATATTTCTCAAAAATATGTTAGACCTGATGATAAAATAGTAATAAGAAAAAGGTAAGTTTTGCTTTTTCATATCAACATTTTTATATATTTTTTTACTAGGTATATATAAATATATATATATATATATATATTTTTTGTTTCAGTTATTGGGATTCATGTTATGACATTGATTTAATGTTGGACAGAGTGTCACTAGATTTGCTATATATACAAACTTTAGAAGATTTAGACTTAGGCTGGATTACAGCAAGCTCTCAAATAAGGGATGTCTTAAGTGCTCATGAAGGGCGAAAAGAAAAAAAGGAGGTGCTTATTATTTAGATACTAAATATTATTCACATTAATGAATAATAAGTATTCTTTTGTAAATAAGTTTCTTTTGATACTAAATATTATTTACATAAGGAAAATCTCAAAATGTACATGTATAAATATACATTCATATGTATATCTAGGTGTATGACTGGTGGTTAAAAATTGTTACCTATTGTTATTGTTGGAAAATCACATTTTGTCACCATAACTATCTAAATCATCTGTTGACGGTGCTTTGCAACAGTCTGTGTTCGGACAATAGTTTAATGGGGACATTACATACATTCATTGCATATTATATTTTTTACAATATATTTTATTTTTTACAATAATCATCAATCACATATGTAAATACACATAAAATAGAGAAAATCCTTTCTAATTAAACCTTAGCCTATATTAAGCAGTTAACTGTTATAGGTGGTTGATAATGCTGATATCCATTTTCATGTGTGAATTTGTTTATATATTGATTTATGGTATATAGTAGACTCTACGGAAGACAACCGAAAAGCGAAACCACTTTTCGGTTGTCTTCCGTAGAGTCTACTGTACCTGAAGATGCCTCGTGTTGGGGCGAAACATGTGTCGTTTACAAGATGGAAAAGTGATAATGTGTGTTTGGTGTTGTGTGTAGTGGTTGGTGGGTGGAGAGTTGATGGCCGATTTTGGGTAAGTTTTTGGTTTAAGTTCCAAATAAATCCACTTAACCCAACGAAAAAACACACATTATTAATTTTCTGTTATTGTTTTGCTTGTCGCGGATCTTAGCTAAGTAAAACTTTTGACTGTCCATATAGTGATGTATTTCCGCAAAGTAACACCTGACTCCATTAATATATTATAACAGCCTTAAAAGTAGTACTTAAAATTGAAGTGTTTGTATTGTTGAAATAAGTTCTGTTTTTTAAGCTCAATTACAAAATTGAAACATTTTAAGTTAGTTTGAGAGAAAATAAATAAATATAAACTTGTGCATGTGATTATATTATATAATTATGTGAGAAAAACGAGAAATTGACTGACTAATCTATAAGACCATAGTTATAACAAAAACTGATATAAATAAAATAGATCTACCAATTTTCTCAGGTTCATTTAATTTTGTTTTATTATCTAGAAACACATAACATGTAGGTTTGATCATCTGTAAAAAAAAATTTTTATAATGTATCATATAATCCATAATCATTAAATACTTCGTAAGCGATTTTGTCTATCGTTGATTGAATTTGGACAATAACATCCTCATTACGTGCTCCACTCAACGTGAAGTTAATAATAAACTTGTTAGTTTAGTTTCACTGATAAGCTTCGTTCTCCGACCTACAGCTAGTTTTTTATTCTTTTTGTAAGAAGTGAACACGTATTGAATTACGGCTTATATCTTAGGCGTATATTCTTGATTTAAAATGTTTAAATACGTATTTACAGGGTACTGATGGGTGTAGGTAATAGGGAATGTGTGCTACAACATTTTTATATAAATTTTGACATTTTCGATACCTAATATTTATTTTATATACCGCCCATATATATCTTTTGTTGGGCACGTGGTGTCCCCATATCTGTAAAAATAGACAATGAACATAATACGCCAATCTGTCTCGGACAACGAGACAGATTGGCGGAGCACCCATACTTGGAATACATACCATCAGGTCATACATGTATTTATCCCGATGCGGGAATTGAACACGCGACCACTGAAAGTATCGCTTGAGATTCGTCGTGATAGCTCGAAGATAAGCTTGTCTATGTGTGTATGATAAACCGCATGCTGTTGAAGTTGTCAGTTTAGGTACCTTCGATATGAATGCTCTACTTATAACATTATCATGACAATAATTTTATGGGTCTAATTGTCTAACAGTATATAGAGGTGGCGAGAAGCCTGCGGCACTACGGCAGGATACCTGCAGGGGACGCTATAACGGATTCATGTAATGTTTCCGGTGGAGCTTCGGGAGTTTCATGTAGAGTCCGAGTGGCGCTGGCATCGAAAGAGTTAACTCTCACCAGTGTATCACAACCAGTCAGGGAACAGCGCTATAAAGTAACCAGGATGAGATGTTGGAGGATTACAACACTGCACGCTGTAAGTTACACTGAGAAAATGCTTTTTTGACCTTTACGCGCTATCTATTATTTGAGACCTAATCTCTTCACAATCAGCTTACAAACGAAGTAGCAAACATCACCCAAATGTGGAAATGTGGAACAATTTGCTAACTACGGTGTTCCCATGTGATTATGAACATATGGACGTATATATTCATAAAAGACCAGCAACCCATCTGCCACGCTTCCTGCGTTACGGATGGCGTTGATCGCTTGCTACCAGGTGACCCGCATGCTCTTTTGCCTGCTCTGGTATAAAAAAAACCATTTAAAAAACAAAAGTATAAAAAATATTTTTATTAAATATGTGATACAAAAATAAGTGATCTCCGGAATCTTGCTAAAATCATAAATTGCCATTTTACAGCACACAACATACCGTCAAAATGTTTCTGTATTCAATTTTAAGTAACATTAATTTGCTTTTCTAAGTGTGTATTGAATAAATTTTAATTTAGGCAGTGTCGATTACAATTAAAAAAATGTTGTTTCTAAAGAACTTATTCGTGTCTAGTTGTTAATAGTGAGTTTTTACAAAAATATTTATTTTGCTAGCAAAGAATCACAAAATTATTTTGAACTTTATTAAATAAAATCAGCAATATCGTAGTCTCATTTTTTATTATAATTGGAAATTTGTAATATCGAGTGTAAATTTCATGTTACATTTCGTGTAAATATGGTTTATAGTGTTATGATAATATATAGTTCTAAGGCTATAATGTTATGTTTTGTGACTCGGTTATTTCCTTTTTATAATTACTATTTCTCGGTATGTGTATGAATGAGATCTCTTTCTATACGCCGCCATATATTTTTTGAGTCCTCGGTTATGTAGTTAAAAGTAATACAATCACATCACAGTCGTTTTAAATTTGTGTCTGTTCGTTACATCAATGAAAGATAATTGAATGATTAGCCGGGTGGGCGTAAAGTAGGTATTGATTTTCATTAAATGACACATATTAGGACATTATGGAAATGGATTCAGCTTTTGATATTATTACAAGAATGTTCTTTCTGTTATATACTTTGGTTTCATTTTATCATCATTGTTATCAACAGGCTGTGGAAGTCCACTCCTGATCATATGCATGCCTGTAGCCGATCTTTGACTTTATGCATTTTGTTTCTGCCAGCCGCCCTATACAGACCGTCATTCTGTGTGGTCGGGGGACATCAGTGCGTGATGTCTCCCCTTTTTATGAGATAAGAAGGGGAACGAGCATGCTTGTGTCTTATACAAAGCATCGGTGAAAAAAAGCAAGCAGCATCTACCTAACTAATAAAAACTAATATACAATACGATGACCACCAACGCGAGGATTACGGCAACACCTCTCAATTTTGAAGGAGACCAATGTTCAACTAGAGACTGCTACAGCTGTATTGTTGACATAGGTATAGTTAATGTATGGTATATAGTTAATGACACGCAATAATATTGTAAGAATATTTTGATTTTTTTAATTTTTACATTTGTCCTTATTTTGAAGATGGAAAAGCACCAAAAAAACGAACATGGTTCGTTATTAGATGACTCCAGTAAACACTACGAGCTTTCATTCGAGTATCTTTTAAGTAAAGATAATCTTGAATGGATAACACTGAGGACGGAACATGCAATATTCATCAGTGTTTGTTTACAGGTAAAATTATAAACAATTTCTATATAATATAGCAGAGGTAGCCAACTTTATTCTAACCAAGATCTGTAAACTATTGTTAGATTATGTAGCAATATCTTAGTTGGGTTGCGCTAACAATTTAAGTTGGTGGGTTCGTTCTACTGTTAACGTGAACTATATTTTTCTAACACAAGCACTTTTAGCACAAAGAATTAACACTTGCTATAAGTTCTTAATCATAACTTGCTACGTTACGTCGAGCACTCTCGTTTCTTTTTGAAAACAAGTAACATGTAAATATGTTAGATACTTTGTTTTAACGATTTCAGTCAATTGTGGATGAATTGATGCGCCAAAAGAATGGGTCAGGGCCCGCTTCCCCGCGATGCCAACGAGGTACGCTAACGTATCTCAGGCGTGACGGTTCCAGCCAACTCATCGCCTCGTCTTCCAGCGACACGCTCAGCTCCGTTGTAAGTGTATGTTGGCGTATAATAAAATTAATAATTTTTAATTATTTTATATAATAGATAAAACTAATTTTATATGTATTTCGGCGACATTTGTTGGCACTTTTTTGCCTTCTCGATTTTGTGTATAAAAGCCAAAATTCAGTCGGGGGTATCGCTAACTGCATAAGTAAAACATTGGTTAATTAGGCAAAAGCCGCGCGCGAGGTCCCTTCTTCCCTTCCGTACTAATCTGTCGGTCTACAAGACGTACGTCCGCTCTCGTTTGACTTATGCCTCACCAGCTTGGTGGGCGCTGGTATCAGATGCACAGCGCAAACGCATTTAAGTCCAGCAGAATCTGGCTCTGCGTACCATCGTGAAGGCGGTTCGCTATGTACGAATGACGTCATAGTGAGAGACCTCAAGGTGGAAAGCATCGACTAGTTTCGCGTCGTCATCGCATCGCGTCCACCCGAGGGACGCCCGCTCTTACATGAGCTGCTTCAGTCGCTGCCCGGCCGCCAAGGAGGGCGGAGGGCCCATGACCGATGAACCTGATTAGGGGTTCATTGTGGGGTTTGCCCCCGAGATTCGTTCTCACACCCCCAAAAACGCGTGGGGTGTGGAAGACCCGTTTCGTTTGGGTCCATTATAATTCGAAATACCGTCGACGCCGAAATGCACTACATGATATGCACGTTTATAAAAGATAGTTCGGATTTATACGCGTACTCTGAAATCGATAGTACAAGACCCTTCTAAATGTGTGATGCTGTATCATGATATTTAAGTTTTTAAGATTATATTTTCGTAGTACAAGTTTTACTTTAGACAAGTGAGCGTAACATTATATTTGGAAATTATTTTTCTACATATGTTCCACCAAGTTAACTATAAACTCATGTTCTCGGTCTTAGCTTACTTTTTTGATGTTAATAATATTTTTTTTTACTTTACTTAAATTAAATATTTTAAACTTTTCAGAATGGAGATTCTAATACTTCTGGCAGTTCAAGAGAGATATTTTCTGTTCAGAAATTAACTGAGAAATTCGCCTCGGTTGCATTTAAAAGTGGGAGAGATTGTGTTGAAAATAACGCTTTCGAAGCTATAGGAGATGAAGAACTGTAAATAAGTCTCGAATTTAATTTTTAAATTTGTGAACAACAAAGTTGCCAATGATATACTGTAAAAATTAAGGATATATTTGTACAGTGATTTATTTTAAGTAGATATTTGATATCGTCTAATTTGTATTTCAAAATGTCAAGTTTTGGTTTCGATCTTAGCAGGACACAATATCGGGCTGCCATCCACTTGCCATATGTTTTTTTAGATAATACGAAAAATTACTCGAACAATTTATTATAATTAATACAATGAATATCTAATAAATAAGATTAAGTTGCAAGCAATTACTCCACACAAATCATATCGTATGAAAAAATCCTTCCATGGCGTAATTCTAATATGAGTTGGTTTGTTTTTTTTACTAATGATAAGTCTATTTGTAATGAATTTTATACTAAAGACTGGTGCCAACATTTCATATTACAGTAATTATAAAAACGTTTTTTTATATCTATTGTGTGTATTCAACGATTGATTGTATGAACATACATTTTCAAAGTTTTAGAATATTATTGTTTTTGAAAATCACGAATATATTAAATCAAATCGAATTTATTTCTTTAATTAGAATTCGTAAAAGTACTTTTGAATCGTCAATTATTTTGTTAATCTTGCTCCGATTCGGAAATATTATTCTTCCGAAAATAATTGGCAAGAAACGTTGCAAACTCTTATTATCGTTATAAAGTTACCAAAGGTCTGTTGATCTATACGAACAATGACGTTCAATAGCGCCGATTTTATTACAAGCTTCAAGAGGTCTTCTGTCTAAAGGTAACATTTAGAACGCAGCTAGAGCGAGTCTCTGTCGATGTCGCTGCATTCAGAATGTTACCTTTAGGACGCACAGGGCGCCCACTATAATAAAATAAATAATTCTCAGCAGAATCAACTTTACTTATTGCTGTTAATGGTTCGAAAAGTTGATGCTTATGAGAACTGGCAAGAAAGTCAGTCAACGTGTTACAATGTAGGTACTTTAAACTAAAGAATATAGCTTAGAATTAAGACAAACCTTACTTTCAAGGCGTAATTCTAGCCTTTTTACGAAAGTTTTGTTTAAATAAAGTGTAAAACCTGTTTATTGGCCTTTTTTAAGCATTTTCAGGAAGGTTGTTGAAAAAATGTTTAGATATTATTGATCCATGAAAATATGGCTATGTACACTACCGCTCAAAACTATTTGGTCACCTAGTAAAATACAATTTGTAGAAGTTTGAATGAGTGAAACTACTTTATAATTATTTGAACTATTTATTAACAATATTTTAAACGTTATACTCACTGCAGTTTTTAAATTTTAGACTCATTTATATGTCCACCTTTGTTTTTAATGACGGCCTCACAAATCTTCGGCAGCCTAGTCATTAATTTTTCCAGTATCGTATTTGTTATCTTCTGCCATTCGTCTTGGAGTTTTCTCCACAAGTCATCACTTGTGTAGTCAGCTGATTTTATGACCAGGAGTCGGCAAATAACTATAAGCAGTTTACTTTTTTACTGAAGATGAGTATTTTCCGGTTAGATACAAACAATTAAACCTAATAAAATTATTTTTAAAGGTGTATTGTTTGTAATATCAATAAAAGTGCAGATGGCCAAATACTTTTGAGCGGTACTGTATGTATAAAAAAGTCATATAATTTAATTGTTCCTACTGTTAAAATTGTGCCAAGCTAGACAGTATTTAACTTTGAGAATAATATGAATGTTGACTGATTTTCAATAAAAATTTAATTTGGCCGCAAAACGTAGTAAAAAGAATATTTTTCTTTATTTTAAATTAAACAATCAAGGTGTGATTAACTGCAGTTCTGCAAAATTTCGAATGTGCTTTCGTCACTGAACCAGACCTGTCAAAAATAGGAAAAATATATAAACTTCAATATTTATTTGCTTTATTTAACTGAAAATGATAATAATGTATCAATTTTTAATTAAATTGCTGTATCTTACCGATCTCCAGAAGTTCACTTCTTGGTCTTGCCATTGTTTGACCCACTTCAGGCGCTTTGCTTTCATTGCAGCTGTTAACTTGGACTTCCTGTCGGGGCGACAAATCTTGAAATCTAATTCTTTCAATTTTCTTCGAACAGTGCACTCAGAAATATTTACGCATACGCTTGCATCCTGGAGTTTTGATTTTATTACCTTTGTGGCAGCAAATCTATTTTCTAGACAAATTGTCTTCAAACATTTCCCTGACCGTGGAGTGAAAATTGGTTATCTACCGCATCTTTTCTTTCTTTTCAGGGTTAATTCCTCCCCTGACTCAATTTTTCCTTTCTTTTTCTATGCGTCGTACATAGCTTTACTAAAATTACTAAAAAATATAGCGCGTCTAATAATTTGCCCAGGGACTGTATGTGTATATGTGTACACTTCAAAGTCACATGACGCTTCAAACTTCTAACGCGACTCCTGCGGTATCGCGGTTGTGTATGGACGGCGTTGATTACTTTCTATCAGGTGGCACGCTTGCTCGTTTGCCCTTTGATCTCATATAAAAAAACGTGCTACTCTGTTTAACCTTAAATTTTCTACTAATAAATATTTTAATCTGTATTTTTTTTATATATTCAGGCCTATCCCCGGCAGGGGTTGGCAGAGGCCGCAGAGCTTCATCCGCTACCATACATCGCAGCGAAACGGTTCTCCATTTGTCGCTTCTCGCTCCCGTGAGAATCAGGACGTGACGGGTGGCGAACCACGTCGCCGTCATTTTTCAACAAATTAGGTATATTTAATTCGTATTAGTGAATCCCACGAGCCGCAAGGGAGGATGGAGGTCAACCCCAGCAGAGCCCTGCATGCTGAGGTAAGGCACCATAGTACCCGGGGGAGCCCGATCCCGGGACGATCGGCACGCTATCTGTAAACCCTCCAAGGATTATATTAAGACCGAAAAGAGTCATGATGAATAAACTACATTTCCTAATAAAGTATCTACCGTAACTTTATGATGGATGAAAAACAACTGGTAAAAGCAATTTACGTTGAGAATTGAAGAGTCGGTAGGGGAAGACCAAGGAAAACATACCTCGACCAAATTGCTGACGTTCTTAAGAAAGGCCACGTCAAAAGTACCCCTAATCGGCGAGCTTGTGTGAAGAGAGCAATAAGTGTGGATAAAGCAAAGAAAGCGTGCCAAGATCGTAGCAGATGGAGATCTGTGGTCTCTACCTACCTCTACGGGAAACAGGCATGATGATATGCATGTATGTTTATACTTCTTACTAGGAATGCATGAATGAGTGCGATTTACATGTTAGAGTCTATATTGAATCACTCATTCAATATGGAATTTTTTGCTTTTATTACGTATAATGATGTAAATGCATTCCCCGTTTCATATCCTTTATCTACTCAATATATGATAATCATCATTTAATAAACAGCGTTTAGCGAAATATCATTTGAAATAACATTGTGGGACCATGTAAACAAATTGTCATATTTATATTAAAATTTATTATATAATTATTTAAAATTTTAAATTATGTGCTTATAAATCTACACATTTTTATGTTATTTATCATAAATCTAATGTGAGTTTAAATCATAAGCAATCATACCAATCTTCTATCTTTCTGTACATGCTACAACCTATTATTTCAAACTTTATATTATACTTCGCGTGTAGTACTCGTCACTACAATATTTTAAATCAATAAAACAACTTTTAAATGGAAATGCAAAAAGATATCTACAATATTTATATTATACTTATTTTTATTAACATGTTAATACTATTTATGTAATAAATTGATGCTTGATATTAAGAATACATTTTTTTTTAAATTCATGGCAATATGCATTTAAATAATCTTTCATTCAAATTGTAGTTAAAATTATGTCGCGATAATCACGTAGTCAATGTTGTGTGTCGTGATTTTCCGATTTATTTTGAGGATTTAATAATCGTACTATTAAGGATTACAGGTCTATATGAAATTCGAAATTGCTGTTACATATCTATAAAAAATCAGCAGGTGGTGGTTGTAATTATTTTAATATTAAAATACTAATAGTAAAATGTTATACTGTGAACTTTAAAGTTAAGCCGAATTTGGCCTGTGATCATTTTTATTAAACGTAAATTTATGTTTTAGTATATAGAATTATTCGAAGGAATAAATAACGCTTAGTTTTGAATCTTCATTTTCGATTGAACAGTAGCATATAAAAAAACTCCGCCATCAGTGGTTATGTCGTGCCATGAAAAGCGTTATTAATCTTCAGCAATGATTAATTAATATTCGCAACAAAATGTTATGTATCATCTTGCGTCGTGCATCATCATCTAAACCAACAGATTTAGTAATCATCGACGAAACCCAGAATTTTGGCAATTTGTTTTATTCTACTAATTGTTTCTGAATAGAGGTTTTTAAAGAGTGAAGTAACAACATGCTATGGGTAACGGAATGCAAACATCTTGCATCCTCACCTGAACATCTTTACTTAACATAAATATTTTAAGTCATTCCTAAGATGAGTCAGCTATGCTATGCTATGAGCAGCACGGCTCCTGAGAATATTAGGCGTAGTAGTTATTAGCTTTCACATTTCATAAACGCAGGTAACGCTTCTGCAGTGCCATAGGCATTGTAGTTAACTATGGGCGGCATTGATTGCTTTTCATTAGGTTACAAGCCTGCTCGTTTGTTTTCTATCCCATAACAAAAAAAAAATAATCTAAATGATGTTTCATTGAATTGAATTGATGAAACTTTTTTTATATCAAAACAAGATTTTTCATTCAAAGCAGCGGACGCTAATTAGCGTTAAAGATACTTTGGTCATAACTTTGTCAAATACTGCCTTATTAAAACAAACTCTATATAGGCGCATATTGTATACCGTCCGTCACATTTTCATCCATGAATGCTCACAAGAGGCCAAAAGAGAGTAATAGAAGCGCATCATGAGAGTGGCGACACAAGACCCGACCGGCTTGTGACCACAACCACTCTGCTAAGACTAACCGACCAAGAGATGTATATGCAGATTAACATTCTTCTGAAGAACTATGAAATCATCGGTGCAGAAAACGCCTTTAGTATAAAATTAAAATATATGTAATATACAAATACAGGTAGTTATATAAGCGTTAACGTACAATTTTGTATCCACATTGATGGGTTAAGATCTTATATGCTTAAGATATAATGATTATATGTATACTTACAATAAACAAGTTTTTGAACATAAAACATTGTCTTTTATTTAAAAATAAGAGACTTGGGAATATTGTCGTTATTATACGTGATTAATGTGGAATATTATAAAACTAAAATTTGTTTGCTATTAAACTTATGGCCTATGGCATAAGCTAATGCTTAGACCACTGCCACACCTCAATCTTGTTGTGAGGGTATATCATACTCATTATGTATTGGTTGGCAAGCAAACTTGTTTTTTATAGAAGTAGACAAGCCATTAGGTTACCTGATGATAAATAATCACCATTACCCATAGACACCTACAACAACTAGGGTATTGCAGATACATTATTGGTTGCCTTTAAGAAAGATATTGAATGACTGGAGGAGTTAATTATAGAATGAGAATGTGAGCTTTTGGTTTTCACCTTTCTTCATGTAGTAAAGCTGGCAAGTCAGAAGTTTTTCTTAAAAATGTTCATGTTATAGTTCACGTTTTTATTAGAACTACATTATTGTTATCAAAGTGAAATAGAAAGTTATCAAATTGTAAAGCATTAAAGGTTGAATTGTTGATCACAAAATATTTTTGAAAGGGAATTAATTATTTCGTAATTCTGATAATCTTTACATTTTGTAAACTATAATGTGAATAAAACCATTGCACTTTTTTTATTGCCCAACAAAAAAGTTGTATTTTTATATTTAAAGGAAAAACAAAGTATTTAAATAATTTATTGTTAACTCATATATATATATATATATAAAAACTTGCTAGAGAAAGAAAAATTCTATTCTCATTTAAAGTGTAATATTTGTAATTAGAAACAACTATTATGTACTGTTAGAAACTGTAGTTATTGAGAACTGCATATTAATTAAACAGAATTCTAATTTAGCAACTAAAATACCTAATAATCCTTTTCCCAATTTTCACGTTCAAGTCTTTCTTTTTTTACTTGGTCAACAATAGGTGTAAGGTAAAGCTTGTCGTCTTCAAACTTGGTCCACTCTTCTTTTGGTAAAATATTTTTTTGGATAGATAATTGAACAGCTCGAATAATACGAAAATTTCGTTCATCTACTACATGAGCAGGCAAACGACGAAGAGCTTCCTGTACATCTTCAGTTTCATGAAGGCAATCATCACGATATAAACCTAAAAATTTCCAGTCAATTTTAATGTATCACAATATCTGATTTATTCTATATTGATAGAACAAAAAAAGGTATAACTGAGAAAAAGATATTGTATAGAGTTGTCCTACTCCTGAGCATTTTCAAGAGATATCTGCAGTGTGATTTAAATAAAGGAAATCTTTAATGAAAATATGAAACTCTATATATTAGTAAATGAACAAAACACAATATTGCTTCTAACATTAATGTTTCTCTTGAGAGTAAATATAAGCATAAGAATATTTTTACTTGAAAAAATATTTTAAAGAAAATAATAATTTTATTACAGAATTTATACGATCAAATTGTTTAATTTAATAGTATTATTGATAAATGCCATATAATGCAAAAGTTTGCTAAAAGACTTCTGAATAATGATTGATAAGAGCAAAAAGTAACAAGTTTCTTCTAAGAAAGTACATGTTTGAAAATAAATAGCAATTATATTTTAATGAAAATTGATCAAATTCATTTAAATATAACAAGCGCTGTTCTCTTATCTCAATAACTACCATTTATTTTTAGAAGTATAAATTCATTAATAAAGTTTATTTTCTTTTTTGATTATACTGAATATACTTTTTTATAATACAACTAAGAAGCATAAATACTAAAGACGTACCGTATTTGTTAAAGCCTGATAGATTATAAGCCCATTTTTTCAAACTACCTGAAAATGCAATTCAAGATTACATAACTATAAAAATAACAGCATCCATGGCATAATAAATTATCATATGATACTTACTACGAACAACGGCAGTAGTTCTGAATGCCATTTTTCACCAATAATGTACGCTTTTTTCAGAATTAAAATGAAATTACTGCTATAGAGTTCACTATGGCTTTTGAAGTTTCGTGACCATTTAGTCAGATTTTAAATGACAGATTCACAGATAAATCCCAGAACCACAAACTACATAGATCAGAACATAAACAAAATACCTATTTTGTTTATGTTCACTTAATTTTGACAAAGTTTGTCATAAACAAAATACCTATTTTGTTTATGACAAACTTTGTCAAAATATAACTCATCTATACCTTAGATGAGTTATATTTTGACAAAGTTTGTCGTAATGTATGGTGGATAATTAATTTGGAAATTTGGAATTTTGGATTTGGAAACAGTAATTTGGAAGCTTCGTCAAGTCTCCGCGTCACCCATGTTTCAAAACCTGAGAACAAAAATATTCGACCAGCGCGTCCTATCTATATCAGTGTCCACGTGGACATTGATACTTCGTCTGCTTTGCAAGCTCAAACTCAGGAAGGTATGAAAAAGTCTACGCTAAGTTAGTTTTATGTAATGTAATAATGTCACGATAAACGCATTTATCTAATTACGCGCTATACGCTCGTTTCGTTTAATTAATATAAAAATATATTGATTCATTCTAAAAGCAACCATAGTCGATTAAAATCGTTAAAAATGAAAGATATCAATACAAATAGCCGCGAAAGTTTGGCAACGGTGGTTGCTAAAAGAGCGGCACTATACGCCCTAATTAAACTATATTTTATACTACGCCACCAGAATTAAACAATATACTTATAACTGATAACAAGAGATTATGAAAATGAAATAAAAATTCAACAAGGGAAAAGTCCTTGAGCAAGTAATAATACAGATATGAAACTTTCATAGCAAAGTATTGTTTTTAGTAGTGTACACCAACAGAATCAACTACATAAGAATTTGTAGTGGTAGAGCCACGCTGCACTGTAATTGTAGTGCTACGCCATACTATTACTACCTTAGTGTAGCAAACGGTACGTACTACCTTAGTGTAGCAAACGGTACTCCCATCAAGACTTATGGCCGTATAGCCCTGCATTTAAATTTAGGACTACGCCGAGACTTCTGACATTTTATAATCGCTGATGTCAGGACCCAAATAATTGGTTCTGATTTTCTTAGTTTTTATAACCTCTTACTGGCAGGCAAAAAGGGGGTGATTGATGTCACAACCAAGTTGTGTGTACCGTACAAAGTTTCCAGGAGAGCGTCACATTAGCGGTTAGCGATTATGCTGCACTCCCTGATGTACAAGCTGTCGATGATGAGTTAAAGAAATTGCATACCACTGCCTTTTTAAAGCTAGAACTCCTTCACATTCCAGGAACAAAAGTCCAGGTGACGTGCGACAAGTTTACGGGCAAGCTGCAACCATATCTACCTGCGTCATTACGTCGCTCAACATTGTAGAGGCTCTACAACCTCAGCCATCCGAATGCATGCGCAAGCGCTCGTCTGTTGTTTGACCACTACGTGTGGCCTGGCACAAGGAAAGATTGTATGCCTTTCGAAGATTACGCTTACTTTACGACTGCTGTTGATAGATTTACCAGATGGCCAGAACTGTGGTCCATGTCAAGCATCACAGCGGAAGATGTAGCTGATATATTCGTTTCCGGATGGATCTCGCGTTTTGACAACTAAAGGCAGCACTTATGGGTCGTGACGGTACATGGAGCAAGGCCTTACTGCTCGTGCTGCTTGGCATCCGCACTACTTTAAAAGAAGATATATAATGTTTTTAGCAGAACTAGTGTATGATGAATCTCTGCGATTACCGGGAACGATCATCGTACCAGCATCAGATAGCAAATACACCAACACAAATAATTTTGCCTTTACTCCAAGATGGCCAGCCTACGTCCCACTGCATCGTCGCGTCACGCCAACCTGTCGACATTTGTCTTCAAAGACTAGCTGACAGCTACCCACGCATTCCTGAGGGACGACAAGGTCAGGCGACCATTACAACCGCCCTACACCTGCCTTTACAAACTTCTGGTCAGAGGATGCAAACCCCTAACTTAGGTGATCGCTGGCAAGAATCATGAGGTCAGCATTGATTGCATGAAACCAGCGCACCTGGAATTGTGACCCATAGCTTTTGGTCTCGTTGTATAATAGCTAGCTGACACGTTTTTATATTGTGATAAATATATTCAGTATTATATGATAATTGTAAGATTAAATTTATTGGAGTTCAGCGTATTTTGGAGTTGCATTATTTTCATGCATTCCTTACGACCTATAGTTATCTTGCGATTGAAAATGACGGAAAAGGGAAAAATTGTTTTTTTACTACGTCATTCCTTTTTTGAAAATTATCTTTTATACAAACCTTGTCCTGATAATAACAAACACAATAAAAAAGAATTATCACATTATTATGTTTCGGCGATTCATTTTTATTTATAAAGATTTTTTAATGTGTTTACGCACATTTACACATTTCGCATTTATATACGACGACGATTCAAGTCTCTAAAACTCAAGGCGACGACTCAAGATTCTAAAATCTTCTACCCAAGACTGAACTTAAGTTCCTTCATAAAACTTTACAGATTACAAATCAAAAACACAATGTTAATTGAAAGTATCATTTGTTCTTTCTTTTTGATTTACACGAACTAGTATGCCGCCATTAAAAGACCTGTAAACCCATACCCAACATCGAAACTTGTACTTTAAGTAAAATGAATATTGAGTTACGCCAACCTTATTAGATAGAAGAGAGAATAAAAGTTAACATCAATTATTTATTGCAATACATTAATTTTTCCCTATATTTTTTAGAATTAGGATAAGGAAGAAAAAAGTGAAAATAAAAGTAGTGGACGTATATAGATATATATACACAGTCATTCTGACGCAAATTGTGTTTTATCTAAAAGACGAAACTTCTTGATTTTCATTAAACGTGTCATCTATCTACGTTGAAGTTAAAACTATGTCGTACGTATTAAAGTCATATTCATATAACGAAGAGTGCTGATAATTTTGTTCGCGTAGTTGATTACTTCTTATCAAGTTGTTTGCTTGTTTTCAAGTGAACTTCGAGTGCCCTCACTCGACCTCCTAGTTCCTCGGCACGCTTATCACTATCAGTGTGCATAAAATGATTCGTCGCAAGATAATTAACTCATCAGACGTCGAAGTACGTTAGTGTACGGTTCTCAGTCTATATATTTCTTTTATTTTATTAAAAAGTTTTAATATTGTTTACTTTTTCAAGCTACTTTTTTTTTAAACTAGGTTTTTTGTGGTTTTTTTATTAATCCTACATCCAAGAGAAGGAATGCCAAGTGACTGTCGCGACTGTTTGGGTATTCGTTATCGAATCAACACCCTGCACCAAACCTGGAAGTGGCTTCATCAAACCATCGCCCTTCATGAATATTTGATTTCTCTATCTGCTGCTGACACTGATGCTATGAACTAGAAGCTATTAGGACCTAATAATAACATTTTAGTAAGTTTTTAATAATATAGTGTAATCTAGAAGTAAAGGAGCTTACACTGTTTTTAAAAGGTTCATACAGAAAAGTCTCCGTTTGTGAATTTATTTTAAGAAATAGTTAAGACAAAATATGGCACAAACAATGATAAGGAAAATAGGAGTAAGTGGTGCATGCATTGTTGTGGGAATCACTAGAAGAAGTAGTGCACGGAGCCTTGTTACAAGTAGCAAGAATGTGCCATTAAAGGAGAAGGAACAAAAGTTACCACTTGAAAGAGAGATTACTAAATCAGTGTTTATGTCTCAGTCCACTAACATTTATACAAATCTTGCATTAGAAGATTGGATGTACCGTAATATGGATTTCACTAATCATCATGTTATGATGGTATGGAGGAATGAGCCTTGTGTAGTTATTGGAAGACATCAGAATCCATGGCTTGAGGCTAATGTCCCTCTTCTGTCTGAAAAAGATATATCTCTGGCTAGGCGAAATAGTGGTGGTGGTACTGTGTATCATGATCGAGGAAATCTTAACATTACATTTTTCACTCCTCGGGAGAGGTATGACAGAAAGTATAATTTGGAACTTATTAAGAGAGCACTATTCAGAAATTTTGGTATTAAATCAATTATCAATAACCGTGATGATATTGTTGTTCGAGATAAATATAAAGTATCCTTTTATAATGAATTTAAGATTCATTATTTACTGTTATATCATAGATGTTATGTAACAACTTGTAGTTTAGTTGATGTTTTATAATTTTGTCTAATACTGCTATTAAGAATTTAAGAATTTTTTATAGCTTTTTTGTTTCAAGATCAAAAAAGTGTTCAAAAAAGTGAATGTGTAAAGAATTTTTTCATTATTCTGTTTAGTATTAAAAAATATTTTTATAATGACATAACAAGTAAATTAAATATTTGATGATATTCTCAAAGGTAAACTCTTAACAAATTTCTACAGCTTATATATTTATATTGCAGTTGAACCAGAATTTACAATTTTTAGCTTTATATTTTTAGAAGGTTATTTGTTTTATGTTATAGGTAGGTAATAACTCAAACAGAACTGAAATTAAAATTTTTTGTAATAATTTAAATATTTCAACAAAATAGCTTTTTTAAGGTATAATTACAAATTTATTATGAAAATTTCCTTAATATTAACTTAGATATCTGGGACCGCTGCAAAATTGGGACGTTTAACAGCATATCATCATTGTACACTTCTAGTCAACGCCAATAAGGCAGATCTCAGCAAGGCGTTAGCAAAACGTGAGGTGAGCATGGAATCTATTGTAACAGGACAATATAACACTAGCTTTAGTTAACCTTGTTACTATTATAGCTTCTTACGATTTCTACTTTGTGATTTTTGATATTAACTATATTGTTAGAAATATTTTTATTATACCTCGTTTATGTAGTCAGTAGTCACCCCTATCGTCTTCTGTCTGTTCCTGTAAGTCCCCTCTTCATAGAACTTATACTTTGCATTTGATTTTTTATTTTGATGTTATTTCTAATGAAATTAACTTCTTCAAGTTCTATCCACTTAACATTTTGTAAAAACAACCTTTAGCAGTTTATAAACTTTACTACATGTTGTTTTTTGTAACATTATAGGTACATATGTATTTATTATTATTATTTTTGTCTCTTTAATGTAATTATAAATGTGGATGTTTATTACATATGTATTATTATTATAATGGAAAAAAAATTATATCTTATAAATTTACTCAGTGACCTTATTATATGTATGTTAATGATAAACTTTTAACATCATACATTGCCCATAGCAAGAAAATCTACTTTTCAATCAAATCCAATAATTGACAGCAACTAAATCCTTATTAGTGATAAGACTGCCAATTTTACTATAGTGTTTATTTTCCCTTATTATATTTTTTTTGTAGTACAATAATCTTTGTACATAATTATGTAGTGTCATTGTTCATAATTAGATGTATGTTAATGTTTATTTTTCATTACTAACATAATTTACCGACACTAACCTGACCTCTTCCCTCCAATAAACATGTTGTTAAGGACTCCTAATTCTATTTAGCATGGCATACAGACAAAGGCGACGGAGTCAACTCGTTCCCCTGTGGTAAATCTGGCAGAACTGCACAACACAGTCACTGTGGAAAACCTGCAGACAGCTATTGGCTATGAGTACCTACGTACACCTGCACTACATTTAGAAGATGGTGGTGAAGCCTTAATATCAAAGCAAAGGGGCTTCCAGTATATCAATCCC
This sequence comes from Baronia brevicornis, assembly GCA_031353405.1. Taxonomy (NCBI): domain Eukaryota; kingdom Metazoa; phylum Arthropoda; class Insecta; order Lepidoptera; family Papilionidae; genus Baronia; species Baronia brevicornis. Next base: position 370,413 of record JASFAT010000971.1, on the reverse strand, counting down.
TCTGATGAATGGTTTCCAGGTATATACTTTATGATATTCCCAACATTGTTATCTGCAACACTGCATTTGCTAACCTATTAACCCAGGGTGTTAACTAGGTAATATTTTCTGTTTGGGAGGGACGGAAGGAATTATAAAGGCTATGGGTGATGTTGGTTATATTTCAAATAAATTGTGATATTGTTATCATCATTATCAATACAGTTGTAATAGTCCACAGATGGACATTGCTTTTCTTCAAAATTGTGGGGCATTGCAATAATCTCTACTCTTGGTGGGTGGATTGGGTATCGCAGATTTATATGTATTACTCAGGGACACACAGCTGTCCATGCTGCTATTTACTTTCATAAATGTCTATTCTATGCCAAGAACTTATATAGCAATAAGTATTGCTATAAATTGTTTTAAATAATATAAATATTCTAAAATGTGTAATATTAAATAGGTCTTGCGAAATTAAAAAAGGAACTGCAGACATGGGACTGGTGTTTTGGGAGAACGCCTGTTTTCACTGTAAGCCGCTCATTTCCAGTACCTGAAGAGCTTCTTTCACCAAATAGAAAATATACTGCCACCCAAGAGTTGGTTATCAGTATGATTGTAGAAAAAGGTCTTATAAATGATGTTACACTAAACATTCCACCAGGACTATTTGAATCTGGATTTCATGGAGAGGCATCTGTTATCACGCATCTTAAAGGAAAAAGGTTTACATCAGAAGCATTGAATGCATTACTAGAGGCAATGCTCACTCGCCATTTGAGTAGTGATGTTAAACAGTTAGATGACAAAGAACAGTTTGTTGCGAAATGTTTCAACCAAGTAGTAAACACTATCTAAATTGTTTATAAAATATGTGTACTAATTAACAGGTGCTATTTGGGACTATAATATTTTAGTGTATTAAAGGTAACATAATCCTGATTTTCTTTGATTACATTCTGATAGTGTTTGTCAATTGTATTTTTTAAACTTATTATAACTACTATACAATGTTAAGACATTTATATTATGTTGATTGCTATTATAAGTAAGACTTCTAAATTAATAATATTTAACACGCTTTTGTTTTTAGTAAATTAAATGTGAGTAATTTTCTGATTCTTTACTAACGTTTCTTTTCAAATGTGATTATGGCTTTTGTTTTCTTTTGTAACTTTTATGTGTTTGTTGTTATATACTTTAGTGTTATGTTTTATAATATTGCAAACTCGTGGCAGTGTATTTTTCCTTTTAAAAGTGGTTTTTATTAGTTACATTAGTTTCATTACATTCATTGTCTACTTCAACTTATTGAAATTTAATATGAATATAATGTGAAATTAATATTAAAAATAATTCTAACAATTCTTAATTTTTTGTCAAATTATTTTAATATATAATAAAATTGAAGAAACAATCAATATACACTTAAACTAAGAGATTGTTATGTTAATACTATTTAATGTATATGTTTTTGTACATTTAGAAATTTCAATGATTTAGTTTAAAAAAAATGTAACATAAAATAAATCTGGTAATAATACTCTGCTTCGTGTCTGTAATATAACTATCACACGAGTCAGAAATATGCACTGAACTCTACAAGAATGCATCATATCATTTGTTTTAATTAAATTGTAATTTTTGTAACTGGATTGTCATACCCATGTAATTTTATTTTAACCATTGTATGTAGTATGTATAAACGTCAGTTTATTGAAATATTTTTTAGTCTTGTATCATAAATAACATTTAATAAACCTCTACCGCTTTAGCCCTATTTTATAAGATCTGCCTTAAACGGGAACTTTTTTGTATGGAATCAAATGGCTCAATATTTATTATGTTTATATATATATATATATATATATATATATATATATATATATATATTTATATATTTATATATTATATATATATATATATATATATATATATATATATATATATATATATATATATATATATATATATATATATATATATATATATATATATATATATATATATAGTGAACAAATCAATGCAATTATATACTTTCCAAAGGCTTGCATAACCTTAAGTCCTTAGAAATGAATCAATAACAGTTTTATTTGTAAGTTTGATATTATGTGCCTTTGTAATATACCATTTTTCTAAATCTATCTATCTTTTCATTAATTTTACCTTACACTGAAACTTATTAATTGTTCAACACGTTCATCAAGTGTCATCATTTCTCGTGGGTTACTTTTAACGCCATAGAATGTCGGAAGAATTTATATTTAACATCTTAGTGGGAGGTCAACTAAATCGTACATGCAATAATGCAATTTTAGTATATAATAACATTTGATGACGCTAGTTGTGCCCAATGTAATATCCCGTTAGTAAGGATGCAAAATCCTGTTAATAAAAACATAGACACGTTACAGGCTATGAACAAACGAATTTACATCGTGTAAATAAAAACATGTATTTGTCCTCGCACAATAAAACAGGCTTGGAGTCTGCTCTTCCTCTCGCTTTCTGAAGAGCTGCGGTGGTGGTTAGAGGCTGACGTAAACGCAGCCAGTCTGTATTCGCACACAGCGCGCGCACCCGCCCTATTGAATTGAGCGCGTTATTATGACGACCATATAAATATAAACTTTTAGAGCTTTCCATCGCACACGCAGTTATAAAAATTGAAAGCTCTAACATCAGGTGTAGTAGTGCTGTGAAAAACTTTTGTTTATAAATAATAAGTAAGTATCTTAGACCGACCGGTACTGCTTTTATTGCAGTAAGAGTTTATTATAAAATTACTATAAAAATAATTATGCAATTAAAATAAGTTTTGAACCTTATTCTACATTATTTTCAATGACATTCATCTGAAATATTGCTGCATATTTTAGAACAATAGCGATATAAGTGAAAATTTGATTGTCATTTGCCTAATTTATTATGACGGCAATATCTTATTGCTTAATATTATTACTATATCTGCAGTGTATTAATATCTATTTTAAATAAAATCCAATCCATATAAGTAAATAACATTTACTTACATTATTTATTTGTACAAATTAGAAAATAGATTGTTTTAAGCTATCATTCAATCGGGAAAATCACTTGATTTTATTTACCATTGGTTGAAGGTACGATGAATTTTATTCCTGGCGCTAGCATATCCAACAATGCAATTTAAAGTGATGTAGGTTAGATGAGATTTTTTATAAAAACCATTATGATCAATTCTGAGCGTAAGAGTATATATATATATATATATATATATATATATATATATATATATATATATATATATATATATATATATATATATATATATATATATATATATATATATATATATATATATATATATATATATATATATATACTTTCCAAAGGCTTGCATAACCTTAAGCCCTTAGAAATGAATCAATAACAGTTTTATTTGTGATGATGTAATGTGATGTGATGATGATGTGAGACTAAAAGTTCTTATTATACCTATATTTGAACTGCGTTTCGTCACAAAGGTTCGTGTAAAAACATCCTATTTAAATACGACACACCTATTATTCAACAAGGTACTTTTTTGTACATATTATAAATTGGGTTAAATCACATTAACTGTTCAGGAGAATCGTGGATTTTTAGTTTGTCAAACCTAGCCAAAATCCATATTTAAAGCTTCTGTTGTATCAAAACCAAGTGCTATTCTTTTATACCATTTTATACTATCATAACACTCAGTTTTAATTTGATAGATGGGTATATAGATAGCAACTCTCGACAAAATTTAGAAGTTAATTATTATAAAAAATATTAATATTATAGATTTCTAATTAATTCGTTAAACTAAAAAAACATATACGATCATTATGATAGCAAATTTTCAATGAATTTGGTTTTCCTTTTGTGAAATGAGTATGAAATGGCTCGTTTAAATGAACATCGAGACGTGCTTATATTTTCGTTATTGGGCTAGATCAGATCTCCAAGGGACCTACACACAATATTTTACATTTAACAATATTTAGAATTCGAATGGGACTAGGAAATAGGTGATATAACCTTGCATTATCATTGAAGACATATAAAAATTAAAACATTTTCTAAGTTATATAAAAAAAGCTCTAATAGTTAAAATTCAAATAGAATCAGAAATTAGGGTACAGCCAACGTTATTTATAGAGATTTTATCATAATTATGCCAATTGGTGCAGTGGACGAGTGTTAGCTTTCGGAGTCAAGAGTCGCTTTTACGAATTCCGCATTGATTTCAATATTTGTATGCCCTACAGGTTTTTATTGAGTAGTCATTTGTGTTTTTAATGGTACCTACGACACTTGTGTGAGGTTAGCAAAAGCATTGTATTTATTTATATAATTATATATCACACAAGTATTTTCATAGTTACATATAGACAAGTCCTTTAAATTTAAAAAAAAGTCAATCACAATGAATAATTAGTTATTATATTTTTGTATTTTTAAACCGTCTATACATTTTTTTTAATACGAACGATTAGATTTATGGATGTAAATTCATATGATATTAAATAAAAGTATGATATTTTAGATTGTAATAGTTTAAATGTATCGTAATTAATACAATTTTGTTAATTATGTGTATATAATTGTTAAATATGATGGAGAATCTAAATTCTGTTGCGTAAGAAGTTCAATGACTTACATACCAACATTGTTGTAGGTAAACGCTATAGAAGATACGTTAAGGAACTTCACACACTACCCCAGTTAAAGAAACTGAACAAATCACAAATGTGTATGGCCTATTGTTGTCTGTTTCGAGAGTAGGTATTCGTTTCTTCTTCTAAGAGTGCCTTTCCGACTTGCGAAGGTTGGCAGCCAATTCAGCATAACTTTCCTCCTCCTTCGCGAGGTGCAGCAGTTCTGGAGCACTCGCTATCCCGGTCCACTCCCTGGTATTACGTAGTCAAGACTTTCTTTTTCGACCAACTTGTCTTTTGCCCGCGATTTTTCCCATCGTGATCAGTTTGTACCTGTCATGTCTCATAATATGACTCAGGTAAGCAACTTTTCTACCTTCGACTTTGATGTTTGCAAAAGTTCACGTTTATGCTTGACTTCTCGGAGAACCTCGTCATTGGCCACCCTTTGAGTCCAGCTGATAGCAAGCATCCGTCTATATGCCCACATTTCGAACGCGTCTATACATTTTCTGAGGTCTTCTTTAAGCGTCCAAACCTCACATCCGTCTAGAAGAACGGGCCAGATGTAACAGTGGAGCATTCTAATTCGCAAGGAAAGTTTGAGGTTGTAATTACAAAGGACAGGTATTCGTTTATGTAATTAAAATAGACTAGTGCACTTACGATATCAGAAATTGTTATGTAGAGATATGATATGACTAAAAAATGTTATTTTGTAAATTGCTAAAAGTATTAGATTCGAACCATGAGGTTTATTTAGGTTTTGGTTATACAAAATACAAATATATAAATAGTTATCAAGATGCCGGAATTGGTTTCGCGATACTCTAAAAACAGATTTTTATAAAAAAATTCTGGATGCTCTTTCCTTTATGTCCTTCTCCACAAAGGGTAATCCTTAAGGAAGGCAATTTATCTGTTGTGTCCATGGTCAGCGGTTATTATTTACCTTGATCTGCTTGTCTAGTTCTTTAAAAAATAGATTTCTCAAACTAGCACAGCACGTTGTTGCTATACGTGTTATTTGCAGTGTGAGGGAAAGTTACGATCCCGTGCGTTATAATGCAATCGTTAGGAGATGTTGCTTCACCGGGGCCAACTACCTATATGTTGATGATAACTTTAACGCCCGTGAAATTGAACGGATGTTCGATTTCTAAGCGGAGTCAATTAACGTTTAACTTACTCAATGTAAACCTGCATCTTCTTCATCGATCTGTATTTTTAATTTTACCTGTCGCAGCCACGCAACTGCGTCATAACTCCTTCTAATTGCTTCATAACTACTTCATGACTCGTAATGCTCACGGCCGAAAATCCCACCTAAGAATGACCTCAACACATCTGTTTACGAGTTTTTGTTTATAAAACAGAGTTGCAGATTATTATCAATATAAATTAATAATATACAAAAGAATTTTGCTATTTATTTAGAATAATTCCTGCCGGCGAATTCCACAACTGTACAACCGTCGGAAAGGAAATTTTCATTTCCACTATCTGCATGAGTGGCGATCCATTACAGTGCGCTTCTCCTAAAACTTCTTTCTACGTAACACCACTCTGTGAAACCGGCTATCTTTGGAGGTTTTTTCGAATCAATGGCGACATTGACACTCTCAAAAAAACAAGCCTTCACATGCCTAAAAAGCCGGTAATGCTTTGGTGACTCCTGCGGTATCACGGATGTCTATGGGCGGCGTTGATTGCTTTCCATCAGGCCACACACTTGTTTATTTGCCCTCCTATCCTATAAAAAAAGATCTTTCTCAAATGATAGCTTGACAAATTAAGAGAGTTGAACGTAATATCATCGAATCCAAAACTGTATAGTAATAAATTTGCAATAACAAAACATATACCGTAGTTTCTAGTCATATTGCTGGCTACTGGAGGTCGGGAAAGATTCACTTATTGAAATTATCTATGATGTATTTTCTTTTATCGAATTTATGTGCGTACCAAGTCTTATATTTGCTATTCAAAACATTCCTATGACTAATTTTTCCTTATAGTTTATGTATACGTAGAACTTAGAAATCATGTTTTACACTCTATAAATGTTTTTTATTACAATACATTTTAAATAATGCCGTGTCTATAACTCTTTAATTATGTTACAGATATGTAGAAAATATCTGAATTATGAAGTACGTGCATTAAACTTGTAAGTAAAAAGATGATGTGATTGTAGAAAGAGATATAAAATAATATCTTCTTATTAAATCTATTGGCAAATATCAAATCGGACAAATAGGAGGATAATTTGTGCATACGATGTACACTTCACTTGCGAAAGACATTAGATAAAAAAAATTAAATTTGAAATTAACAATAGCAATTTATTCTAGTTTTCATATTTTTAAAAGAGTAATAAGGTCCCTACGTACTATATTTATTCGCTCCGATTGTGTGATTTATGTTCATTACTGCTTTTTAAGTTAGCTGCCGTGTAGAGTGCGAGAAGGCTGTCTTCCTGCTACAAGTTAACAAAGAGTATGCTAATGAAGGTGTGCTGTTTATCAGATATTTAACTATAGATAGATTGCAAACCTTGATTGGATAAGATTTACATACCTTGTTTTTCTTTAATTCAAATATTGCATTTCCATTCATATAGCATTATCATTATTATAATCATTTATTTTCGTAAATATTTCGTAATATATCATTACATATTTTCGGAAATAAATATTACTTTTATAAGTAATATTTTGCTTATAATCTATATTAAGGCAAGTAAGATTACAAAAGAAGGGTTAATAGAAAATAAGATCCTTCTACCTTCAGAAGCAATTTTAGTTTCTATGTTGTTATACGTTTATAAAAATGAATTAAGAATTAACACAAATTATTCCTTTTACTCACCCCAAAATGAATAATAAGACATGCGTTGCTTAAGCTACAATAAGTTTGAATGTAAAGAAAGTATAACATTATCATCAACGTTCATGGATATTTGGTTAAATTACGTTGCCTATGTTTAACATGAATATCAATTGTTTTATTTAGTAACAGAAGAAAAGTAAGATGAAAATGCTGATAATTTTTCGAATACTCTTAACTGCAATAATATCAATCTTGACACCAATCTAGGATGTACAATATAATGTATCTTTTCATGTTTTGTTTCAGGTTTCACATTTAAACGTATCAAAAGCAATGGAGAAGGACAAGATAGTTTTTAAGGTAAGTTACAAGTTTTATCTATGTTACATTAACCACTTTTTCGACAAGATTACGTAGATGAAAGTGTAATTAATGTTGTAAATTTATATAGATCGTTAGTAATTAAGGTGTTTAGTTTATTTTCGGTACCGAGTCCAAATAATTTTAATTAACGTGTTTTTAAAGTGACACAGAACACACAACAGGATTGAAAGACATCATTAAAATGTAGAAAGTGATTAATAAACAAAGTAATAAGTAACAAAATGAAAAATTAATATTTATATAGCACTAAATGTGTACTGCATAAAAAATCGGCTTTGTGTAAATTTATTTGTCCTAGTTGTAAAATTTTCCCTCCAATCTCGAATATAATTTGTCGATTGTAAAATCAAATATATTGGTTGATCTTAGTTGTAAAAGACGAATTTAATATACTTAATTTGTTGAAAAAAATTACGGCGACGTGGTCTGCCACCCGTCACGTCTTCATTCTGACGAGGGCGACAAACGACCAATGGAGAGTCGTTTCGCTGCCATGAAATGGTAGCGGTAGAGCTCTGTGGTCTCTGCCAACCAAATATATATGTATATATATATATATATATATATATATATATATATATATATATAAATCTTAGTTGTAATATGTTTTTGGAATGTGATTGTAGTACTCATATGGCCAAATTAGGATAAGGGTTATAATTTTACTACATGGCATGGACAGTTGAATTGACTTTTTTAAATTTCAATATTTTTAAAAGGTAAAAATAGCCAACATAATTTTGAAATTGTAGGAATTAGCTTTAGATATTTTTTAATACAGCCCATTTATTTCATACAACTGAGTACGGGGAGTTCATTCCTTCTGAAATGGAGAGGCATTTCAGGAGGAATAAACATTAACCCACCACGCTTGTCCAAGGTGGATTACAGGACATTTAGACTAGGAATGTACACACATATATAGGTCATACATATATAATATTTATCTTGATGCGAGGATTCACCCGCGACCACTGACTTCGAAGGCGGGAGCTCCGCTACTGAGCTAATTTAGTCGTTAGGCTTTAGATATGTGAGCATTTAATATGATTATTCCTTAACACATTTTTTCAAGTAATGCTTTTTTGTTTTCTTTGACATTGAACAATAAAAAGTATTTAATAAAACAAGTATTTAACGATTAATATAATTGTTCTGTTACGTGTATATTTGTAATAATTTCCAGGGTGCGCGTCGTTAACATTGTACTAGTGACACAAATGTGTCACGGTCCACACGGTCACAATTATCGAAATACTTTCGTTAATGCGTAATCGATGCAAAATGCCAATGGTATGTCCTCATAGTTATCTAGAATTAAGAACAATTAATTAATGAACAATGTAAATAGATGAAATTAATAACTAGTATCTCATTAGTGATAATACTTAAGTAGTAGTATCATATGCTTGCGCTTTGTACGCTGCACAAAGAAGATAATGGTTTTCTCATACACTTTAACATTCAACCATTGAGAGTTTTAAATAATAGTATTAATACTTTATGTTAAATAAAAAGGTTTCTGATAAACTTCAGATATAAACTATTTTTTATGTTATCGGACTGTGGCAGACTAACACAGAGGCCAGATATTATAAATTAATGTTAGAAATCAGAAGATTTTGAATAATAATTTATGAGTTGCCAATTAAGCTTTAGAATGAATTTCACTATTTTCATTAATCGATATTAGCTAATATATATTGACAGATTGAAGTACGTATTTTGACGTATTATGGGTATTATTTATTAATTTAAAAATATAATTTGATAGGGTAAAATGTGTAATTTATGTTATATAAACCTTTAATAATAATTATATATATTTAAAACGATTAACTGGCAAATAAAATTTTAAAACCCTTTATATTTTATAATTAAAATACATAATGAATGTAAAAGGTTACTTATATATTGCAATTATTTTGATAAGGTTATTTTGATAGTCGGAGTTGTGGTTCTGTCTGTAAACAGAACAATTAGAAGGTAGTTGCTTTCTTATCAGACACTTTTTAAATGATCAGACTGAAAGTAAGATACGGAATTAGAAAGTTAAATGGTACATATAGAGAATGTTAAATAGGAGATACATAAAATAGATACAAAAAGCAATAGTAATCTCATATATTTTAGCTTCCGACATTTTGTTCAGCAAAGGCCACCAATCTAATACTTAGAACGCGCAAAGTGATAGAAGCAACACGTATTGTGCTGTGAGAGCTAACCGCCTTTTCAGTTTTATGACACCGCTTGTAGAGTCTTTTTCACCTATTTATTTAACAACGTAGAATGCTTGTTGTCCCACATAACGTCCCCTACATTCAGGTAAAATATCAAGTGTCTTTAAAATATATTTGTATAATATTATAAATAGAGCTTGCAGTTAGCATTCAAGGTTGAATGCTGCAACGAGTTTTAGTTAATTTAGTTGATGTACACGTGAGAACTGACACCGGTCACAGACACAGAGGTCAATTTTTTTAGCATAACAATGAAGCGAACTTTTCTTTGCAGTATTCAAATTTTAGTTGAATTTTTTATATATTTTCTTTTATTATAAAATTCTTTATTGTGTTAATTTTAATAAATTAAATTAATATTATGTTTCTTATAAATAAAATACATTTATTTTTGTCTGACATTAAAGTAGTAAATTAATGATATATCTAGTCATAGTCATTAGTAAATAATAAAATAAAAGAAAACTTAAATTAAGTGTTCAAAAATTGACATGTTTTTTAAGAGTATTAATGATGTCATTGGTAAACTTGGCTATAATAACATAGGTACGTAGGATAAATTCTATTATTCATTTCGATGGAGAGGCAAATGCGTGTCGTGAGACTACAACATTCCGCAGGTAATAATTACGTGTCATATGTCCGTGTGCCAAGGATTTTATCACGCTATTTTTCCGAAGTTTGGAATTTAGTTGTCTACCCAATAGGAAATCCCAGTAAGGCTAACACTGATTGATTGATAGACAGCGCACATCTTGAACCGGTAACGTAAGTGAGCACTAAGAAAGTGTATTTGTAAATGTGTCTCCTAAGGGATTTTAAGAAGAGATGAAAGTTTATATAGAAGTTTGTCTTTTTTAAGTTAGAAATAAGAAAATGGGCTGTACGCTCGTTGGAAAATAGTAATAATGGCTAAGAATATGACGTTCAAAAGTTTGAAAAAAATATATAGATTATGAAATATGTTGGGTTTGGGGCAGCGACGAAAGATGAAATTAAATACTTTTATGGAAATCGTCCCTATAATAAAGGGTTCAAAAATATTTTTTAGTAATTTATTTATTTTTTTTTTTTTTATATATTCACGCCTATCCCCCTCAGGGGTTGGCAGAGACCACAGAGCTCCATCCGCTGCGATTCATCGCAGCGAAACGGCTCGTCATTGGTCGCTTTTCGCCCTCGTGAGAATCAGGACGTGACGGGTGGCGAACCACGTCGCCGTCATTTTTCGACAAATTAGGTATATTAAATTAGTCTTTAGTGAATCCCACAAGCCGCATGGGAGGATGGAGGTCAGCCCCAGCAGAGCCCTGCATGCTGAGGTAAGGCACCATAGTACCCGGAGGAGCCCGACCCCGAGACGATCGGCACGCTTACGCTTACGACTAGGCTCGCCCCTAGCCACGCATCCATTGGCACGGTAGACCATGGATTGGCGGAGAGGAAGGGAAAGGATCGAGAAGAAAGGAAGGGGCAGGAAAGGAAAATGTGGATTGGGGAGGGTTACCAGACTCGGAATAAACATTTAAAAATCCATATAAATATTTATTCCAATGCGGGAATCGAACCCGCGACCATTGACTCCGCGGGCGGAGGGCCCCGCCACTGAGCCAATCGGTAATTTATTTTGTTATATAAATTTTAATTATGCTTAATAAAGTTATATTCTGTATTTTCTTAAATTTAAAATTGAATAACTTTCACTATATTTAAAAAGAGTATAAATTCAGTGATATTAATCTTATTTATGTATGTTTAAAAGGCTAACGAAATGATTATGACAATAATTGCTATTAATTATGCTCGAACAAATATCATTGAATTGTTTAATGGGTAGTATATAGACAGCGGCATTGGTATTATCGGTATATTCACCTTGAAATGAAGAGGAGAGAATCTCACAGCGCGAGAGAAATAAAACGGGTTCGATGCCAGGGCTGTCGCAACAGATCAATGTCACGCAAACAAACAGTATATATTTTGTGGTAGACGATGGATTTTGCTTACTAGTGACCCATTTCTTATTTATCCATTACCATTATATTTGTCGGTATTTATCAATTTAAGTTAATGATTAAAGATTTTAGAGATCTGTTCTATTTAAGTGTAAAAATTGATTAAGGAAATATAGAAAACGTCGTGGCTTTTGGTTATCTTTTCTATTATAAATCAAAAACCATAACATTTGAATATTATCGTATATAGTTCAGTCTTATATCATGAAAAACATTATTAGGATTCTGCGAAGAGTTCAGTTACGTAACATACATGTCAGAACTTTACAACCAGGTGTCCCTGGCCCGCAGTGCAGATCGTCTGCTTGTTTTACTTACACAGGATTAAGTATTGTAATTGAAATTTTAGTTGCAAGTATTATTTAATCACAATAATTTTCAAAATTAGGTTATACAACATAAATAATATATGTTAAATCAATTTCGCTGCAGATATCGAATTATCGAAAACTTTTATTTTTTTCTATTTTACCATTTTTAAAGAATTCGAGGCTCTAATGATCTAAAAGTAAACTATTTTAGATTAAACATTTTTTACTTTTAGAATGTTTATATTAAGAAAACACAGCTAATTTTATGACTATAATATGTAAATAAATATCTATATAAATATTTCTTAAAATTTTTAATTATTTTATAAAACATTTCACTAGTTAGCACACAAAGTAGTTATAACATATTAACATGTAAAAATATTTAAAAAAAATCTTATTTGTATTGTTGTGTGTATGATTTCTAGAAGTGTGTTACTTGTAAAACAAAAGTAACACTATGATAGTACCCATCTGCACTACTCATGCACATTTTTTTTATGGGATAGGTGGGCAAACGAGCAAACGTGTCGCCTGATGGAAAGCAAACATATAGATAATAGTTTTAAGGAACCTTTATATTTGTTACCATCGTTTTAATATTATGCATGTGTAGATGGACAAAAATTCGTAAATATTTCATGTAATTTATAATATTATATTTCTGTGGCCTCGCTGCAGTCAAGTTTGTAAGAAGCATTTCGCGTAGGTACTTTAAGTTTCGAAGTAACGATGGCACATTAATTGAACACGTCAAGATGAGTGAGTAGGACTCATTACATGGCTTTTCTATTACCATATAACTTCGTTATATTTTGTTTCATAGTACAATAATTATTTTTTGGTATTACCATTAGTAACATTTACATGTTTTAGGTAGTAAGTATGAGTAGCTTTAGTTTACTGTTTAATTTTTATTATTTTAATTAAAAAATATTTCTTCAGATGTATGTATCTAAATAAACATTTTGTGTCGCAACACAAAAATGGGCATAACGAAAACGGAATAACCTATGATGATGGAAGGATCAATTACATACTACACACACACTATACAGAGTTACTTTAAAAAAATTCAAAATGCTTTATTTCAACATAAGAAATTACATTTCATTTATCAATAAAGCTTTACCATGATTTTGTAATGAGATTCCTCTGAACGGAGAAGAAACGGCGAAAGAAAAAAGGTACCCTTATTTTTAATTTTTTTGTTTTTTATAACATGTCAATGTGTATAATAGATCGTATAACTTATCATACAACGTCGTATAATTTATCATACAACAATATATCATACAATACATTATTCGTATTGTCGATGACCAAGACCACACTTGATGGTATAATGTCAGTAAAAATGTTATCTATGCCTTTTGATTCTTCTTTTGATCTGTACCTGAGTTAATTTCAATAAACGTACCCTTCCTCCTTTCCTTCCCCACCCCCTTTATCATTAAAACAGACAACGTATTCACAATGCTGTTGATTTAGGAGTATTTCGGGAGCTGTAGAGATTAATTACTATATACCGTACTACTGAATAAGTCACAATCATAAATATTCTTTTATGCCTTCTATTATTCCTCTGGGTTCCCAAGAATTTAGGCTATAATTATCTTAAAAGCTTTTTCATACCTCTTGTGGTCATAAGTGTGTTGATCTAATGTTTGATCTCTTTCGTGTCACCCATGCGATTTTGTTTGCAAAACATATCATTATGCATATCTATTAATTACCTGTCAGGTCTATTACAACCTATTGTATTCTAATTTATTTACTCTGATTAAGGCACGAAGGTTGGTCTCGTCACGTTTAGATATAGACGACAATGTTAATGAGAGTTATATGTATTAATATATGATACATCAGTTAAAAGCTTCCTTTAATATCAATGAATGACGATTTAACAATTGAAAATAGATAAGTCTTGACCTTTCAATATCAATAGCGAGATAAAATCAAATTCTCTACAAATTACCGGTCATTTATTGAAGCTATGATTGATTGTAAATAGACGTGAGTTCTGATTTTTAAGAATAAATTATTATAATGTTTATGATTTTAATCCTCGGTTAAGAATAAATGAGGAATGACGTATAGAACAAAGAAGAAATAGTAATGAACTTATATACATAGATTTGTTGTTATATAGTAAATTAAATGTATACAAGTGATTCTTTAAAAAATAGCTAAGTCTTGTTATATTAATATAAATAATAATCATTATTTTATAAAGCAGTTTTTTAAGTTTATATTTATGTATAACAAAATATCACCATTACAGCTGACGTATTCTTTGTGGCTTTATAATTTCATATTTGCTTTACTCTTAAGTAACTTATTTGATATAAATAAAAATGTCTTCTTTGAATGCTTTTCCGTCAAGCGAAGGTTGGCAGCCAATATTGCATAACTATCCTTGTCTTTAGCGACGCAACATAGTTCTGAAAGCTCGCTATCTCTGTCCACTCCCTGATATAAAATTATAAATTATTTAGTCTACGTCTAATCATTAGTTTTGTCAGGGTAGTATATTTCTATTGAATCGCATTAAAAATAACAACATTACTTTTAAGATAATTAGGGCAGTATGCAACAAATTAGCTCAGATATAGAAGAATAAGATAATCTAATTGATTCAGTACCGCTTTGAAAGTCAATGTTAGCGAATTCGTCTCCTTTATCGGGATACATAAGTGTATGGCCTGCGGGGATTTATTACGAACATGGGTGCCCGGTTAATCCTCCTTGGATAATCGTGGTGGGTTAGTGTCCATTCCTCGGGAATATGGGGAGCCCCGTGCCCAGTAGTAGGATATATGTAGGTAGGCTGTTAAAAAAAGAAAGTAATGTGTATAATTGACTTTCTTTCGTTAGTAAACAAATAATTTATGTCATCATCATCATCATTAATAGCCTGCGTTCATCGATTGTTGGCCTTTGAGAGACCTAAATATCCCACCTAGTTTGTGTCTCGACGCCACACCTGGCGGCTACATCTGGACATCACACAATAAGTTGACTGGAGTGTGTCACACCATTAGTTATATGCGTCAATCAAATTATTAGTGTCCACTAGATAATAACTATTTTTTATACTAGAATTCTACTTGCATAGTATTTTTCTTAATTTTTTTTTGTATTTATGGAAATGTTTAAATTGATGTGTAATTGATGAGATTAACAAAATTAAAAAATTTGTCATTCATCATCAATTTAAACATTTAATTTTAATCCTGGAGCATTACAAATACGTACTAACACATTTTAATTTAGGGTAATTTTCCTGGATATTTCAAATTTGTAGCCTGTATTTTATCAGGAATTTAGTTTATAATCCGATTGCAAAATTTGTACTGAAGAGACAAAGAAACGAACAAGTTAACTGCTTATTGAACACAAAATCGCGCATTAATTAAAAATATTATGTAATTATAAACTGCTATTGATAACCCTTAAGTAGTAAAATATGTGCAAATATATACCAAAAACAAATCAATGATTGTAAGCAGTAATACTTTTGCTTTTTCGAATATTTTTATAAACAGATAATATTTAAATGGGTAAATACTTATTTCGCAGAGGCCTACGTCCAGTAGTGTTAATTTTAATTCAATCCCTATTTTCATATATTAGGAACTATAAAAGATACAATTTGTCTGTCTGCAATGAGTATAATTTTAATTGCATCAGCGAATTGTTGAGGACCGAAAGACCTGAAATATTAATAATGTTTCCTAAATAGTAGAGGTCATGTAATCAAATGTATAGAAAAAATTGTTTCGTCTCGTGCAACCTTCCTCTCACAAAGGGGTTATCACTGACCTCTATTATCCGTCATTCTTAATTTAACTTGTTTATTATAATAAAACATATAACCAATTAGCTTCGCTTAAAAAACTAAAAGTTTATTTATGAAAGGATTTAGCTTAAATTTTGTATGATAAAACACTATATCTATACACATCAGAGGAGTATTTTTGACAATAAGATTCATAGTACTAGCAAAGACCGTGCAAATAGAAGAATTAACCACCTGCGGTGTTCTCACGTGAATACGACATAGGGGTAAAAGAATGTATCTGTTCACTAACCTGGGTGGCAACGCATCTGAGACGACTCAGGCGTCGTAAATGTCGACCATAGGGCAGTGATCTTTTACCACCAGGTGACTCGCATGCTCGTTCGCCTGTTCTGCTATAAAAAAGTTTTACTTGCGTATTTAGATTAATGTATATTTGTTATAGAATGGATATTTTTTTGTTTCCGAATTTAAAAAAATATTATTATATTCATCACGAAAATATCCGCTAACCTTTTATAATATGTTCCAAACGTTACATTTTTTTTATCCAATCTCATTTTGCACTGAGAAATCTTTAAATTTTGTATATGTAGTTTAACAATTACGAACCTCGACTGTGAGGTAAACGAATCATATGGTTACGGCCGTTGCCACCAGTGGTTTCCACGCATATACCGTTAGATGTAAAAGTAAAAAAAACAAGTGTTATTGACGAGTGCGTGTCACGGATCACGTAACTTACCAAATGACCGGCCCGTATTGTAAAACGAAAGTCCAGATAACATGCCTTTTAATCGTTTAGTTTGCATCATACTGCACAATACTCATAGTAAGCAATAGAAAAACGATTTAACGCACCTCAGTTGGTCAGTCTATTGATTGTATTTCCAATTGAAAAAAAATCAAATTAATAAATATGTGCATTGACCTATTAATTTTTAAGTTGTAAATAATATTGTTTTAATTTTTATACATAATCTTATCATCACATCTATCAATACTAACGGACATCTTGCAATCTAACGGAATTTAGCTTAAGGACTTCATTCAATGTGTCCTTTTGTATTAATATACATTGTGCCGTTGTATTGATGAATTTGTTGTTTTATTCCATTTCAAATATTATTGTTTAGCCGATTCGGCAACGGGAACTTCATACCAGACATAGTATATATTTGACAATGCATTAGTTATTAATATATGTGTACAAACACACAAGATACCGACATATCATGATTATGTTATTAATAATAGTGACGTGAATCTTTTTGAAATAAAAACAATTTTAGGGACGCTCAAGTACTTTGTGACTGTGAAATGCGTACACATAGCATCAACAAACGCCTATCGCGCAATATAAACGTTGTCGACTGATATCGAGTTAAATGGTTATGCGTGTCTGGAGATTGCTACGATAGTAGACTGATTGGCACAGGTTTATATGGTTTCAAATTAATAAATCAGGATTTAAAATACAATCTTAATCGAAATGTGATTAACAAAGAATTATATCTTTGTTAAAATTTTAAGTGAATTCATACTCAATAAAATGTTTTAATCATGTGAAGTTTGGACTATTTTTTTTAAAAACTTTAAAAAAATAGAATACAACTTCATAAAGATCTGTGAGGCAAAGGCAAAAACCCAATAATTTTTACGAAATTAAATAAAATGTAAGAATGACGTGAAAAACCATACTTTATTGTAGTTTTACATTGTACATACAAGTATATTATTAAATAAACAATCTCTTTCATCGATTTTCTTAATTTTCTTTTAAAATAAATATGTTTTTATTTAAAATTATAAGTAATCGAACAAAATTATATGAAAAATAAACGTTCCATTACAAAATATGGTAAAGATGTAAAGTGCGATAACCTATGACCGATGACGTAAGTAGGTACATAAATCAAATCTGAGACAAATTATGGAACGCATAACCATAAGATGTGATAATCGTTCTTTAATGGATTTTTTATAACAACATATATAATCTATGGTCATATGATAAACAATCAGCATTCAGTATGTATGGCGTTTCGTTTTATGTTATGTTTAATTTACATTGTCACCAGTCGATTGCGATGTGGTGATTAGACTATATTAATTATAAAATAATATAACTGTGTAATCTACGAAGGTCAGCTTGCTCCTCGGGTTGGAAACAACTCATTGTTGTGATACTTCCAATTTTTAAGTACACGGCGCCAAATCTGAACATATGAAGCCAGAGACTTCCATGTTTAACGATCTGTGTAAAAAAAGTAATCATGTTTTAAAGTTTTATATAAGTTTTATATAATGTGGGTAATTGCTCTAGCGTTATTGTTTTATTGGGTTTACATGAATATAGTATTTTTAATCAAACATAATATTACAAATGTGATTGAAGCTGCCATATTCATTAAGTGTCCAGTATAAATCTTTAGCATAAAAACGAATTGGTGTAGTTCTATTACTGCTGTATATATTATATGGAATTAAAACTTATAGTGTCTCTATAAGTTTAAGATGTAATTGAGCTGGTTGGTATATTTTTACTACGTTACTTGATCTTTCAGGACTAGTATAGTATTTATTTTTTAATGCCGATTTTAGCAAAATTATAATAGTTTTTTAAAATGGTTATGTTCTTGTTGATTTTGCGTGTTGTATAATTCGTTTTAGAAGTATAGTTTAGTAGGATGAATAATGGCAATTTATTGTCATAACTTAATACAATGTAGACAATACATATCAATATATATTGAATGTTGTGTTTATGAATATAAATAAATTAATATAATTCTACACACACACACACACACACACACATAACTAAGATTTCCTGTGTTGTAGCTACCATTATAAATAGACATATGACAAAGACAAACATCCAGACTCATAATAAATAACACCGGTAGGCCATACAAATATTTATATTGGTGCGGGATATAAACGTAACAAATTGTCATAAATTACTTTGTTGGAACGTATTCATACAATGTAATTAAATATTCCTTGTAATATCTTTTAAAAAGTGAGTACCGTTCATGCAACGGAATCCACGTGCGGAATAATGGAGGACGGGATGACATCATGCGACTTTACGGATCGTGTCTAGCGTTATCGAGGAAATTATATGACCTTATTAAGAATTTTCCACATTGATATATACAATGATATTGTTACTACGCTTTTTAGCTTACGATAAATACTAAAAATGAAATAGGAAAGAGTAGGCTATTTATTATTGACAAAATTGAATTTAACATAATCTATATATATATATATATATATATATATATATATATATATATATATATATATATATATATATATATATATATATATATATATATATATATATATATATATATATACAAAAAATAATGATTTTACGTGTGATTATCTAAATGTGAAGTTAGGAGGCCTATCGAAGACTGTTCTGAAAAGTAACATTGCTTTAACTTATACAAACTCGGCCAACGTTGGGTTTGTCTAGGTTTAAGCTTTGAAAATTGTAAATTTTTTGGCGCACCAAACGCTTACGTTATTTAAAAGGCCGTTTTACCTTCTAATAACTAGACATTTATTTTCTATTAACTCATTCTCTAGTTCATCCACACCTTCCTGAAAGGATAACTATTACAAACATTTTACAGCACATCAAAAGTAATATCCGACGTATACCAGACCTAGAACCAACTGCTGCATCTAACTCATCACTGAGTGGACGAAAAATGCGTTGCGGTCTGTCCAATAAAAAAAGATGTGCAATATACCAGTTTATGGAGAACAAATAAAGCATATTTGTACACATTTTTATAATCAAATTTTATGTACAAATCGACTGAATACGGTTGACATGAGATAATCTTTTAAACAAGATATATTGGTTTTGTTGTTTTTCTATTTTTTTTTGATGATGATAACCTTTTATTTTGTATAAATAAGTACACTATAATTGTGTATGAAAATATAGAAAATTTTCTTTCAAATAAGTAATTTAAGAAGTTATACTGATTAATCCAAATCTTGGTAGGTATAGAAAAATTTCGTATATCTTTGTAACAGTTTTTTTAAGGAAAAGCAAATGAAAGCACATCTCAACAATAGCAACGTCTGCAACAGGGTGTGCCGCTCTCGCATCGGTTTATACAGTCATAAATAATAGTCAACTCTTTATATACATTTGGAAATTGAAAAAAAATACGGTAGTGAAAAATGCTATTTTCATATTTCTCATGAAAGATATCGAAAAAAATGTCCATTATCAAACTTGTAAAGCGTGTTCAGACCTACAATTTCGTTTTTATATTTTTTATATTCTTTAAAAATTATGTCCTCTAACGCGTCGCAGTTGTTAAGTCTATGCCCAGTTTCGATTTAACCGCTCGCATGGTTGTATCCGCATCTCAAAACGGATGGAAGATTGTTCAGGGTATATTATTGCGGTACAAAATAAATGAATAACTCCGCCAAATTATGAATCAAATTATGATTTATTAAACAAATATTTTTTTGTGTAGTAAAAAATAATAATAAAAAGGCGGTCATTTTTTCCTGTGCAAGTCCAGTAATTAAAACCAAAGGATCGATATTTTTGTCGACGATTTTTAACGGTAGCTGTATAATAGGCGCGCTCTATGGCGGCACACATATTGTATTGTCGGGCGCACTGCGGTCAACTTTGCGGCGCCCTTTAAGTCTTAATTTTTGTCAAAAAAGAAAAAAACGAAATTATAGACCTGCACACATTCTATTACATGTTTGATATTAGACAGTTTTTCGATGTCTATCATGAGTAGAAAGAAAATAGCATTATTCAGTACTGAAAGTGTTGGCTATTTCGATCGATATCTCAATAACGATGAACGATAGGTGAAAAATTTAAAGGACTTTAATTGTATATCGTAAAAAAAGCAACAAAAAAGTATTGCATCAAAATTCTTACTTGAATTCGCTTCGAATTTGAATCGCTTCCAAATTTGTTGGCTAATATCAAAATGTTTTCCCACCGCTAGTTTGCTAAGGCTTAATAAATTGTTATGTCTGCCCGAGTGTACATTATGTAAGGTGATGCAGTGAGTATTATATTGAAGGCAAGAACTAACGCGAGTAGGTAGCTTGTGTGCGAGCACTGTGGGCGCTTCTTTTTTGTTTTTCATAGCGAGACATTATTGATATCCGCAACACCAAAGGCATCACAAATGTGTTGCGACACATACGCTCGTTTTTTAAATACAAATGTCGTAATTATTCGGGAACACTGCAGATACTCTGTAGATCTTTTCAGAGTTGCACCCTTCGTGGCAGGAAATTGAATCTAAATCAAACAGTGGTGGACCGTTAACCATCAAGGTTAAAGTCTAACAAACCACTTGCAAAATGTGACTATCTATCGATATGTTCTTGTGGAGAATTCCAAAATATCTAATAGAGCTTTGAGATCTTAGCTTCTCTCGTCTCTTAGCCAATATCTTGTCAAGTGTCTTTAGTGACAACGAAAAAGTTTTTTGTTGATAAGATTTTAATGTTTTATTACAATATTATTATTGATATGAAACCATGTATGTAGCTTGTAAGCTCAAAGTACATTAAACGCTTACTATGATACTTATAACATAAATCAATACATATAGCTAATGAAAGGCCGGTGTTTGATGGTGGCATTTATATATAGATCTTACCCTGGACATAGGAAAGGTCTTACAAATAATAAAATATTTGTATCATGTGTATAACATTTATCTACTTGGCTGTGGTTAAACTGCAGTTAAATATTATAAATATCCGTTTTATGTAAATTTTGCTATATGGATATCGGTTAAATAATGTTTTCTTATAACAAAGCCGGACGCACAGATAAATACCTACTACCTACGTAGCGACCCGATTACGATAAATCGTGATATGTCAATGTTTTTTTACTGTATGAACTAAATTGTAAATTTTAACATGCCTTGTATATTTTCAAACACTTGAGCTCAAAATATAAATCATAAGATAAAAATGAAGTGGCTTATGTAAGAAATGATAAAGCATAGGGCGAAGAGCAAATGCATGCAGAGTTACAAGCAGTCATCAGTGAATTTTGTCATTTTATCTTATCAAAGTAGCGCACGATTGTAATTGTTTTAATGCAGATATTGCGTGGTCTGCTGAGTTACGGAAAATTTCTAAAATCCCGATAATAATATATCAAATAAAACTTATCATATGCTAAATGTAATCACGCGAACAACACGAGGTCATCACGGCTAATTTTGTTTGATAATTATCATCTGAGTGCAGATATCACGTTTACGGGAAAAAATAGAACTAAACATGAGCGCTGTTTACGGAAGTAATCAAATTGATATAAAAGTTGTATACAATTAGAAAAGATTAATTTTCTACACTATGTGATAAATCACGTATTGTGCGTTTATATAATAGACGACCCAAATAGCACGGTTTGCTAATTATTCGTTTTGTGAGGCAAAGGTCGTGGGTTCGATTCTTGAATCAGATAACTGTTTATATATCTCGCAGATATTTATTCTGAGCTTAGTTAAGGGTGTTTGTTCTTATCATTTCTATATTTGTAATAGTTCCCACGACATAAGCAATTCAATTATGGGGCTATAAGTGTAAACCTTTTTTTTATAAGGGGCCCGACCATATTTTGGCGCCTCATCTGTGAAAATCAATTGCATATGATTTATCTGTTGTTATTTGTTAAACGAGCGTCTAACAGTATAACTAATCCAAAATCAAACAAAGGCATAAATTGTCACAGGCCTATAACGAAGAGTAGCGTAACCGATGCGAATTTTTAAATGATTTTATACGCAGTTATGGCATACAAACAAAAAGTAAATAAAAAATTGGTGTAAATTGTAAAAATTTAGAAGTTTTGGCTTCCCGCACAGAGCTAGAAAGCACTATTTTACATAAATTATATAGGTACATAAAAGCAGCGAACGTGTTAAAAGTCATATTTCTTCATATATTAGATATGAATATATAATAAATGTTCTTAATATTTAAGCAATACTAGGCATATAATGATTACTTTATAACCTATTTATTGAAAATTCTTAGCGACAAAAGTGCGTCAAAACATAAAGAACTAGACGTACTACAAAGGAAAAGATAAGAACTAATTGTATCTAATCGTCGCCTTATTTGTATTTGGTATTGATTGTATTTAATATTGGGAAATAAATACTAAAGCATATTAATGTTAAGTTTAATATTAAACTTATTTGAAAAGGTACACATCAGATTTTACATCACATCTGAACATTAACAAAAATGTAAATTTGTATTTATTAAACATTGCATTTAACTATATGCCTGTGTGAACGTTCGTTACAAGATTTTGAGTTCTACCAGATACGACTTGTTTTTACAAAAATAATTATTTTAATAATGACATTTTGTGGTTAACAGGTATTTAAAAATAAAGTGAAGCGGCCTCTGGTTTTGTAAAACCACTTACTTATTCATCGTAATTATATAACATTAATATTAATAATTATATGCAATAATATTCTTGAATGTATAAAAAATAATATTCAAGTTAATTGTGATTCGGCCTCGGTAAACAAACAACACATAATATGTTAGTGATGAGTAAACCTTCAAGTACTAGGTCAACAATTATTTAATGTTACCGTCAATCGCCAAATACAACGCTGGCTATGCTGTCCGCGAGTTAAGGACGACAACACAAAACTGGTGATGATTTCTTGTTTATCGTACAGGTTCGGGCTAAACAGGTCATGGAGCAGCATACGTGCCCGTAATATTATTGTATAATGCGATATTCAATTTAAAAACTTCGAGTATTAGCATAGTTTTAAAAATTAATGAAATAATTACACAGACCACTATTGAACATAGGTCTACCCCAAAAAGTGCCAACTAGCTCGATCTTCGACTTCAAGCATTCAGTACTCCTCCCCACGCAGAGCGTCGCATATCTAGCTGGGTTCAATCCACACTACGTGAGCCAAGACGCGGTCTCCACTCCAGCATTCGTCTACTCCAGCGGTGGTCGGTTCTCTGGCAAACGTGGCTAACCCATTGCCACTTCAGTTTGCTAACTTTATATTCTATTCTCTTTTACGGTTGAATGATGAAACATGGACACTAACAATACGTCTCTTTCTTCTCACAGCTCAGTGTCGCGGAGAGGGCTATGTACGGTGTTTCTCTGCTGGGTAAGATTTAAAATAAAGAAACCCGGTGGATAGAACCAAAGTCAGCCAATGTCGCATAATGAAAAATTAACGTATAAATAATCATTATTTTTATGAGGTTATGTTTTTGGAAAAATATCATTGTAAGAAAGTAAAATATATTAAGAAAGTAAAATAAATTAACAACTGCTGCATCGTTTTCGACATATATACAATAGGAGCACTCCATTTCCCACAACGGGTGTCGTGACCGTGACCTCCAATATATGAAACACTGTTTGTACTTTAACAGGTAGCTAAAAGTTCGTGTACGATAATAATATTATATTGTGATTTTAGATCGTAGACATTTTGCAGTAATATATCTAAACAAGTCGTTCATATCAATTACATTAAATATTAACATTTAAATAAAATGTATGAACAAATACTTTAGCTTTATAGGCACTTGTGATATACGACCCTTTAATGATGTCAGTGATCTATGTTTGAATAGGTGAACATGCCTTAAACTTAAGGCGGGCCCATACAAACAATCGTGAATGAGGTTTAGTTGAAAGATCTTATGATTAAGTGAATACATTGACGGATTTAAAACATATTTAACATTTTATTATTCATATTTGACTTCACTGTTCTATATAATTCGATTAATATTTATACCGCATAAGTAGCTTTCGGGGGTATATTGGTGCAGTGTACAGATGCAACAATTTACCTCATAAAAATACATTAGAATTCTATATCTAGATAATAGATCGATAGGATCCAATTCTCTTGTCATGGCAGGCCTCCAAATGTCCTCTCATGATCAAATCCTAAAGATGGCTTTAACAATATGCTTAGAACCTATCTAAAAAGTAGTTTGGAGTTGGTGGTACCGTAGATAGAAATAAGTACAGCCTATACTTTAACTGCTAATCCTTCTAATTTATTCAGTTGTCGCTTAGTTCCAGTTTCATTTATATAATATATTACTTTTCATATTTTTCTATTCTCCTCTGTAGAAAAAAATATTTTTTGTTATTATTACAATATAAATAAAAAAGATCAACTTGATTGACCGATTGGCTCAGTGGCGGGGCCCTCCGCCCGCGGAGTCAATGGTTGCGGGTTCGATTCCCGCATCGGAATAAATATTTATATGGATTTTTAAAATGTTTATTTCGAGTCTGGTAACCCCCCCAATCCACATTTCCTTTCCTGCCCCTTCCTTTCCCTTCCTCTCCGCCAATCCACGGTCTGCCGTGCCAATGGATGCGTGGCTAGGGGCGAGCCTAGTCGTAAGCGTGCCGATCGTCCCGGGGTCGGGCTCCCCCGGGAACTATGGTGCCTTACCTCAGCATGCAGGGCTCTGCTGGGGCTGACCTCCATCCTCCCTTGCGGCTCGTGGGATTCACTAAAGACGATTCACTAAATTTAATATACCTAATTTGTCGAAAATGACGGCGACGTGGTTCGCCACCCGTCACGTCCTGATTCTCACGAGGGCGAAAAGCGACCAATGACGAGCCGTTTCGCTGCGATGAATGGCAGCGAATGGAGCTCTGTGGTCTCTGCCAACCCCTGCGGGGGATAGGCGTGAAATTATATATAAAACTTGATTTAAAAAGGTTGTAAAATTAAATTAACTTTGGCCTCATTCAGCTTTGGCGCCCCAGGCCTCAGACGGGCGTAGTCTGCCACTGATTTTCGATACTGGGATTCTGTGTATCGTATGTTACATTACAATATAAATATATAAACGCCCAGACGCAGAAAAGATATGTGATAATACTTCGTTACTGCACTATTTGCATTATTAAACTTTGTGTTCAACAGACAAACATGTCGAAATTGAAATGAACATGTTGAATCTAATAATGCATATGTTTATACAGAAAACAGATAATCTTGTACCTATTCAGGTACAAGGCCTTAAAACCACATTCTTATTACAAAAAGAAGTTGACCTGTGATCACGTAGTGACCTTTTAAAATAATCTTTGTTTTATGTTAGTTTAGTTTTATTTAATTAACTTGGTAATAGCTACTGTTTGTTTATAAACCGGTTAAAAAGTCATATGTGTATGTTAACACAATAACAAAGTCTAGTCAGCGATTTTTGTGACATTTAACATTTTAAACAATTTTTTGTCACTTGCAATAACATACGGGGCAAGTTACAGGAATATTCTTTTAGATGGTTATAATATGTGAAGAAAAATGGATAATATGGACGAAGATGCTTTTGATGATAGCAAGAAATTTCTGAAGCCAGATCCCACGCTCTTCCAAATAAGCGCACTTTGTTTTTGTGATAGAAAGTAATAAGATTATTAATGGAGTCAGGCGTTACTTTGCGGAAATCCATCACTATATGGACAGTCAAAAGTTTTACTTAGCTAAGATCCGCGACAAGCAAAACAATAACAGAAAATTAATAATATGTGTCTTTCCGTTGAGTTTAGTGGATTTATTTGGAACTTAAACCAAAAACTTACCGAAAATCGGCCATCAACTCTCCACCCACCAACCACTATACACAACGCTAAACACACACTATCACTTTTCCATCTTGTAAACGACACGTGTTTCGCCCCAACACGAGGCATCTTCAGGTATAGTAGACTCTACGGAAGACTCTACGACTCACTTTTCGGTTGTCTTCCGTAGAGTCTACTATACCTGAAGATGCCTCGTGTTGGTAGCGAAACACGGGCCGATTTTCGGTAAGTTTTTGGTTTAAGTTCCAAATAAATCCACTAAACTCAACGGAAAGACACACATTATTAATTTTCTGTTATTGTTTTGCTTGTCGCGGATCTTAGCTAAGTAAAACTTTTGACTGTCCATATAGAAAGTAATAAGTCATTTACTGATCTCAAGATGTAAGTGATCGTGAAAAATGAAGTATTAAGCTTAAAATGAATGAAGTATTAAGCTTGGCGTCGGCACTAACGCCGAAACAAAAATATTACATGTACTATTGTGACTTCCTTACTATCACCTAATGGAAAGCAATCAACGCCGCCTATAAACATTTGTAGTGCCATAGGCAGTGCAGAAGCATTGCCGGCTATTAAAGAAATTGTCATTATGTGATAGCTAAGCTACCACTCAGACGCCTGTTTTCTGCGGGTGTGTGGTACTTCCCCGGGAGAGCCGGCCCATTCATACTACAGAATAATAGGCCATTCTTGACAAATTATTCGTTTGCAGCGTGGCTCTACAACGTGCATAACAGTTTACACAGATTACATTAAGGTCATCATTATATTATTTTGATATTTGCAACACTAGGAGTAGGTACAGCAAATACATATGTAGCTAGGTAAAATGTAAATAAAATTTTGAGATTCATTAACATTCTCCTTGGTTACCATTTTGTTGAACTAGTGATTTTACCTTTAAATTTAATAAGTTATTAGGATGTGTCAAGGTTATTGGTGAATTATTAGAAAGGAAGCCAATCAAATCTAAATTACTTAAGATCCGGTTTAACATCAGATCTATATGATATATTTAATGGAATTTGAATAAAGAATAAATATATTACGAGGATGTCTTAATTATTAAAAATTTGTATTTATATTTCTCAAGTTGAAAATTAGTTTTAACCTACTTTTTTATCTCCCTTTCCATCGCCAGTAACATAGGTTATGTTTTCTTTTTACTTTACTTCACATAAGCCCCAACAATTTTTTCCGAACATCTTATTATTAACAGTTCCGAAATATATAATAAGTATCTATGATGTATAATTAGTATCATTAAGGACATTCTTTACGTTGCTGACTTGACTTCAAGGTAACAGTTATATATTATAGTTAATATAATTTGACAAGTCACGGTAAAAAACTGCTAGTTTAGAAACTGCTAGAGGCTTTTGACAATAACTAAAATTTTAAAAATGTATTTTATGGAAAAGACTCATCTAATAGCCTAATTTTCTAGTGAAATAATGAAAAAGGGGGTCACCCGATGCTGAGTATTGCAGATGTGTATCCTTCCTTAGGTAATAATAGGACAACAAGAACGATTTAAAGACAGAGGAAGAAAGAAGTATTGGGAAGGAAAAATGGCAGGGGAAAAAGGAAGTAAAGAAAGGAAAAAGGTGTTGAGCTTCTGAATCCTTGCACTCACCGTGTGAATCTCGGTAATACGAAAAAATCTCACCACACTCACCATATTCTACGCGGGTGTAACTTATTACTCCTTTTCCTTTTGCAGTATATTTTACTGTTATGCAAGAAGTGTGGGAAAAATAATCCGATATAAAACACCACTGAAAAAGTATTGTATATACAAAAGTTCTACGTAAACAAGGTATGTATAGAAAAAGTACCCGAGTCCATGTAAAAGTGGGCGGTAGGAGTAAAATATTAACATTTTAAGATTATTTTGCCATCAGCAAGTATGTTGTTATATGTTTGTAAATGCCACATGATTGAACAATGTGCAGATTGCGAAACTTGTATAAGCACATCATACCAGCGCCAGTGTACCGCCCAACCTGTGTTAGTTTAGCAAAGCATTCATACTTAGACGAACTTGACGTGTCCCTCACACTGTTTCGATAGGTCATCGGTATATTCGCATTGAATTAGATGCTATTGTTGTACAGCTTTATTTTAATACTCTTGTGTATGTACGTATCCACGAGTATCTATTATACTTATATGCGCAAGCGTGCCGATCGTCCCGGGGTCGGGCTCCCCCGGGGACTATGGTGCCTTACCTCAGCATGCAGGGCTCTGCTGGGGCTGACCTCCATCCTCCCTTGCGGCTCGTGGGATTCACTAAGACGAATTTAATATACCTAATTTGTCGAAAAATGACTGCGACGTGGTTCGCCACCCGTCATTTCCTGATTCTCAACCGTCCTGGTCTCTGCCAACCCCTGCGGGGGATAGGCGTGAATATATATAAAAAAAAAACTTATATATTATCATATTAAATGACGTCTCAATACAATGTAAGCTCGAGTTCTTGCAAGGAGGTACTAAATCTGACTACTATATTGCTGCCGAGGTAATGGATGGTCAATTCGGGAATTGTTTACTAAAATGATACCACAATGAACACAAATGTAATCTTTAATTTCAATTAATTAATCACTGTAGCTGTAACAATCCACTATATCCACTGTACATATTGGCCTCAAAAATGCGCAGTGTATCCGTAATTCCCAAACTTGCAATACAAGTTAGGAATTGATGATGATACTTATATACATACTAGCTGGCTCGGCAAACGTTGTTTTACCATATAAATTATTTCTATGTAATATATGTATATATATGTAATATACGAATGTAATATATTCTATGTTCTATGTAATATAGTATAAAAATATTTTACGACCTATTCTCAGACCTACCATATATACAAAAAAAAAATTAATAAATCGGTCGAGCCGGTCGATTTTGGAGGCGGTCGATAACAAACACTGTGGTAAGAGATTTTTATAAATTGTTCGTTCGGAATCGTTGCCGAACTTAAAGGAAAGTGACATTATGGGAGTGGGAATGGGAGGGGGAGGTTGTTGGGCCTACGGAACTCAGACCGCTCACCGTAAGAAGCGTGGTAGCTAAGCTACCACTCAGACGCCGGTTATCTGCGGGAGTGTGAAACAACTGATTATAATACTATACCACATTAATTTTCGATGGTATTATAAACGGCAATACGGTTATAGCACTGCTACTAGAACTAAAGTTTTTAGCGTAATAAATATAAAATAAAATATAATGGTTATGTTACGTAGTAGATTTGAACAGCTTAATGGCTGATCGATGCGCGATAGTGTGACGAACGCGCGTTTTACGACCAATTGAAACAAGGTTAAGAAATACACATTATTTATATAGATCGTGTAAAAGTAAATTCTATTTATTTATTTTATATAATAAGTATTTATCTTTAACTAAAGATTTTTGTGGCTAGGAGAACTTTTTAATAAAGAATTATTGGCACGAAAAAAATTAGTCTGAGTGTAACTATATTAGCTACAAGCTATTTGATGTTATTTTTATACATACGAGTATGTATGTAATAACATTTTTTACTACACATTGTATTCAATATCCGAGTATAAATTATTTCAAAATAACTTTGATAATTGACTTAACAATTAGTTTTCCATACCCG
This sequence comes from Baronia brevicornis, assembly GCA_031353405.1. Lineage (NCBI taxonomy): Eukaryota > Metazoa > Arthropoda > Insecta > Lepidoptera > Papilionidae > Baronia > Baronia brevicornis. Next base: position 339,871 of record JASFAT010000971.1, on the reverse strand, counting down.
CCCCTTAGATCCGAAATTTAATTTATTTATCTATGTACCATGATGTACATATTAGCTTATGCCACAAGGCTTAACAACTAAAGAACAAAAATGGGGAAAAAAGTAAGTCTTTAAAAAGCACCCTTAAATAACATTTTTTTCACTAAGGTACTAATAGTACACAAGATAATGTTGTTTTATGCTATCAATGTGACAGTTAATCAGTTATTATATCCCAGTTTTAAACTACTGATAATTTTAAATATTAAATAAATATAACAATTTTATGATAATATATATATCTTCGATAATTATTACGCAAATTATCTAAATAGGTGAATAAAATGATATCGCCAAATTACATACATTCAGATTATTACTTTGATAATTTTCTATATTGATAATATATTAAGCAGACGATTTATTATTAAGGATACAAAAGATAGCGGAGACTTGAATCTTTTTCAGCTCTAGTAGCGCAAGGGTTTTATATTTGCATTAAATGTTCGTAACCAGTATTAAAACAAATATCTGAGTTGGACAATTTTTGGTTTTCATATTTCGTCATTTTCGTACAAAACACGTACGAAAATAACTTACTTAAATACTTTTGTTTTACCCTAATTCTTATATATGAGAATCATAACTATTAATATAAAAAAATCGATTTTTTAATCATTATGGATATTATATCTAACCCATACCTAAACATCAACAATAGATTGTAGTTATTTACTGCTTAATATACATACATTTTCACGTTAGGAAAATTGTCCTTATACCCACACTAGGTAAGTGGATTGGCACTTGCATGGTCAGGCAGCTTTACTTAGTGAGGCTGCTGCCGTTATTTTTATTTTTGATTCTACCGCTATTTTTTATATATTCACGCTTATCCCCCGCAGGGGTTGGCAAAGACCACAGAACTCGATCCGCTACGATCCCGGCATATCCTCCTCACCTGCTCCACACCCATCCATTTTTCTTCTCACATTCATCGCAGCGAAACGGCTATCCATTAGTCGATTCTCACCCTCGTGGAAATCAGGACGTGACGGGTGGCGAACCACGTCGCCGTCATTTTTTCATCAAATTAGGTATATAAAAATTCGTCTTAGTGAATCCCACGAGCTGCAAGGAAGGATGGAGGTCAGCCCCAGCAGAGCCCCGCATGCTGAAGTAAGGCACCATAATACCCTCTCGCCTTTAGCCATCCATTCAACCTACCGCTTATTGCTGAGGCTATTTACCAATGTGCACCGAACTGCGTGCAAATGACGTTGACAATTAAAGCGATGATAACATGTTGTTGAACTTCACATACGACGCAAATAATCCTATCATACTTAGCATTAAATTATTTAGTAAATATTTATTATCTATATACAATGTTTGGTATTGTATTGAATTGAAAATATTCAGTATTTGAGATAATCGAACTCAGCATTCTTTTCGGTGATGTTTTTGATCTTAATGTCAATGCCGTTTACAAAGTTTTGTTATAAAAATATTCATGAAATTTAAAATAATGTACCCTTGAAATATGAATACTTATTTTTCTTAAATATTTGCAAATATATATTCATAAAATGTGATAGAAACTAACATAATGTACAAGTATTATATATTAGTACAACATTGTGATTTAGTAAGTTCACGATTTTCTCATTATCTCGAAGAAGTTATGTTAAATTTCCCATGTAGTTTGTTTTATATTTTTTTAATACCACGCTTGGTGTGCGTGCATTGTAAGTAATTCACGTAATTAGCTTTATCAGGAAATTTAAAAATGGAACGTATGATAGATAACTTTATGTAGCTCAACTATGTTTACATACTTCTGATTAATACTATTTGTGATTTATTTACGTTATTTAAGAAAACGACGATTATGAGTATTAATAAAAGTTATATTTGATTGTTTGTAGTTAGAGAAATAGCGATAAGGTATTTATTTTGAAAATGCTGTTGCCTTCATCTTCCGTTTGTAGCACATAAGGAGATATGTAATAAGGTAGCTGGTTGCGTCAACGTAACTAAAAACTTTAGCAGCGCGTTGTGTGAGAAGCAAATTCTATTATAATTACGACATCTGTTTTATAATTTATGTCCTTAAATATTATTATTTTATGATTATTACATATAATTAGTAAATAATTCATAGTAAAGTAATTAATTAATTTGGATATAAAACTAAAAAACTAATATTTCCGTGTCATGACATCAATCTCTACACCTTTTTTACCATTTAAGGATTGCTGGATTTCTAATACCCAATTCGTTTACTTGGTTTCCTATCCCATAAACAATTACTTTAGTTTAAATATCCAAAAATATGAATGATATATGCGCATTTTTAAATGTTTTATTAGAATGAGGAGAGAATCATTAATAACTCCTGTTGTGATTTCTGAATATAGAGCATTTATCATTTGCTCATTATCATGCATTTTGGAATGACCTTAACATATACAGTATACTAACGAAAAATATCGTCGAGTAAAATTATGCAAAAAGACCGAAATAGTAATGAGATTTATGTAAAAGAAACTTGATTAATATTTTAATAGGTCGTGGAAATTTATTAACATTTGATATGTTATTTATGATTATAAATACATCAACACAATTTTACATAAGAGATGCCCATATTAGGTAAGCTATTATATTTTCGGTTGAACTGTTTCAAAGCGAATACTCTTCTCGATGTAATATAGCGATGCGGATTGTATATAAATAGCTGTAATAGATTGTATATTACTACGCTGTAATAGATCGGTTTAACGTTTATTTTACTAAAACGATTACACTCTCGTGTGTATGTGATTACAAAATTTCACAATAAAATGTCAGGAACTTGTCTGTGAGGCGGCTTGTTTTATACCATATTGTTTAATTCGTTACTTTATTTATTTCTCATCATTACATATTACCAACAAATTAAATGTATGATAATACAGTTGTCATATATTTTTTTTAAGTAGAGCAGACAAACGAACATGCATTATAAAAACGTGTTGTGTTCTATGTCCAGCCGTGGACTGCCATAGACTGTTGTTAAGGAATATGATACAAATAGAGATCTCTTCCAGTCAATTCGCATCACTTAGCCAGTTTTTGTGATAAAACAAACAAATTTGTATGCATGTTGTGAAGTATAGAGGAAACGGACATTTCATAACGTATTTACTTAACACCTGCGAATGATGCGATTGACAGAATTGTTGAAAAAGAATTTTAATGAGTATAGTTTAAATACGTTGCTGTATTGTTATAGCATTAATGTATTTATTTCATGTCAGGTGTGTTGTGCCTCACTGCACGTAAATTGAACCACTTAAGTTGTCACATAAGACGAAAGGCGTCTGCTTAAGGCATAGCAAAGACTAGCAACAAAAACAATACTTGCTAAGTTTAATATGGTTTAAATTTAAGATGCTACTTTCTCCACGGCTTAATTATGTATATAGTATTTTTTTTATATATTCACGCCTATCCCCCGCATATGCCGCAGGGCTTGGGAGAGACCACAGAACTCCATCCGCTACCATTCATCGCAGCGAAACGGCTTTCCATTAGTCGCTTTTCGCCCTCGTAAGAATCAGGACGTGACGGGTGGCGAATCACGTCGCCGCCATTTTCAACAAATTCGGTATATTAAATTCGTCTTAGTGATATAGTATGTTTTAACTTATGTTTCTCAAATTTTAACGTTTATAAATGTCAACTCTTATTAGTTGTATGACTAACTAGTAGCTAGGCCAAGCTTCGTGATAGTTGGCAAATCAATCGTAATGCTTTAATTAAATGACCGCTTGACTTCGTGTTTATAATGCTTCATTTCTAAGCCTAGGGTTGTGGGTACGTTACTTTTTATAGCCCCGGCACAGGTTCTCCCCATTTCTGGAGAAGTGAACGCTAATCCAGCACGCTTCTCCAAAATGGGTTTGCAGAACATCCAGAGTCGGAGTTTCAACCCGTGACCATATATATAAGATAATAGTTCGCCAACGAGCTAATTAGGTCGCCAATATTACATACAAACTGTATATTTGTGTTATAAAATTTCGTGTTTAGAAACCACACTGAGTATTCTAATGCTGAGTCATCGATCGTTGCGTAGGTATTTCAATATTCTCAATGCTATTGTCGACTGCCGTTTTGTCAGGTGGTTAATTATTTAGCGCCTACTTAGCCACGAGTTGTTGTGCATGAAGCGTTCGTAATTATTTCTCACGGCACACATTTACTTTCTCTGAAAAGTCAATGTAAGTATGCTTGAAATATATTCGCATAAAGACTTATAAGGTTACATTAAAAACTTTTTAATTTAATTTTTAATGCTGTATGTACATTTAATATTACTGACATGTATCAACAACTTCGAACGAAAGTTAAGATTAAGTCTAAAATATATAGTTAGCAGTATAATTTCTGATTCTCCCGTCGGTAAGCCGTCAAAATACTGTAGATTCTGTCAACTTAGGTAAGACTAGTACCGAATTTTTATTGGCTGATAAATGTTAGTATTACGCAACTTCGCTTATCAGCAGGAATTAAGTATTCCAATTTTGCTTATTTTACTTTTTATTTATGTATACATGTATAAATGTTACCCAATGGTCGAAATTTGACCGTAATTTGATTTATTTTGTACCCGTAAACAGTTTTACTGATATTATTCTAACTTATTCAAATTCTTATTTCAAAACAGACATATATATTATAATTATAATATATATATATATATATATATATATATATATATATATATATATATATATATATATATATATATATATATATATATATATATATATATATATATATATATATATATATATATATATATATATATATATATATACATATATATATTCCCACCTATCCCCCGCAAGGGTTGGCAGAAACCACAGAGCTCCATCCGCTACCATTCATCGCAGCGGAACGGCTCTCCATTGGTCGCTTCTCGCCCTCGTGAGAATCAGGACGTGACGGGTGGCGAACCACGTCGCCGTCATTTTTCAACAAATTAGGTATATTAAATTCGTGTTAGTGAATCTCACGAGCCGCAAGGGAGGATAGAGGTCAGTCCCAGCAGAGCCCTGCATGCTGAGGTAAGGCACCATAGTACCAGGGGGAGCCGGGATCCCGGGACGGTCGGCACGCTTCCGACTAAGCTCGCCCTTAGCCACGCATCCTTTGGCACGGCAGACCGTGGATTGGCGGAGAAGAAGGGAAAGGATAGAGAAGAAAGGAAAAAGCAGGAACGGAAATGGGGATGGGGGGGGGGTTGTTACCAGACTCGGAATAAATATTAATAAATCCATATATATATTTATTCCGATGCGGGAATCCAACCCGCGACCATTGACTGACATTGACGGCGGAGGGCCCCGCCATTGAGCCAATCGGTCGTCAAAAACAGACATGTTCGAAATATTGTCTTCCACGTGAAAACTATATAAAATATTTTCAGTTTCAGTAACAAAGCATTAATTTAATTTTAACTTTGACATTACTTTGTTGAAAATACATTATTTATACGCACTTATACATATGTATATAGCGTAGTATTTTTGAAACTCGATTACATGATATTAGTATCACCATTTACTTCTTTAAAAAAATCCAATCTATATTAATCTCACTGCCAGTTATAATTTTCTCACTCACCTTACAATCCTTTTATTTGGCTCGAATTGAATAAACTTTTTGAGATACTAAAGATTTTCCTTATTTTATTAATATATAAAGAATTGTATTATATATACCTTCACTACTTAATTCAAAATAGATACGAAAATATTTAGTTGTCACAAAAATATCTTTGACTCATAATTACAACAAATGTTCTTTATATGAATCATAGCATTACCTTATTCGGTCTGAAGTTGTTTTTGACCAAATTGTGTTCATCCATTCCCTAATTTGCACAGGAACTTGTATTGCGAAATGTCTAAGAGCTTGAAAGCATTCACAAAATAAATCTCAGAATTTTATTAACTGTTATACACCATATGTACATATAAAGTCGTAAAATTTGCAAATACAAAGGCATACATGTGTATTAAACGTGTCTTGGAATAATTGAATTCAAGTCACTGCCCAATATGTTGCAAGTGTTCGTTAGTTTCGAAAGGTCATCACTTAAACTGTTCAATCCGTAGCAAAGGTTTCTTGTAGGTTAGTTTTATTTATGGACACACTTGTTACCTGCATGTATTTAGGCAAAATAAAATAAATATAACAATCCGGAGAATACAAGTTAATTAGATTTAAGAGGGAAAATTAACCGATTTTATACTTAGACTATAGATAATATAATATTAAAGCTTTTTTCTTATACTTAGTTGTTTCTAATCTTTGGAACATTTCTGGGATCTCGGAACTGATTCTCTCGTATATCTAACTTAGATGTTCTAGTCTAGAATTTTCCGTGTACATCTTTAGGGGAAAAATATTTAAATAAGATATTAATATTTAGCTCCACAAATCACTTACATTGAAACTAAACGATAACTTTACTCTATAGTTAAAACATATTGCTAATGGCACCAAATATTTACTACGGATAGTATTAATATGTAATATTACAAACATTCCAACAACTGTTTTATTAATTCTAGTCTTATAATGAACATACAATCGTCAAAAACTAATGTTAACAAGTCCTTTTAAAGAAAAAATTTTGTTAGTTGTTAACATAAAACAAACGATCCGCTACAAGTTATTGTTTACAAGTTTCCTAACACTGATGTAACAAAGTTGATCATAATCTTCCATCGCCGTAAATGCATAGGTTACTTAAGCATGGATCTCAACATATATGGACTGCTTTAGTATAATCTTATATATTTAATAGTATAATCACGAAGGACATTCAACTTTAATTCTCACGTAATAAAATTTAAAATTGCCCATTGTGTACCAGCTTTCGGCTGAGAGATACTATATTGAAGCGCCATCTGACCCCGAGACCTCCTCACCATTACTTTTATGCTTTGGTTCGTAGTAGTAATTCAATATTAGCCAGTGTACTCGTATTAAACCTTATTTAACTTAAGTATTGGTTGTTTTATTGAGTATTTAAATGCATACTTAAGTATTGGCGCAATCAGGTCACACATATATACACCCTTTTGCAAAAAAAACAAGCGGTTTTGATTTTTTTACATTATGGGTAATAATTTAGTTCTAAAGAGGTTTTAATAGCCAAACTAGTAGTAACAAAGTTAATAGGAGTCAATAAAGAGTCTGGGTATGAAAAAACGTTAATTCCAAATTCAAAGCTTTTGTTTTTTAAAAAAATAATTCCTTTTTTATTTTGTGATTTACTTTGCGCGGTTTGTCGATACAAGGTTATCAGGCAACTAAAACTCACTTCTTGTTATTTTTAGTGGTATAATTTGTTTATTTCATCATCCTGACTTATTGTGGCTTCTAATACTGAAGCAAGATGTTCTTGCGTTTGGCACGGATCATCATCGAGCAATTTCTCCAAGTCAGCATCTTCGAATGTTTTTGGCCTTCCCTCGCGCGAACAGTCGCCAACATTGAAATTACCGTCTGTAAAGCGACGGAACTAATCGCAGCACGTTGTTTCACTTAGAGTAGCATTTCCCTAATTTGTTTTAATTCGAGATGCGCTTCAGTCGCCGTTTTTTTTTTGTATAAAATAAGAAAAGTAACACTTCCCGCAAATGACGATTATTTGGCACAAAATTAGACAATTTCACACAACTAAAAGTATATGACGCTACAATAAAATTATTAACGTGTCAGAGCGGTAAGCTGACCATGTTAATCTTGGTTTATGACGTTTTGGAGATGTCAAAATCGACCAATACTTAGCCATCTAATGACAAACAGCGAGATCTTAGTTGTGTAATATATATATATATATATATATATATATATATATATATATATATATATATATATATATATATATGTATATATATATACATATATATACATATATATATATATATATATATATATATATATATATACATTACATTAATTTACATTGTTGATTTGTATAAATCTCTACATAATTAATTGTATAGTGGGTATCATTAATTTACTATTTTTAGTACTTATTAAATATTAAAAATTACGTAATGGTAAAGAGATGTATCATTCTTCGAGATCAGCAGGCAAATCACTTACCCCTCTAAAAGACTTGACAATATAATTTGTTGCCCTATTTGTCATAGTGCAAATAAATTATCTTATTTTAGATTTGAATTTGCCTATAGGTTCCAATGCTCACCCACAGACGATTTATCGGCAATTTGAATGCAAAGTACGCATTGTTGCTTTGTTTCACAATGTCTGTCTTACAGTTTACTAACATCAGATAATATGCAACGCATTATTTGCTTTTTCAAGAAACTTCCAAATCTATTTGTCACAATCAAGCAACAAAATACAATATAAATTTGTATTAAAAAATAAAATGCATTTGATCTAGAATATAATGTACATATCACTAATGAACGTCGTTTTTGTTTTGGCGTCGTTAAATTACGTGTAGACGTTTTACAGATTCAACGGCATATGTAAAAAGTATTTCGCCACGAATTACGCAATATTATAAAACGATCTTGCAGATTTTTGTTAAATGCCCTTGGAGCTAAACTTGTTTGGGATTTTTTTACCATAACTTAAACATCTCCAGACTTAAATTAGATGCACAAACTGAAAACCACAACTCTATGATTTAATTTCGAATAATTTACACACAAAGCAGACGTTAGTGGTAACATTTGTTTACTAGCATGAAAAATGACGCATTTCACGGAGATGTCCTTGTTTATTAGGCTAATCTTTCTATCTTTAGCCAACGAGATACCCTCTAAGATACCTACTTCATTACTTCTCGGGACGCTAGTCCCAAAAAGTAATGAAGTAGGTATCTTAGAGGAAATATTCAAGATCTATACATACTTATCGTTACGCCTTTTTCCCATAGCGGCAGGCAGAGATCACAGATTTCCATCTGCTACGATCTTTCGACATACGACATACTTTCCTTGTTTTTTCCACACTTATCACTCTCCTCATGCATGGTCGCCGGTTAAGAGTACTCTTGGTACCTTGGCCTTTCCTTAAATTTTCGGCAATTTGGTCAAGGTATGTTTTCCTTGGTCTTCCCTACCGACCCTTCTATCCACATTCCAACGTCAATTACTTTTGTCAGTCGTTTTTCATCTATACTCTCTATGTGCGCTCTATGTTCAAGATACAAATATAATATTAATATATACCTGAGATTTTTAATGAAATGCCTTAATGCCTAAATGTGAGTGCGTCTGTTTTTTATATTCAAAATGCACTTATAAATTTAAAAAAAACAAAATGCATAATTGCATTGCATGAAGCATCTCATATCAAAATGCCTTGTTATGGCAATTGTATAATCCTACTATTTAATATGTTCCTATATATACAGAGAGAAGTAACATAAATGAAGATTCTTGAAGGATATATGTTAGCTTTTAAAATGACTACGATTTCTTAGCACAGAGACAAGGGCTGTGGGACTAAAAAATAGTACTTGACTGCATTTTCACCTGAACATTTGCGAAACTAGAATGTGTTTTACATTTTTTGTAATATAATAAATATGTCATTACAAAATCTCTGAAATAAATTTGATTTGAGCTACTTCTTTTTTTGCATGTTGTCTCTAAAATAATTTGTGATTTGCCTTCAACCTTATAGCCATTAAAACTATGTACGCTAGTTATTAAATATTAATAGTGTTGACAACATGCGTGCCCTTTAAGTTTCACATATTATTATTGTTTGAAGATTTAACTATTCATATTACACGAATGATCAATGTATTTAAGAGCATATTTATATACATAGTTTTTTTATGGAAGAGGTAGGTATAACGAGTAAGTCTCTTTTAATGATAAGTAAATATCACCGCTTATAAGGACCTGCAGCATCAGGGGTACTACAGACTTTTTGCTTAAAAAACCATTTGGTTCACAGGAGGTAGACAAAATTAAAGGTAAAACGAGAGATTAGGCCTCTAGCTATCATCGCTACTCAGAGGTACTGCAGTAGTTATTTCTTAGCACAAGTATTTTTTTGGATTAAGCGGCCCTTTCTTGACTCAAACAAAATGATAAAAAATTGATATTTAAAATAATATCACCAATTATTTTTGTCTTGTCGATGGCCTTTGTCTAAATATGGCGTACTTTTAAAACTTACGGTTCGACGGAGGAAGTATAACTCCCTGAAAGAATATAAGCGTTAAGAATATGTTATCAAATGCCGAAATCAGAAAATCCAGTTCCTTTTTCCTTCCTTTTCCCCCTCCCGTTTCTTCTTTTTTCCTTTCATTACATTTAACTTATTTTTCCTCTCATTATTCAAATCCCTACCTTAAGATAGATAACGCCTCTGCAGTTCCCTTAGTACTACAGATACATGTTGATGGTCGGCGGTAGTTCCTTACAATCTGGTGACCCGCTTGTTCGTTTGCGCATTGTTTTTATAAAAAAATATATATTTTACTTAAAAACTATTTTAAAACACAAAACAACATGAACTTCAACCCCAAAGGTGATTTATTGAAGTTGATTACAAACCTACATATTAGGTAATGATAATTCAATCTTAAATGAGATGTTTAGTGAACGAAGTCTGATACTAAATAAATAAAATTTGATGATTCAAATGGTGCAGTGGCTTCAGTCTACTTTCTGAGACATGAGCCATGGGTTGGGGTGGGTTTTATTTGGAATACAGACATTTATTTTGAATCTGTTTGTCCTTGTCAGCTGTACCCACGACACTAGGCATCCAAGTTTGTGGCTGTTAGTCAGCCTTTTTAATGGAATATTTCTTTCCATAAAAAACATATACACATAACTGTTATAATAAAAGTGGAACAAGTTGGCAGGTTCGCCCTAAAATCTATGACTTCTTTAATGATACATGATTTTGTGGTAAAAATCAGATACGGTGAGAAAGATCAGATTTTGGTGAGTTACAACATGTTTTATGAGCACATCGTTAAAATGAAAGTACTGATTGTGTAAGGTGATGCGATTGTGGTTATAGTACCTGCATATTATTTTCAATTGCTTTTATAAAAAACATTAACTACGATTTTTCATCAATGTTGTTAATTGTTTAACTTAATTGTTAAGTGTAAGCTATTCATACCAGATTCATAGGTTTCGCACCTCATATATTTCATGTACGTAATATTTATATCTATACATATTACGTACATGAATACTACATCTATTTAAATCTATCTATGCGTTGTATATCGTAGCTAATGAGTTTTTTCTAATTTTAATATAACAGTATTTTTATTTAGGACAAACTAAAGAACCCTATGTATTTATCATTTTCCATAAATGTATTAGCATAGTAGTATTTAAAAACAATAATGGCAATAAAACAGATTTTTATATTATGTGTGGTGAATACGACCAGCAATGAAATATATAGTATATTTCATTGCTGGGCACTGGGCCACCCTATTGCCTGACGAATTTCTAAAGAGATTATAATTAAGGGTAATATTAAAGACAACATAATAATATTAATCTAATTTTTTATTGCCCTAGTATGATGTTTAGTGCATACATTTTTTTAATCATTTTAATAAATACTTACTTAAATTTTACAAAGGGAATGCAAAATACAACGGTCTTTATCCTACTTCTGTCAAACATATTCATAAATATCTACTAAATGAGCATATTAAATTTGATATTTAATAGGTCAAACGTATTAAGAGCAAATCGTGTTACATATGCAATTATTGAAATTGCTTATGTAATTTATACCTGTGTTTAAATTAACCCGGACACTTTATACAAGACTTCTAGACCTTCGACCTCGTTTGTGAGCCATAATTCCATTTTTATTCGATTCATGCAAATCAATAATCAGCTCTCGTGACTTGTCAGACGATAATCGATATCTTAAAAGCTAAAAGGATTGATGAATGTCCGGAATAGATAATGTATGATTGCGTACGTAGACAAGTGTTATGCAATGCATGTTAAAAATAATTACCAAATATAACTATTTATTTCCCAGCTATCTTAAGTTTTACATTAATTGCCGTCGCTGTTGTGTAATACTTTTTTGATTATTGTAACATAGTCCTCCAGTGCACTTTACGTATATATATAGATAAATTATTCGTCAACGCATAATTATTTGTTTAACTTTCATTTAGAAGCTAGTATAATCAGTGTCATTTATACCATAGAGAAGTTTTGTAGCTTTATTTTACGCAAATTGTAACGTTATAAAGTAATTTAAAAAAGTTTTAAATTTTCAGTTCATCAGATTGTTACTTAAAGCCATTCACCCTAATGAATCAATTCAGTACCTAATTTACTTTTAAGTACAATCACCTAAAAACTATTATGAGATTACATGTTAAAGATATAACAATTTATATACGAATAATTATTATACCAATAATTACAGTAGGTAATATTAAGAAACAACGAAAAATACATTTTTTTAAACAACGAAAACATTATTAAATTAATTGATTTCAGGTAATACTATAAAGCAATTATCAAAAATCTTATTTGTTTTTAAAACGAATAAAATAGTACTGGAACATCGTCTAAGGGCGGTGCATACGCCTAATTCAACATTAATAGCAATAACACATGCGTATGTATAACAATCTTAACGCATTTTCATTATAGTGTATAGTATATAAACTGCTGCTGAGGCTCATTATAGATACGTATGTAGGTGGTATGACTGTAATTATAAATAGATACTTAATTAATATTTAAGTATTAATGTTAATATGACTGACCTGGCAGTAATGCCAAGTAAATTTTTATTTTCTAAGCGTGTTCTTAGCGGACTTGAATTGTCAATTAATCGTGAGAATGGTACCTCAACGGGAGGACGGTTTGATTCTCGCACATTTTATCTCTTAATTCATTATTTGGATTAGTACACAAAGATACTTGTTATAAGCGATATTTGCCTAGCCGATTTGTATACGGCGACCTTTTATAAAAAGAAGTGTGAGCTGCATAATGTACACGTACTAATAGATTTAAGTGCCTTAAGTGTGTGTGCCAGAAACTAGTAGGTAATCTCTTATCCTAATCCTTTATTATATTTTAAAATAGAACGATTTTATTTTTTTCATATTATTATAGAATAATGCAGATGTAGTTATATTTTAGTATAAATGGATCTAAAAACTATTTTTTTTAAAACAATTTTTTTACTCTAACAGAGATTCGAAACCAGAACTCTTGACTTGTATTCAAGGCATTTAACCACTGACCCAAGTGATTGTCACCTATAAAATTCATTCGAGGAGGTCCTATTACATAACCGCGTGATTTTTTTTCTGTAAAATACTTGACCTGATAACAATGCGGATGACATTAGTATTTTGGGTGTCCAAAGTTCAAGCTTAGTCGATTCAATGTGAGACCTTAACTGTGGAGCTCGTGAGTTGCTATGGAAATGTCAGACAAAGGTCGTTAAAATGCTTGAGGGTTTTTGCAGTATTACACACCTTAAATGATTATAATAACCTCGTAAGTCGTCTTTGAGTTGAACAATCGAAATCAAATGTCTGTCGATCTCGATTTAAGTATTTTTAATGTTTTTTTTAATTATATCATGTTTAGTTGGGGAGACGTCTTAGATCTCTAGATATAATTTCCAAGACCTTTTCTTAATGGAATCGGCAATAAAAAGATCGGTAAGGTCTTTCATTAAAAGTAAAAAGATTTGACGTCCTAGTGATTTCACTTAGTCTCGAGATCTAACCATATCCAACCCCAGTCGGGCTCGTCGCTCTTCCCCAAGCTGTTTGAGGACCGAGTGGCGACCAATTCTAACTGCACATGATGGATCATGCTGTACAATCGATAAGGCTATATTTGGCTTCTATAATTGACAAACGGCCGAATAGCTTTTTTTAAAACACTTAGTTTAAAAACACGACGACGTAGAGCGTCATCGCTGGTATGATACAGCTTGCTCCTTGATCGCCCATTCACCTGAACAGTAACACGTCTATAGAATTGGTAATAGCTGTATTCTAACAATGATCTACAATAGGCAATTAATGATGGCGTTACTGAAGTGGCGGTAGGGATTGTATTGATATTATAATGAGACAAGCAGATACATTACCTAATATATCAAGATTTGATTATATTATAAATGTGATCGCCTTCGAAAGACAATGCATTGTTGTCACTTAATATAATGGAAATAGTAAAATCGTAATGAGCAGTCAGTGGTTTACACTGCTCCGACCGTACAGTGGCATCCGATGATGAAATGAAATAATTCTAATAGTTCCAAAAGTAAAACAGTGTTACTGACTGAAAAAAAAGTTGCAAGAAGAAAACATGGAAAGCTTTTTTAATTATTTAAAATATGCAGAACCGAAAGATAAGCTTCCGGTCCGGCAATCAACACAACGTAATTATATTGTAAATAAAAGATATAAAACAAATGAAAGCTGCGTTATTGGTATTCGAAGGAGAGAAAATTGTGTCCTTATATCGAGCAAGTATCTTGAAGATGATATAAAGCACTATTACGAAGTGAGTAATTCAATATTTATAATAAATTTCACAATTCACTTTATCGTATAGTAAAAATATTTATTATATATGTAATTCAGTGTTGATTTTCTATTACGTTATGTGAAAATGTTCTACAATACTTGGTACTTAGTATATATCAACGAAGATATTTACAATGGGAGGAGGATTTAAATGCAGTGAATTAAGAAAGTATGTGTTATCAGTTTTTAATGAATGATATAAATATAATATTTCAAAAGTATATGAAGTCAGGAATACTAGAATGCAATGGCTTTAACAATATGAATGGAGTATCATTACGATTATCACCGTATAGTTGTTAATTTTAATGTTCGTCTCTAAGATCTTCTTTATGTTAAATATTTATCTAAAATGTTTGTTAAAAGACTAACACGTGCTCATAATTATTGAGACTGTTTTTTACAATAGTCATATTTGAAAGAATTAAACGAAATAGAGCCATTTCAGTAAATAAATAAAAATAAACGCAAATATTGTCTATATTTCGTAACCGTGCGTCGAATGTTAATGTTATAATAGAGCTTAAGGTCTACTAAGTGGTAATTTAAACGGTGAAATCTACATTAAATGTACGCTGGTTGCTTCACTCACTTTTTGCTTACATAACAAAGATCGTTCGTTATACTTAAATACATTATTAATTCGAGTTCACTACCAAAACTAGGGTATGACTTTTGACATTGTCGGCTATCTACTTTTCTATTCCGTGTTCATTGATATTCTTTGATTTATATGAAAAAGTTGAAAATGAGTATCAATTAAGTTAATTGTGTAACACATATTTAGAGCTACCTTATAGGGTTGTCAAATCAACTAAAGAAAAGTGATATAGTAATTTTTATCTGAAATATTTAACGAACTTATTATATAGTTTAGAGAGAGAATTTGTTGTAAAGACGTTTGTCGAAGTAGGGTCACAATGAATTACTGTAAAACGTACCTTAACTTGAATTCAAGTCATTAATTTGATAAATCATGTCTGTTTACGCTAATTAAAAAAGATACATCTGATGTAATGAAATATTATATTATATTATGATAAAAAGGGATATTTACTTTGTGATTGATTTAAATATAAGCAAATTTTTTTTTTAGGCGTTACTTGATTTTTTTAAAAATTTGCCACTACCACTTTCATTTTATTATATTACTTTAGTGTATGTTTTAGAAATATTTACTATCACTATTTTTATAAAAGCGTATTTAAGTGAATCATATAGTAATATAATTATTAAAAAAAATAATTCAATGTTAGTTATAAACTCCATGAAACAAGGCATTGCTTAAAATTAATTTGTGTAACTTCAATTCAGTTCTAAGAGGAAAAAGTAGAATTGGATAAATAGATTACGTAGAATAATTTTCAAAATAATTCGGCAATAAATGATAAGTAAGTAGTGATACATTAATAAATGTGTCACTTATGCATAAAACCTTTAAATGTTATTATTTTCTTTTCTTACATTCCTAATTTTTAAAATAAAAAAGATATAAATTTTGATATAAAAAACAAAAGGTATTCGATCGACTGACGTCTCGAATACAACATATCGCCTTTCGTAGCACAATAATTTTTATAAAGTGTGTGAACATAATACATATGTAAAATATAACAAGAAAAATAAATTAATATTCATTTCAAGAAGTTTTTATTAGAAGATAAAAACCCCCTAAAGATCCCGGGTGTCGCCGTAAGAAGAACGGCAGGCACGCCACAGTAACAAAGCAAGCTTATGTAACAATAAAAGGTTGCTCTTACCGAAATCATGGGTTATCATGTAAAGGCATCAAAAATTATGTTTGTATGATGATTCGACGGTTGCCTTCTGCAATATTTAATACATAATGTGTGCTACGGAGTAGCGTAACGTACATTAAGTGAGCTACTAATAAAAAATTAATACATTTTAATGATTTTTCACATACATTTTTACAGTCATTTATTAGAAATATGTAAGAATGATGCATTAAATTTTATAATTTCTTGAATACAAAATTAATGTTATTGACAATTCTTATAATTTATGACATTTTCTTTAGCGATGTATTTAATAATATAAAAAAGATTTTGTTCCCTGACTCCCAATTTTCTTAGATATGCTGTAGGTATACCTAAATATGTCGACTCAATTATTTTAAGCAATTCATTTATTTAATGTTTTCAATATGAAAACACTATGAAAATGAATACGAAACATAATTCTGGACTTTTTCCGCCAACTTATATCAGTGTGTTTGTGTTTTCATTTAACTTTTATAATTACAGTTATTTTGTTTAATTCTTTGAGCTTATTACTAAGTATAGTTTTATTAAGGTGTAGAAGTGAAATTAAATAAATGCATGTAACGTGTCTTTTTAACTTGACTGCAAAAATCCATGCAAGTTTGTGTAGAATGGCCACCACTATTACTAAAATGTATTGTGAAAGCTAAATTTACATTTCAAGACACTTGATATTATTTTATTTGACACTGACATAATAGTTATAACTAATTGCTATCAAAAAAAATACATAATTGTTTCAATAGATGAAATGGAAAGAAAGTATAGTATAAAATCGGAATCTCGAAGATGGCCTTTTCAAGTATTTGTCAGTATTCTCGACTTAGCTGTATTAAATGCCTAGATTTTGTATAACGAATTAACTGGAGAAAATATATCTAGCAAAGGCTTTTTGTTTAATTAGCATTAGAACTTTAGAATATCAAACTCCATCTGAATTGATTGTCTTGTGGTGAATTGATGAACTTGAATGGTCTCTTAAAGAGTCCTGCAAATCATCATACATATAAAAGCTTGTTAAGTAGGTTTATGTAATGAAAATAAAGCCACGAAAACTTGTCCTGGCTGTAAAAAATAATTTTAAAAAATCTCTATATGTAAAAATTGCGGTGAGAGTAAATGAAGTTAGCCTTCATTTTCTACTACATTATATATCTACATAAAATCAAATTAAATTACTATTTATGTAAATAAATATATCATGTACTTCCAATGATTGAATTTAATATATTTTGTTTTCTAAAAAACTAATTTACTTTATAAATTAACAATTTAATTTTTCGAAATTTAGTATTTTATTAACCTAATATTAAACCAGCCATTCTGATCGGTTTATTAGAAACAGGTATACAACAAATGTTGGTACTTCTTCTTGATAACGAATTTTTTTGTTTGTCCTATAACATTCATTAAATCAACAGTATACAGCAGTCCAAACAGATATACGTCTGCGATTGAGGCACTAAAATGTGATCGAGTCACCTAATATCTCCTTAGTATATATAAAATACATCAACATTATAAATATTATAAGTTAATAATTATATCAACAAATATCATAAAACAATAGAGCAATGTTCGTTGAAGTCTTTTCTTTATGTATAATAGACGATGCAGTCATTCAAGTGAACATGTGTGTGTGTAATTTTGCAATCACAATGTGTTTAACGGTGTGAGTGTAATGCGCTGCGATTAACTATTCCAGCACGTATCCACTGCACTATTACATTAATTGTCTCATTCAATCATAGCAAATACAATTATTTTTCTTTTTGTTCGGTTTTATGTGTAACATGTCTGGGACCGCAGTCTGTCACAACTGTTTTGTTTCGAAACTTATAACTATGAGTGGCATAAATACCACCTTTACGAATGATTTGTTTTCGAAATACATACAAATTCACGTATGAATTTGTTCTTCTGGCAGAGGCCCCGTTTATGACAATTTAATGCAACAATAAAAAAACAAACTATCGAACTCGATTTGATATAATATCCATTATTTGTAGGGAAGCTTCTTATCACACAGAAGCATATAGATAAAAAGCGAATCAGTGGCACCACACTACAAATAAACAATTGAAGTCCATGCCATATTGCGATTATCTTTATCGAGATTATCCCGATGTGGGAAAACGGCCACTTCACCACTAAGTCAATTATAATAGAATTTCTTGATGTTAGCCCCCTTATATATCTTTTTTAAATTAAACATTAAAATAAAATATGAATGATTTGTATTCAAATTTCGAACTTTTTTCATTGAAAGCTTTTTTCCTGCATTTACTTGAATCCAACCAGAAAAAAGCCGTTATGGATAAAACTCATAAAGCTTTATTTGGTTTATCAAATAATCTAAAATACTTAATTTAGAGTGAGTAATAAGTTAAATATTTTTTGACTAATATTTATAGAAATTTTTTTTATACGAGCAAACTGAATTTATAAACACAATAAAAATAAAGAAATATTACACTTTGTTTATGTCTAAACCCTTGTTTTGATGTTGGGTGTATAGTGGCTCAATGGACAATGAGAATTAAAATTATCTAGTATCTCCTGGATATAATGGATTGCGTAAAACGTTATACTGTTGAATTTCCACGGTGATTTCTTGACAATGCGCGTTATTGCAACTGTGCTGAGTGTCATCAAGCACCTCAGTCGTACGCGCAGCCTTGCTCTATCAACTCATACAATTGTTTGATGACCAGTTGTACTTCATAGTGTTGGCTATTTTTTATGTAAATTTGACTATGCAGTGCAGTTCTAACATTCGTTTGTGCAGTGCTTTGGCTTACGTCAATTGAATGCGGTTTGTTTGTTTGGCTGTTCGTTTGCGCAGTGTTGGTAAACAAATCTGTAGTATCATCAAATTGTAATTGATTTTTTATTTGTGTTTAAATACAAGATTACATATATAGTCACACTTAATGATATACGTCATCAGGTATTTACAATTTGAGTGGCCATTAAGTATTTAAATTTTGGTAAAACTTAAATAAATACATAAACTTAAATACAATACGTTGCATTATTCTCTATAAATTTAGCGCAAATATATTTTATGTGAAAAGACGTTATTGGTCTTCACAATTTGTACAAAATAAAATATCATTTAAATTATTGAATTATAATCGTTTTATCCCTTATGCATAAAGGACATAAGAAAAGAATTCTTAAGATATGTTTTCCTGACATGTCACACAAAATAGTTGTCTATATTTTTTTAAATAAGTACAAACTGAATCGTGTCTTAAATAACTGTACAAAATACATACTTATATATTTAGCCCTTGACCAATAAATTTATTTTTTAGCAACAAAGCTCTAGTTCTTTGCTTTTTCATTTACACATTTAATCAATTATTCTCCTAAAGGAGCGTGTGAACTGATTTAAGTTACAAAGAGCATTGCACAAAAGTGGCACATAAGCTAAAAAATCCAAATACTATTTAGGAATTGAAATTTTTCGGCACCAACCTTGAACAACTTTTACAATAAATCAAACTTTAAAGCTATTTAAGATATAAATTACGATCATTAAATTTTGTAAAAATATATTTTAGTAATAAAATTAATCAAGAAATTAGCCTAATCACTTACTTCTTTACTATTTTTTTTGAATAGTTCTTATGTTTTATATTGAATATTACGGCACATTAAATTTTAAAATAATTTTTAATGGTAAGGTACATTAAAAATTAATTAAAAATTTTGGTAGGTATGATCTATATAAGCATAAAAGGTCATTTTGTCCTTTATGGTTTATGTCTTGTTCCCATAGGCGACTATGGGAACAAACACCAGTGTAAAGGCAGCAGTTTACATGAGAATAAATCAATTCCCTAATCCTCCTACCAAACATCGGTATGGGATATTATTGAGTGGGACTTCCGTAGTCCCACTCAATAAAACGTACTAATATAGAAAAATAAATATTTTGACATAGATTCAGTTGATGTGAAAAAATAGAGAACCTCTTCTTTTTCCTATTTTATTTAAGAAAACATGTTTTTCTATAAAAAATCCTATATAAAATATTTTCTTCCTATATAAAATTCCTATATAAAAACCTACCACACTGTTATAAAAAAAACTTTCTTCTTATCTAGTCTGATACTGCTTTTCGTTCGGCAATCATTAAGAATCGGAGGTTCAACTTTCTTACCTCCCTTCACTACTTACAGTACTCTATTCTTTAATGTTTATTATTATGGGAAGTGTTTTTTTTTAATTTAAACCAGATAGTAAATTAGCACTGACACATATTAACACGTTACTTTAACGAAGAAATATACAAAACAGCTTAGAGGTTAGTTAAAAATTTATATTTATCTATCTTTTGTATAGGTATAATCAGTTAGCGTTTAAGATAAGATTGTTCGCTTAAAACATTAATAAAATTGAGCAGCCCTTGTTAAATCGCTCACCACTGACCTTTCTGAAGTAATTTTACAGGTATTATAACTTTGCACAGCTGTGTACTACTTAGATAATAATAATAATTTGAAACCTATTAAGTATTTAAGACATCACATATGTACATACATATGTTCGAAAGTGATTCCTTCGTTTTCTTATTGATATAATTTTACTAAATATATTTTAAATTGGGTATTAAATAATTCATTTTTTTTCTTCCTCGTATGTGCTCAAGTTGTGCTTAAAGGGGTACAATTTTTTTTACAGTAACATTAAGAAAACAATGCTTCTTTGTATTCATATAATTTAACGATCAATTTTTATTACAAAACCTCTTGTACTCTGAAGTTCAGTCAAAGATTAGTAATTCGTAGGTACATATAATTACAAAGCGATACCTCATACAAGCGCACTGATATAATTATCTACTTTTCCATATAGTAGAGCATGCACATGAGCATGTGGATCACCAAATGCTAAGTGATCATCGCCATAGACACAGATATACACAACTCCAAAGGCGTCACTCATTTGGCGACGCATGGAACACCGGCTTGAACTATTAACTATATACTGTGTTGCTGTACGGTGCTAGAGTAGTAGTAGTAGGCCTTTTTTTCCACAGCCCATATATGTATATCCCATTGCTGAGCACGGGCCTCTCCATTTCTGGAGGAACGGACATTAACTTACTACTTACTTTTTTACTTACTTACTTTACTTACTTACTTGGTTACTAGACTCGGAATAAATACCTGTAGACCATATATATATTTATTCCGATTCAGGGATCGAGCCCGCGACCATTGACTCCGTGGGAGGGGGTCGCACCACTAGGCCTTAGACACGTTTAATTTGTTTGTATAATTGTAGTAGGACTCATCATCAGCGCAATCTGAAGTATGTATGAAGTACATAACTAACTGAGAACTTAAAAGGAAAAAGTAAAAATGATGTGCTAATGAAATTATATGTGTAAAAACTAGCGATAGAAAGTCCAATTTTGAATTGTATGAACAAACGAGTAAGGATGTTTGTCCATGTGATTAGACGTAAAAAGTATTGTAATAATTTTTTATTTAACACGAATGCTATAAAAGTGTTAGTATTTCCATAGAGAAAATTACACAAACTATTGTAGGTGTAGACTACCGTAGTAGCCGTTCGCATGTAACGTCTTTACCGTATGAGGACCGCTATACATTATCCACTATTTGATGCCTGCTTATTGAAATGTTCAAGTAGGTATATGTATAAGATCGTTTGATTACAACCTATGATCGTTTAAATATAATTAAGCATGAATCAAAACGTTTACTTTGTAGACAAATTATAAGGATAAAGTCTAACCCTGTGACAACGAAATAGCGAAATAAAATGCATTAATATTAACCGTTCAATTTTGTCGTTTTCTCACATTTTGTCACAGTTAACTCTCGAGAAATAATAATGATTTTAATATCTTTAAACGTAGGTATAGCCATAAAATAGCAATGTATAATAAAATAACCCTATTCGCAAAAAATAAATATACAAGCACATAGTGACACAAAAATATATTTATTTATAACTAGATAGGATGTATTTATAATCATATTTAAAGTGATTGATTGAAATTATCAAAATTGAGATTCGACCTTTATTGTATTATAATAGCAATTTTTCAGATGCTAAAGATGGCACTTACACACTTACACTGAGTTCGTATCTTCATTGGACTACTGATGTTTTTTATGGTAAAGGAGGTCTAACGAGCAAGTGTGTGGCCTGTTTGAAAAGCAATCAACGCTGTCCATGGACATCTCCAACACCATAGGAATTACGGAAGCGAAATGATCCATTTCCTAGCGCAAGCATTAGTAGCTTAGTAGGAATGGTTAATAAGACTTCTAGTAGCAAAAAAACATTTCAATTTTCCTTAAAAAACATTGATTTTGATTGAAACGAAAAAATTAACATATAACATATATAAATAAATAAGTATTTAGTTTACTTCTAATTCTACGGTTGAAATAAATTGTTTACGTAAAATACACCTTATCTAACTCGACTCTAACATCCTTACCTAAAAGGAAATGATTCTTTAACATTTTTAACCAGATATTAAATGACTCAAAATCATAAATATCAGTATTAAAACGTTTTTCCACATAAGAGTTCTATAAGTTCAACATTCGACAACAAACAAATGAGGTTATATCCGGCTCATATAGTGAGTAGACCACTCACCATATGTTTAGCCCTACATTCCCGTGTCAATCACAATGCGGAGATACGTATTACTGCTATTCATCTTTTTTCGTATTTTTAAAGAAGATGTTATTCAAACAATATCTGCCACGGAACATACACTGTCGCATAATGCTCATTCTTTTAGAGATATTCCCGTTTGGGAATATCTCTAAAAGAATGAGCATATGCGATATTAAAGCTTCCAAGAAATAGCCTATAACTTTCTGAAAGATCAGTAACGCATGTATAATCACCTGGGTGTCAGTAACATATATTTGGGAACGATAATTGCTTGTCATCAAGTTACATGCTCATCGTGTCTTTTATAAACTATTATAATATTATATTAAAAATGTGTACTTTAATCATGCATCTTGAAAGTATAATAAATTAGGTTATGATTTATTTAAGTAAATTTGAATTACGTCAATTAATGTACGTTTTTCTTCTACTTCAAGTCAGTATTGCACAGAATACATTGAAAAAGAACTTGTAGGACTATAAGTCGGCATATAAATAAATGTAATGTCAGAATAGATCTAATAACACAATAGACTATGATATTTCGGATAAAGCAAAGTTCGCCGGTTTTAAATAAGGAGTACGTGTCGCTGAGATACATCAAAATAATAGTACCTACTACAAAGTGCTTACAAAATACCAACCTGCCTATCCATAGATCAAGGACTAAACATGTTATTACAATTCGATGTTACAATGCCAACGATTAGATGACTTAGATTATGTTTCAATTAGTGAAATGACACGTAAAATGTTTGACTGTAAGAAGTATCAAATATTTCTATTTGTTTAAAGCAATTTATGAATTGCAATTATACAGATTCATATCCTTAAAAGCAATTTATAATTAACATTAAATGTAGATCCGTCGTTTATTTATTTACATAATTCTTATAAATGCTCTGTGGATTCTAACATATTAGTAGAGTAATTTTGTATGTGAAAAGAGAGCAAACAATAACTTCAACTGCTTAATTTTGTTTTAGAGTTAAAGCAATAAATCAATAACATAAACACTATTTTTTTAACTGATTGACCCGTCGTCCCCCTCGATAGCAATCCAAGTCACCTGAGGGATTCTTGGGAGGTTACATTTTTGCATAGTTTCAATATTGAGGCCTCTATCACCCTGTTCAGTCCTCGTCGTTGTTCCTTACTTGGGAGCCGGGGATAAAAACGCCAATTTACACAAAAGCGTTGAACAATGCCAGAGAACGTTATTTTAAATGTTTTCATTATCGGCCCACTAGTTTTACTAACGTTGTAACTGATGGGATACGACAAGTTGATATATAGAGGTATATATACGTATGTAGAAGAGCTTTTTCATGAAAATGGATTTACTCAGGTAACAGTCAGCACGGTTGTGCTATTAATCTCGCTATATATTAATTTATAATACCAAAGTAACTATCTAAGTAGATGTGTCAAGGGGTTTCGACAGAGCCTTAACAATATGTTCATTATTTTTAACTGGTATAAGATTGAATCAGCACAAGTGAGTCTCGCAGCGAAGTAGATCTGAACGTTATGAGACAAAATTATAAGATAGATCGATGCGATTAAATAACATAATAGGTGCAAAATAATAATAATCTTAGCTTAACAATATCTTCTAGAATCAATCACTAAAAATTAATTAAAAAGATTCAACGTAATGTTGGTTTCTGAATGTAGCTAATTTGCAAATAGTCAAAATAGAGGCGCTTCATCTATTGCGTTAACGGCACATCAGTTGCATAAAACACTTGGAGCTGTTGCACAATAACCAGCAAGTCACTCTGGTTGCTTGTCGCGCGCGGTTCGCCATTGTAGCGCAGTCGTTCTACTGGGAACTTTCCCGCGGAACGAGGTAAAAACCGCGGGAACTGCGTTGAAACAATAACGGCCGACATAACACTCCGAATGTTATCTATTGCCTAGTAGCGGTCTGCAGATTACAACAATATTACAAATGTTCTCATTATTTGATGTGTTATAAACTGCTGTTTGTTTACGTCCGTTTAATAAGAACAAGTTATATGTAGGTATATTAACGTTTAACGTACTAACTATGTGGTCCTCTATCTAAATATCTCATTAATAAATACTGTAGGGTATACTTTACTTTCATCAATATTAACTCACTTGCATACATATACATACATACTCACGTCACATAAATCATTAGTTGGTCGATATGTATATAGTATGTATGTATTCGGTATTTATCGACTTAGTCATATAATATTACTAGCCAATGTATAATACTGCGCGCACAACAGCCTCCGGACGTCGACTACCCCGTGACGCCAATAGTTGTCAAAACCCTTTGTGGACGCACGCTTATATCCTTCGCTTTTTCTATGTAAATTAATTAATATTATACATTTTAATTGTCATATTGAATATCATTTCTCTGACCCACGAAGGATAAATATCCACAAACCACACTCATATTTATCCCCAAATATTAAACGACAAAGGTATTACCTATAACGTCATTATCTGGGTTTTGAATATAGGTATCCTTAAAAAATATAATTGTAGTCGGCAATAGCTTAATTGGTTCACGGTCGCACCTTTAATCTATGATGATAATTGTATGTATTATGTATTTTGAATATTAAACAAGATATGAATTATAGCTATATATTTAAGTTAAATACTGCTATAATTGTTATTGTATCTTTCCTTGTGCCACAAGCCCTTAACGAGGATAATAATCACGGCATACCATGGAAGCTTTATTATATATTATGTGTATATGTTAAAAATATAATGTGAGTGGGTAACATTTGCTCTTTTTGTTTATGAGTTTTCTTATACTGTTTAATAATTATTACTTTTTTATGAAAACTGACCATTCGTATTATACTAACATTGTTTTACATTAAGCATAAAGCTATGAATATTTGAGTATATTTTATGGAACAAATAAATAATCATGTATGTATGTTAAATAAATCCGTCATATAAATAACGTTAAGTAAATACAAAATCATAAATACATAATTGCATTCGACAGTTTGACATATATTTTGAATATAATGCACGTTTGAATATGATGAAAATGCACGTTTGTTATTAAACAACAGGTACACAGTTTCTTATTCAAAAATTTCATTTTTTTGTTTAGCAAACAATATTTAACCGTTGAAGAATTTCTTTACACAATTGGTTGGATTTACAGTCGTAATAACAAACAAACAAACAAACAAAGCAAACCGCATTCGTAACGATTGTCTTCATTTAGTTATAGTGACGCGATATATCGACACCCGCTACGATTTTTATCCAACCAGCTTCTATATAATTAGCTTACCTAACATATAAGCATTCAAATTACTTAACAATCACCATTAAATGCTGGTGAAAGAATTATGCAAAACAAAATAATTCAGAAGATGGGAAAATCTCGAAAACATTAAGTTTTGTTATTTTTTTTACAATGGTAAACGGCAATTATATTCTGTACGGCGACAGACCCGCCTCAGAGTCCGAGATAGTTGATGATCATGTGCATAGCAGGACAGCTGAACGCAAAACAAAGCGTAAAACAAACAGAACTGCCAACGAACTCCAATACTCTCTTAACCTGGCACAACTGGACAATGAGACGGATTCCGTAAAATATGAAAAGAAGATAAAAGAACCGAAACTTTTACGGTATGTACCAACAACTGATATAGAGGAGCACTATGTAACAGAAAAATTCGAAACCTATGACTTAAAACCAACTGAAGAACCACCTAAACGCTACTCATTTACAAAAAACGCAAAGAATCCTGCTGATGGCTCAATTAACTATGCTTACTCTCGTTCGAGTAGCAGCTGCAGTTCTCCGAATTGTAACCTTCCCACGATTTCTGAACACGTTGAGCAGTACGGCACTTACCGAATCAGAGCTACCCAAACGACACTAACCGATGAAGATATCAAGAACTACGAGACTAAATTAGATAAATATTTTTCACGACCGCGCGAAGTGAAGGCTTTCGTCACTAAGGTAATTAAGTCCATATTAGAATACATTGCAGGAGTTGTTCTATATACATATAGACTGTCTATTATTTTTGTAATCCTTACAATTTTAACTAAAACAATCTCTCACGTTTGAACAATTTACGGGTAGAGAGAATTTCGATCACAGTTAATTTTTTAATAATATATCATGAAGAGCGCGAAGAAGTACCACATGGTAATTTAAGTTAGCCAGCAACAATAAATAAGAGATAAAAAATAACTAAAATAAATATGTCTGCAACCCATTTTGTGCTGATTTGGCTGTCAACCTTTGCAAGTCAGATAGGCACTCTTAGAAGAAGAAGAACCCATTTTGTAAATAAAATAAATAACAACTTATTATGTATACGAGTACGATTTACTTTCAAACACAAACCTCTCACTACAAAAATAGGAAACCATATTACGGGTGATTATCTTATCATATTTTTAAAAATGCTCTTGATCATACTTGTACGGGGTACAAAAAATCCTAGTGTGGGGCTATGAGTGTAAATCTTCTCTGGTTTTTATTTTATATTGCTATCATGGTCATGGAAAATGTGCGTATAGTGATAACTATAATATTACTTATCAATAAAAAAAACGTATAAATTATAAGCAGTTGCCCGTTAAATCAATTATATTCAGTTTACCACATTCTTCTTGCTCTAAGTGTAGATAGATATTTTATTGATTGAAGTACCTAATATAGGATTATTTTATGTATGTTCAACAAAAAACAATTATAATCTAAACTCAAATCAAGTTGATTTTAAATCTGTCTAAATAAAGTTTTCTCTGCGGAAATACTGAGTAGGCTGATATACTGCTATAAATTAGGATAATAAAATAATGTCGCTATAATGGTTTAAAATATCTTGTAGTATGAACATTAAAAATACTATAATTTAGCTAATAACATTGTCTTGCAATGTTGAATGTATATTTTAGCTATTCTTTAACTTAAACTAGGGTCAGGGTGTACGCGGTATTATTTGTCACCAGTTTGAATTCAAAATAAGTTTAAAAGTTCACCACGTAAATCCGAACTAATTATAGAGCGTTTTTATACACTTAACAAAAGTTATGAGTATCGGGTCTGCACGACAGGTTTCTTCTCTTCAACAAATGACATAATATTATTCTCGTAAATATTTTAGAATGCAATAGTCACGTAATCACTAAGATTGAGTCGCTTCTGTTTTCTCAAGTACATGGTTAGTTATTATAAGATTTCAGATATCAAAACATTTGAACGTCACTAATCTTTTTAATGTTCTAATACAAACATGTTAAGACAACATTTATTTTTCTTTTTTTGTCCATGGAAGAAAATTCACGAACACAAAATCTATATAACACGTCATCTTTAGAAAAGACAAAAATGTATGTGATGCCTGTATTCAATAATACAATACTATAACAATAAGTGCTAAAAATTGTGATTCGCATTGGAAGGAAGCTCCTGATGTAAATAAGTTGTCGTCAGGTCTCCTTTTCACGCGTCGCCCCCATGGCTTCATAAAAATTATTTTAAATCGGTGAAGCCATAATTAAATAATCTCAGTTTATCTATATTAGAAAAAATATGAGTTGTTTATACTATTAACACTTGAAATTGTTTTAAAAATGTAATAAAATAGTTAAAAAGCTGCTCTGTCTTTGTGAACACGTGCCTCTTTATACATTAGGTAAATGTTATTTACTGTGCGCACTCTTTGTAATAAGGCTCCCGAAATAAAGTGAAATTGTATGTCGCATGATGTTTATACTTAAGACTATAATGATATAAGAAATTTTTGTTTTTGTTCCAGGGTTCTCACCCAGACAGTCTATACCGTGTGCCAGTAGGTAGTAGCAGCTCCAGTATAGGGAAACTTGTTCGCGTAATTCGAGTTCTGCGATGGCCAGCGGCTCTCTTCGCTATATGCGTAGCTCTAGCTATCTTTATTTACTTCCTTATGCCTGGTAAGTATTATTAATCAATCAGCATTACAATAATATAGGAAAACTGTTAGATCAAGATGAATTTATAGAAGTCGCTAAAACTAGAAACAAATAAATGTTTCTTATGCAATTTTTGTTTAGACTGAATTTTTGTAGATTGAATTGGTGTCAACATGGATTGAAGATTTGACCACTCTTTTTAAATCTCATTTTCACATATTAGGTCTAAGATAATTTCAAATTACAAATTACTATCAACGATGAGAGTCGACATGCCAGAGATATGTATTAAAACTTACATAGATTATGTACGTGAGGTTTTCAAGTGCATTATTGTTAATATCGCGACTTTAAAGACTATTCAGTATAACGCAAATGCTATTTATGTTTAGTGTTTTTAATAATTTTTACATATACGGTCGCTATTTAACTTTTCTACCAAAAGAGAAGTTATTTATTACTTATAATAAAACAGAAATCACATACGTATGTCATAGAAAACATCATATTTTATTTATAATTTTTTTTCTCTCGATTTCTCTATATATTATATGTTTAGAATGTCTTTATTTAATTAGTTCTAACAGATTAAATTTATAGATTATTATGTTCAGGTAAAAAATGTTGCTCACTAAGAAGAAAAATTCTGGTGGAGAAACCGGTATGATGATAAGATCCTTTGGTATTGTCGACATAATTTATTGTCTGTTACATAACTATTTAGTGTTAAGAACCAGAAGTTAAATTAAAGTAACCTTATCATATCAGCAAGATAATTCCGTATAAACTTTTTACATAAATCTTTTTATCCATTTGTACACATCGGCGTTATTATTTGTCAAAGGCATCGCTTTCTATACCTTTCACTTATTTTTTGATACCTATCTGTAAATTGTAAAGGTGTTTAAACTTCTTTTTTGTTCTATTTTTCTTTAAGTCACAATGTGAGGTAATCACTAACTTCAAAACTCGTACTACTTGTACCAGTTCGTTTTTAAAAACGTACAATATAAAAGGTACTCTATGGACACACGATAATATCATAATGCTTGCACAAAAATATTTTTTTTCTAAAATAATAAAATTAGTTATACTATTTATTTTAGAAGACGTACTCTCGGTAGTATCATTTATTGTTATTTTGTTTTTTATATTTTTGTATTAATAACATTTTCAAGTTTTTAAATTATACGAATAGTATGAGGCAATTTGTCTTGATTGAAATAGTTTCAAATGTTACGCGAGTTTTCCGTGTCCCAAATATCCAACACGAATCGTATCATGTTAGATGTTAAAGGTCGGGTTCGCCGTACCGATGAACCGTTGCGCCATCTCCAGCCTTCCGTTTGCTGCGCCGGTGACTCGCTAAAGGATTAGCTCATCGTAACCGACTTTGATACACT
Source organism: Baronia brevicornis (assembly GCA_031353405.1). NCBI lineage: Eukaryota > Metazoa > Arthropoda > Insecta > Lepidoptera > Papilionidae > Baronia > Baronia brevicornis. The sequence continues at coordinate 309,470 of JASFAT010000971.1, read as the reverse complement.
CACAGTAATGGAGACGTTACTGTCTGGCTACGATATAAATATTGTGTTGTGTTTAGATCTCTTTATTGTAAAACAGTAATGCAGAGTCATTAATTATTTTTCTTAGTACTTTAAAACAGTTATCAACATTAATTTGCCAAGACGTACGATAAATATTTCTAAACATTAAATTAAATCGGACATAGTATAGTTTCTTCGTTTTAGCAAAGGAATTTAATATACATATCTAGTAATGGATAAGTTGGCCACAAAATACGTATACATGTGAAGCAATGGTTGAAATTATTATATGCAACACCGCTAATTATTCATAACTTGTTAGGAATTTGACACAAAGTGGCAAAAGTAAAAACTTATAACTGCATATCGCTACACTATATAAGTATAATATACCTAAAACGTATAGAAAAAAATCAGAAAATTAATCACCAATCGAATTTAACACAGATCTCATTATATTGTAAAAATATTCTTCACACGATAAGTCAATGCTTATTGAGTGGGCATTAACATACTCGTAAAGTAACCATACAAAAATTCAGAGGATATATTATAGCTTCAATATTCAAAAATTACATGGAAGTTTTAAAGGGTCATAAAATAACTTTCAAAATAATTAAATTTTTTTTCATGTGGGAATTTTTTTTGATAGCGAAATGAGGCCTGTGGATTTCGCGTTAAACCTTTGCTCTCTTCATAAACATTCATTTGCTTTCTAGATTCACATGCAAAAGGATATTTTAACAGCTATAAATAATATGTAATGATTTCACACAGACACTCATATGTTTATTTATATGCGCACATTATTCGATATCATGATTTCATTTTTGAATGTTCTTATATCTCTGAAATTTTCCATTTATTCCCTAAAGGTTTATGTAAATGAAAGTTGACCTCTCACCTTTTGTATTTTATTCTTATTACGTGATATATGTTCTGCTCGGGATGCTCTTTGACCTCACTTTCTTTGTTCCCTTTAAAAGTTATTTTACTGTTAAACTGTACCTTTTTAATAAAATTGATGGCAGAATACTTTAAAATACGCGTACACGCTTCAGTTTTGTTCTTTATTTCGTAAATAATGAGGTAAAGTTAGCTACATACATTCAGAGTTAAGATTAAATAATATAATCCAATAGAAATAATCCAAGGAGGACCTTGATCGATATAGTGACCGTCCTGATTGTTGAAGTTCAAACATTTGATATTCATTTATGAAAATATGTTAATACTTTCAGCTTAAACATAAAACTTTCCTATTAAATAAATTCTAATTCTAAATAAAAGATCTGGCATATCATTGATCGCATCGTTTGGAAGAAATCTGACACGAGCTGTCTGTGAAAAGATATACCCCTAGTCACCATACAAGGTAGACAAGTGACAAACCCACGAATGGAATTATCTAATTTAATATTGTTATCAAATTTATCGGATATATTGAGCATATATTATAATAGAAGAACTTTTACGTTTAATTGCTATGCTTCTTTTTCTTTTTTACCAGCCTTTTTAGATAGATTACCAAATGCCCATTAATGTTTAATTTAACGTTTGGCTAAATAAACATCACAAATGCAATCAATTTGCAAAGTTCTTGGTGCAGTAATGATACACTAGTATATCGCACGAACTTGTTACACCGAGTATTTAATAACTCCGGTTCACGTTTATTGCCTTTAGACAGTACAGCTTATTAAAATGCTTATCATTTACCAGTTCTGCTATTGCGTCATGAAAAATCTTCCTTACAACTATTTCTGTCTTAATTACTCCAGAATTTATTCACTTAGTAATTGAATCATATGTAAAATTAATGAAAACAATAATATTTATATCACGTATAATTTATATTATATACATATAATATTTAAATCAAGATTCCTCAACTCCAAGGTGCAAATTAGGAAAAAACACAAAGATGCCTATGTTTGCGGTTTCATTCGCTCTGAAACTAAAACGTTCTCAATATGGGATTCAGTCAGTGTATTACCACTGGTAGCATCGCATAGAAGGGATCTTCACAAGTTCCATACCATGAAAACTATTTTTAAATGTTAATTGAAAGCTCTAAAATGTACGCTATAATAACTTTTATTCTTTCTTGTTATTATGCGTACTACTTTTCATATATTTTTAACTTCTTGTTTATTTTTAACTCTTAATGTTGAATATATTTTATTTTTGCATAATAATTTATATTACAAAATAAACTTACATCTACAAAGTGGGATCAAAGTTAGATTTAACTTATGTTGTTGTTTAGAAACATCAAAACAACTTACAACACTCTTCGCTACTAGATTTGTATTCCTTATGCGTCTTGTAGAGGTTAAGTAACACATGCACAAACGTATAAAATTATTATAAAATACGTACACCACTATCATGCAGTGGATGTTCCCTGTTGGCTTATAATTTTTTTCTAGGGATTTTATATTTATCTTATAAAGCAATTAAAAAAAGTTGCTGCAAAGCTGCTAACAACAGTTGATAAATAAAGAACATATACGAATGAAACGGTGAGCAAAAACATGTTAGATATATAAAGCTGAGTGTCTATTACGGACACTTCTGTAGCTAGACCAAGTTACTACATATGTATGTATGTTATGTGGATTTACACGAGCTTGATTATGCAATCGTGATAAAGATTAATAACGATAAGCCGGCTGTCGGTTCGGAAGCGAAGTGTTGATGTCTTGGATCCGACTTTGAGTTAGTGTCATCCTTAGTATCTTAGTTTGACAAGTGGGTGTAAAAGTTGTTTCGAAATGTTGACGTAAGTCGGGAAGTGTCTGCTTACCAACTTACGTCAACATTTCGAAACAATAAAAACCACGAATGGATTTCAGAATACCTACCAAATTTTTTTTACTCGTTATATAGATGACACTAAGATTATCCAAATAAAGGTTGACGATGTTATTTCTTCTTCGAATCTTATATATGTTCTTTTTGCCAAAAGATCTTATTCGGGAGTAACAAATTTTTTATTTTTTATATAGGATTGCTCTTTCATATTCATTTAATTTTTCACTTATATTTTTGAATAGGACGTTGATGTTGTTCTTAATCAATAAATCAATCACAGTTTATTATATAGCCGAATTATTAATAGAGATAGTTATATTCGAATTTTATCATTTATAATAAAGATATTATTTATAATAAAGTACTTGAACGTCACAAGTGTATTACTTATTTCTTATTTATTTGAATTTTATAATGTTTCAGATAACTTATCCACAGAATTGGACACAGTGAACGCTACAACTTGGGAGGAAAATATATCAAGGGCTCAGTCCCACAGGAACCCAGTCAAGCCTGTCCGTAAGCCACCCGAACATAATGACAATCGGACACAGAGACCTGCTCATACTAGCGGTGGGTATAAATAAAGCATAAAATTCAAGAACCGGCGAATCAATTTTTTTGCTTATTTTTTGTTCAAGTATCTTTGTTTTATTTAGTACATGAGTGATATAATACAAGAGCATAGTTTTGAATTGTTAGCACCTTTATGCATTAACAAATCAATCACCAACACAAAAAGTAATTTAGTTGACTGAGGAGCTCTTTAGTCACTTTCTTTTTTAGTAGTTAAGGAATTATATACCAATTTGTCTTAGACCAAAATTATATGTGTAATCCATACAATGAAAGAATGGTTTTCAACATGGGTAACCGAACAGTATCCAATCAAGTGAAATTTCTTCTGGCATCATCATTACTTCTACATGTATGTACATATGTATAAAAAGTCATCTTGGGAATCCCAGCAATCCGATATGGCAAACTCAAATTTTACGTCTGCCCTACTCAATCAATTTCAGATATCTTACAATCACTTAGATGAAGTTGATAATGAACAATATCTGTAAAATAAATATAATTTGATTGCGTTCAAATTATAACCGTGGTAAAGAGTCATTTATACTCTTATTAGATTTTACATTATTAAAATACGACTTATACATTATTCATTAATATCTTCTTGATTCAAAAGTATTGAGCCATTATCTTGAAACCTTTTAATGTTTCTGGAACTTCGGGATAGCGGCGACAGAAAGGGTATGTAAACAGCATACTTTTTTGTATCAGCGCAGTTCATCTGAAATCGGAATACAATTTTGATAATCTAAAATTTGGTGAAGTTTCGATTGCAATACGATATGCTCTATTATATGAGTTCCGTTCGAGTTACAGTAGAGCACGTCAAAACATAGTGGCTGTATTTGGTGGCGATGCCCCCAGTGCAAGAGGTGGTTTGTTATATTCCGTTCAGGCGACTACTAGGCCTTGAGGGTAAACAGAGGTCGGATATATAGTCGATTTTATCGTAGAAGTTAACCCATATTCAAATTCGAATGAACTAACAAGTGAGCTCAACTACAATCAGGCTCCTGTCGCCTGTGGGCTTAAAACATTAGGCAAAGTACGAAAACTGGGTAAATGGGTAACGTAGCTTGGGTTACCGTCATCAGCGAGTCGAAATCTGTATACAACTTCTCTACCGTATTCTTTGTTTAAAGTGGTTAAATAATAGAGTCAATGGTGATGAGAAACGGTTGTGTTATGTTAAACATTTGTAAGAGCCAACAGTTGTAAGAGCCAATTGGTGGATATTTGTCGTATATTCTATGCCTTCTATCGTATATTCTATTCAGTGCAACCAATGCCCAAAATGAACACACGTACTAAGAAAGTGATGTTATTCATTTGGTGGGACGTCTGTGGTGTATACTACTTGGAATTATTAAATAAGAACGTGGCTGCTACGCACAAAGTAATTAGGCCTTTTTTGGACCGAATCATATTATTACATGACAACAGACCCGTCATGAAATATTGGACCTTGAAGTTCTTCCTCATCTACCTTAATCGCCAAACTTAGCCCCAAATGACTATCACTTATTAATGGAGTCAGGCGTTACTTTGCGGAAATCCATCACTATATGGACAGTCAAAAGTTTTACTTAGCTAAGATCCGCGACAAGCAAAACAATAACAGAAAATTAATAATGTGTGTTTTTTCCGATTTTCGGTAAGTTTTTGGTTTAAAGTTCCAAATAATCCACTAAACCCAACGGAAAAAAACACACATTATTAATTTTCTGTTATTGTTTTGCTTGTCGCGGATCTTAGCTAAGTAAAACTTTTGACTGTCCATATAGACTATCACTTATTCAATGCTCTTAGTAAACATTAATATAACAAATGTTTTGATAATCATCATCAAGTAGATACAAAGGTTTTTTTAAATCACAGTCGCCGGAATTTTGGAAACACAGCATTCATAAATCAACTCGCTGGCAGAGTCATATAGTCTGAATGCGAATATAACTTGAATCCTTTAATTAAAAATATATGTATTTAATTTCAAAAAGTTTGAGAGGTCTCAATACTTTTGAATCAAAGATGTTCTAAATAAAATACGATAATATTTTGTAAAATATTAAATGAGGTTATTAAATTAAATGAGGGTATGATTAATTGGATGCAAGGGAGCATACCTGAACCTTCTGCTCCAACTGTCAACTTCACCTGCACGCGGTGCATCCTGCCACAAACCAACGAGGCAATGACGACTGATCGATGGCGGTATAACCATCGCACAAAATGCCAGGCCAAACTCAGGCCGGTAACGGGCAGCGGCGTTACCGGTGCGACGCGTCTGGCTCCGCGGTCGCCAACCCACCTGCCCAGTGTGGCGACTACGGGCAAACACCCCATGGAGCACACCAAGAAACCACGGCCCCCAGTTCCCGGTTGCCCCATTATTCTTGGCCAAGGTAGCGGTCATGGTTATGATGGGGTGGGGGGTGCGAAGAATCCCCGGGAGAGGTTAGGCTACCGACACAAACTGGACCTGGCGACGTACAATGGACGAAGTCTGCGGCACGACGAGCACGTACACGAACTCATAGTAGAGCTGGAAAAGATAAGATGGCACATTGTTGGACTAAGCGAAGTCCGTAGACAGGGGGAGGACACGCTGGTCCTGCAATCTGGCCATCTGCTCACTACCGAGAGGGACATAGTCTTTCCCAAGGTGGCGTGGGATTCCTCGTCAACAAAGTCCTCACCAACAACATTGAAGAAATATCCAGTGTGTCGGCGAGGGTTGCGTACCTTGTACTCCGGCTATCGAATAAATATAGTCTAAAGGTAGTGCAGGCATACGCGCCCACGTCAGCACACCCGGATGTGGAAGTAGAGGCCATTTATGAAGACATAGCCAAGGCCTTACACAATACCACAAAGGCCCACTTCAATGTTGTCATGGGGGACTTCAATGCCAAAGTAGGGCTGCAAACAGGAATCGAATCGATTATGGGACCACATGGTTTTGGATAGAGGAACCACAGGGGGCAAATGCTGGTCAACTTCCTGGAGAAAGAGGGGCTCTATCTGATGAATTCCTTTTTCCAGAAGAAGCCCCAAAGGAAGTGGACGTGGCGAAGCCCCGATACTGTGACAAAAAATGAGATTGACTTCATCATGTCGGACAAAAGACACGTATTTAGAGATGTCTCAGTGATCAATAGGTTCAATACCGGCAGTAATCACCGAATCGTGAGAGGCACTCTAAATATCGACTTCAAGATTGAAAGATGTCGTCTGGTGAAGTCCACGCTCCGACCGACTCTACTCGAAACTGTAGCGGGATCTCAACACTTCCAATTGGAACTTAAAAATCAATTCGACATACTGGAACCTACTTTGGACATTGATGAGGACGTCAACAGCGTGGTGAAGACCTTGAGGGACGAAGGGAACAGGTTCTGTGGAAGGAAGCGTATGGGTCGAAAGTCCAAGCTCTCAGACGAGACACTACAGTCAATGGACATGCGGCGTGAAGTGACCACACATGGGAAACAGGTGGCATTCACCAAGCTTATCAGGAAATGCGTGCGGCGGGACATGCGTCGCTCTAATGCTGAAGCAGCAGAATACTCACGTCGAAGTCTGAGGTTCTCGGTGAGATCGAAGACTTGTACGGCAAACTATACGCTTCTCATGCACCACAACCTGAAACCGTTTACAATGATCCCAGAGCCACGCTTTCCCGCCACTACACCGACGAGCTGCCAGATATTGCCCTCGAGGAGATGGAGTTGGCCCTCGGACAACTTAAAAATGGAAAAGCCCCGGGCGAAGACGGGATTACTGTGGAGCTCTTAAAAGCAGGAGGTCTAGGAGGAGGAATATTCAATTCTGTTGTGCAGAATGGGAGAACTCCTCGGGCATGGAACAGGAGCATAGTCGTCTTATTCCACAAAAAAGGGGATAAGACACTACTCAGCAACTATAGGCCCATCTCGCTCCTGAGCCATGTCTATAAGCTGTTTTCGAGGGTCATCACCAATCGACTCGCACGAAGACTTGACGAGTTTCAACCCCCAGAGCAGGCTGGGTTTCGAGAAGGATTCGGCACCATAGACCACATTCACACAGTGCGGCAAATTATACAGAAAACAAACGAGTATAATCAGCCCCTGTGCTTAGCATTTGTGGATTATGAGAAGGCCTTTGACTCCATTGAGACCTGGGCTGTCATGGAAGCCTTGCAGCGGTGCCAGGTAGATCATCGATACATCGAGGTATTGAGATGTCTTTACAATGCCGCCACGATGTCCGTTCGAGTACAGGGCAATCAAACAAAACAAATCCAGTTGTATCGCGGGGTGAAACAGGGGGATGTCATATCCCGGAAACTGTTCACTAATGCACTGGAAGACGTTTTCAAGACGTTAGACTGGAAAAGACGAGGCATAAACGTAAACGGTAAGTACATCTCACACCTGCGTTTTGCCGATGATATCGTGATCTTGGCAGAATCGCTAGAGGCACTGCAACGGATGCTGAACAGCCTAAATGAATCCTCTCGACGAGTCGGTTTGACCATGAACTTTGATAAAACTAAAGTCATGGTCAATGATCATCTGGATCCACAACCGACCGTCGTCAGTGGTAAAACTCTCGAAGTTGTCCAGGAGTGTATCTACCTCGGGCAAGTCTTGCAATTGGATGGAGACAACTTCGAGAAAGAAGCCGATAGAAGAATTCAGTTAGGCTGGGCAGCATTTAGGAAACTCCGTCCGGTCTTCTCGTCGCCCATACCTCAGAGCCTGAAGACGAAAGTCTTCGACCAGTGTGTCCTACCCGTACTCTCCTACGGCGCCGAAACGTGGACGCTGACAGTCCGTCTGCTTCATAAGCTCAGAGTCGCTCAGAGAGCTATGGAGAGAGCTATGCTCGGGGTTTCTCTGGTAGATATGTTTCGGAATGAACAAATCCGCCAGAGAACTAAAGTCACCGACATAGCCTTTCAAATTAGCAAACTTAAGTGGCAATGGGCTGGTCACGTCTGTCGGAGATCCGACGATCGTTGGAGCAGACGAGTGCTGGAGTCGAGACCGCGTCTCGGTAAACGTAGTGTGGGACGCCCCCCGGCTAGATGGTGCGACGATCTGCGCAGGGCGACTGGCAGAAACTGGATGCGTGTAGCCGAAGATCGGGCTAGTTGGCGCTCCATGGGGGAGGGCTATGTCCAGCAGTGGACTGCCGCAGGCTGCTGATGATGATTAATTACCAATTAAATTCGTTTTAGTTTCTGTTAATATTACAAATAAAAATATTTTTCTTAAAAACGTATGTAACGCATGGTGCATAAAAAAAATATATAAACAATCGGTAATTTTTAAAATTTATAAAATACAGGTATGGAAACCCAAGAAATTGATTTCTATGATCCCGAGCAGGACAAAAATATAGAGTTGACGTCAACAATAGATACAGTCACGCAAAAAACGAGAAATATCCCTGTCCCTCCTGTTTTTCCTACTCATATAACACCAGAAATCCAATATGGTAACGAGAAAGCTGACACAGAAAAATTGCGAATTTCAAAATTATTACAAAATGTAGATACAAAACCTGAAGATTCTACATTAAAACCTCACATTACTCAAAATCCAGAAAAACCGCTAGCGATATATTTCAAAGAAGGCACCTCAGCCTCAACTAGCACAGAAAGCATAATGCGAGCGGAAATCGACAATGAAGTAACACAGTTTGTCAGTAAACAAACAACCCTAGCAGCGCAAGAGGCACCAAGTAAGACTTACGCTACTGTTAATAAAGAACCATATATGTACGTTCGTAACGTAAACACTAACTCCAGGCAACAGTTTAATATACCTAAATTATATCAAGAAATCCAGGATTACTACCACCTTTCTCCTATTGCGAGCGATAATCGATTCACTTCTGGTCATTCGAAACTTTTCGGTATTTCCATCGAGGATGCGGAAAAGATGAAGTCAACAACTCAGAACTCACTGTATAACACTAGAGTATCTCCAACGCTCCCAACATGGCGGGACAAAATCGACAGTACTACTAAAAACTATCCTTTAAATACTTACTCTGATGGTAAGTACATTGTTTGTTTTTGTGGTGTTGCACATTGCACATGCGGTGGTGGGAATATCAATTATGGGCTTTCATTTATTCTGTGTTTATAATATTTATGTTGTAATTGTTTAATGTATGATAATATGGAGCGTATGATTTCTAGTATATTTATTTTAAAATCCTTGTTTTTAATTAAGAATTAATGTTACCATTATATAATATTTATGTACTATTTTTTGTATTATTTTTATTGCTTATAATATTGACAAAGATATTTATTTTATGAACATGACATGACTTTCAAAAACTAGAAATTAAATTAATAATCATGTTTACTTCATTGCAGTACCTCAGTGTCGTTCAACAAGCCTGGCACTATGTAGAGGAGTTCTTCCATATGATCTAGCTGGCTCCGCTATCATGGTAGACGGTTTGGAGGTGACTGAGTTGTTATCGTCAATAGAATATCTTATTGCAACCAACTGCAGTGATCGTGTTCGACAGTTCTTCTGTGCTTTGCTGGAACCTGAATGTAGTCCTGACCCATACAAACCAAAAATGCCTTGTTTTAACTTCTGTAGGGGTACGTTCAGACATCATAACATATATATTAAGCTCTAAAACGTTATAAAATAAAGGCTATAAAACGGCGTTTGACAATCAGTTCTTTAATTACTTTTAAATAAAATATACAATATAATACAAACTAATAGTAGGAAAGTATATGAAATAATTGTGTTATCTTTTATATTGTGTTTCACTGGTTTAATTTAACAATTTTACAGCCGTGGCAGAGAGTTGCGAGGGAACGATTCCCCGTGAGCTGACAAGTGTCTTTCGATGCGCACAATACCCACAAGGGAACTGTGAAGGGGCCCGAGCTCCATGCGGCCCTCGAGAGGTATCCTGCAATGACGGCTTGTGCGTCCCACGCCTCTGGGCTTGCGACGGTGTTGCAGATTGCCCCACCGCAGAAGACGAAGCATCGTGTGTTGCCTGCGACCGTAACGAGTTTCGGTAAATCAATTAAATAAAATATAGTGTAGCTAGCAGTTAACACTCTCCTAATTGGATTTCGGGTAAAGGCTGTGTCATCCAAGTATATTACCAGAAAGACCCATCTAGTCTAATATTAAGGTCTAAAACTATAAATTATTTATATTTTTACTTTAGGTGTAGTTCCGGTTCATGTATACTTAAACGGTGGCTATGTGATGGCTACTTGGACTGTCCTAACGGCGAGGATGAAACAGAAATTTTGTGCGATCATGCACGACATTCAGGTGCCGTAGTAGATGGTACCGGAAAGGCGTTGGACTTGTTAGCGGTAGTAGAAGATGGTAGCGAGCCTGAAGAAGAATCAGCTGGTTCAGCGCCTGCGCCCTCTATACGTCGTCCCAATCGAGTGCCTGAAATATTCAACAGAAACGAGAGTCCTCAGAGAACGGGTACGTGAATTTATATATACTGGAAACTTTACAGAAAAAAGAAGGAGTGAGAAATAAAGGTCGTCTCCCATCTCATCATAATAGAGATTTATAGAACAATGGCAAAAAAATTGCAGAATTTATTGACAATTTTCGCTTTCAGGCGACGAAATACTGGAATAAAATACTTATAGGTGTCTTGTTATGGTTACTGGTGTTGGTATGTGCTACTTTAAAAATCATAATAAGCCATTTTTACAATGCAAACATATAAGCAATGCTAAAGGTTTAGAAAGAAATAGTTTGTACAAACTGATTACTTGTTACTATATAACATTTATATTATACGATATGTGTATGTATTAATACAAATATTACAATATAATAAATAAAATAGACCATGTTTTTATTTGTGCAGGAGAAATAGATAATAGCAAGGAGCTGCTCGTTACCAGTGACAGCAATAGTGGCATTGTACGTAACATCACCAGGCGTCCCTCGGCATCGCGTTTAACCCCTTACAGTTGGCCTATGATGCACGATGACTCTAGATTGGCCAGTAAAATAAATCTAACGCGACGTACAAAACCAAAAATACAGAACAGAGGAGCCAAAAATCAAGAACAAAATAAACAAACTACTGTTGCCATCACTGACAAAAGTAGTGGAAGAAATACCTATGACGATGAAGTTGCTATGGAAGACTTCTTTGACAATCAGAAGTTACAAAATACCAAAAGTACAGCTAACATAAAAGAAAATAGTAAGGTCATAACTACACCACCCCCAACTCGTCTAGATAAATCTATACACCATCTGGAAAGAGTTATTAACGGCGTTGCATTGTTAAAGGTGAGAAAGGTGTTTTTATTTCTCGCAACTGAGTCATTGTAAAATGATTGGTATTAGTGACACACTAACTTTATTAGTTACAACACAGCTAATATTTTATTTTATTAATGCAGCAATAGTGTTTTTATTGGCTCAGTAGCGTGACTCCCTAGGGAGTTATGGTCGCGGGATCGATCCCCACATTGGAATAAATATACAGATTTTTATTTCGAGTTTAGTTACCCTGACAATCTGCTTTGGACAAGCATGGTGGGTTAACATTCGTTCCTCCAAAATTGGAGAGGCCCGTACTAAGCAGTTGAACAAACATGGGCACTGTAACAATATTTTTAATCTTTACAGAAAGCCAGTGCCGCACCTGTTGAAACCCATGAAGTTGCCGACTCGTCTGAAAGCAAAATTGATATTATGGAAAAGAATGAGGATAGTAAAAGAAAGATGTCAAGTTTGGTGGGTTCAGTGAGTGCTCATGCGTCGCCTTGTCCCAGTGGAGAACTGCGCTGTGTGGATGGCAGGTAGAGTTTTGCAACAATAAATAAACAACTGAAGATGATGACCAATTTGCGCAGTGGTTGGACCCCTCGCCCACGGAGTTAATGGTCGCGGGTTCGATCCCCGTTTTGGAATAAATATATGTATGGCCTACAGATATTTATTCCGAGTCTGGTAACACCGCCAATCCGCATTGGACAAGCGTGTAGGGGTAATGTCCGTTTCTCAAGAAATGGGGAGGCCCGTGCTCAGCAGTAGGACATATATAAGTTGTGAAATAAATAAACAGCTAATATACTTTTCCCATGCAACGCGGTAGGCGCCTATTCCTTTGGACATCATATCATTCTCTATAGAACTGTTGCGAGAGTTTGACATAGTTAGACCATTGGCACATAGTTAATAAATCGTCTGCTAGTTGAACTTGACGTTACTTTTTGCTCTATATAAAATTCTCACTTTAATAACATGCCTGGTTCAGTTCATTTCGACTGTCGCTTTTCATTGGCAAACAGTCTGCGGTAGTTATTCCGTCCATCCAGTGGCAAATGACTGGCACCGGGAAATGCCAGCTGACTGCTCGAAGCTACACCGGTTGAAAGTCGACGTTGAGCGTAGAAACAAAAACACTAAGGGGGAAAAATAAATTTATAAGCTTCATAACTAAGCGTACTTTTTTTACTTTCTCTTTAATCACTGCATTGATTTGCAAAAAGAGACGGACGTAATTGGTATCTATTTAGTTAGAAAACATCGTAGTTGTATGTTTAGTTATCGCCTTTTTGATTCGCTTGAAAATCTGAAGTTATATATATTATAAGTCGACTTGACGACTTTTAAATTTACATGATAATACATGAAATAATATGATGGATCTTTTTGTACTGTTTGTTTGTCAACTTATGAACATTTTTTTGGCAGATGTATAACGTTATCCCAACTCTGCGACGGCACCATCGATTGTTCGGATCACGCCGATGAAGACAATTGCTTCACGTGACCAAGGAAGTAGCTATCACGCACAATAAAATTGAAAAAATCACAAATATTATTATAAATATACGTACGGTAAAAGTCTACGTACGGTAGACACTGAAATATAAAATATAAATTAGCAAATTATTTGAACGAAAGATAAAAGCGGGCATAGTGCGTTTTATATCTATACAGTGTGTTACAAGAAGAAATTATTTCTTTAGAATCCGCATACAATTATTTTCCTTTATAAATTTGTCATAAATATTTACTTTGGTTATAACATTTTATTTTTTATTTATTTATGAGTATTATAAAATTAAAATACTTGTAAACCCGTAAAATGTCGGTTTAGATATGTTTACTATTACAACATATTCTCACTTAGTTATTGCAAATTATAATAAATGTTCAATTATATGCTTCACATGATTTGTATGAAATACATCACCTTCTGTTTCTCCTCCTTACGTATCTATTTTTGTATATAAAGTATAAATTAAACATATTGTAAAGCTTAAAAAGACCCATTTAGACCCAAGAATTTCGTGGTTGCGTAATTATTTTTATTGCTTTCTTGTGATATTTTTTTTGTAATGTTAGAATATGAGTTATAGTGTTGCAATGCAATTATACGTATTAAATTATTATTATGTACCCGTGTTAGAATATTAAAATTAAGACATATACTGTATTTAATTATAAATAATTCAGTCATGTATGCTGACGATGCTTTCTTTTTCTTGGCGAAAAGTAAATAATATGACAGGGGAGTTGTTCCAATTTTTTGTTAAAATCCGAAATCGTAATGATATCCGTCCGTTTTTTAATAAGTTTTAAATATAATTTTTATATTAGGTACACGTAGATTAATAAACAATAACGAAACGAAGAAGAAGTAGATTGATTTAATTATTTTATAAGCTGTGATAAAATAATGCATTAATGTTCTTTTTAATAAAATTCAGATTAACTTGACAACTAAACATTTTTCTTTTTCAACTAATATAATTATTTGAACCAACTACTATTTCTTAATTATTTTGTTAAAAAAAAATAAGATAAACTGAAAAAAGAAAGTTAATCTGTATGAGTATGAGCATTATTCCTTAAATATACACATTATTCCTTAAATATACACGTTACATACGTGAGACAATATAATAATAAATTTAAATACCTTTGAAATATCTTTCTATTAATCTTTTATCTTTGAAATTTATTGCTTTATAAAGAAATCATCATACTAATAACGTAAAACATTTAAGGTAATAAAATGAACTAACTCACTGTAAATTTAGAGAAAATACATTTGTAAATATTACTTTGTCATTTTAAGGATAAGATAATTTTTAAGCTTATTTTTGTTTCTTCAATATAAAATAAATAATAATTAATCAAAATATTCCTTAAGACTAGTATTTTTATCTCCTAAATTACAGCCAAATTATTCGTATCGTATCTAAATGTACTTAGATGATGCTAAATTTAGCTTTATGCACTAATTAGATTCAATTATTATTTGTATAGTTCAAAAAGATTTTTCGTAAATGTTTTTAACTCTTTTGTACGAATAATATCCAAAGTAATGTCATAATACCTAAAAATATTCAGTATATGTAACTGTTATGTATTATGTAACTGTGTAAGAATTCAACATAACTTTTATAAAAGTAAATGATTTTGTTCATTTTTTATATTATATTTAAAACATTTTTTAATTTTTTACTATAAATATATTCTTGTTATAGTTAAGTCTGAATTTTTGAATACATTCAAAATAAATAATACCTACACCATGTTTATTTGTGGTTGGAATTATTTTTACCCTTTTTCTATATTTCTCTAAGTCTTGGATAATAAATATTGTACTATATTATATACGATTATTAGCTTGGTAATATTCTAATAATATCCTAATAGTCAGACGTTGCGCTCACGGGACATAGAGTCGCGGGTTCGCTTCTACCTCCCGACTTTTGACATTAACTATTTTCCTTTTCAAATCCTTGTGGATATCTATCTTCGCATCGCAGACAGCAACTCAACGTTTATGTCATATTTTTACTGATTAAAAACCACCTGCTCCCCTAAAAGACATTTGTTAAAACTAGGGTAACACCATTTGCACGCTTAAATCGCAATCGAGAGCAGTCTATTCATCCATTCCTCGAGGATTGGACGAACAGCCTCGTTAGTCCTGCTCCCAACCCTGGAAAGAATCAATTGCTACTTCTGTCTCTATAGCAGGAGTTGTCGAGGGCAGCAGCCCTGCATCTCATCTCTACTTAGCGAAAGAGGATCATTTTAAAGACGAAGCTCCATATGATACTGAAAAAGGACATTACTCTACTTTATGTGACATACTGAAGTCATTCGTTGTAATATTTTAATTCCACTACTGGAAACAAACCTCACTAAACTAGAATAATTTTTCTATAGTCGCTAGGTTTGTTCATCTTAAACCAGTCACGCAGTTGACAGTCAGCCTGTGACAAGTTATTCTTAGATTATTTGCTTAGTTGATTTTCATTATGTGTGTGTGTGTGTGTGTGTGTGTGTGATGTTTCAGTCATGTGAAAAACAAAGCCTTCTTGATCCTTCTTCCTCTTCCTTCTTCCTCCTCAAGGTGCCGCACCATATGTGCCCCAAAACTAGGAAGGAGTTGGGGAGCCTCATCTCCACTCCCACCATGAGATTGGTTCCTAAATAGGAACACCGCCGTCGGGGCTGCGGTAGCATACTTCAGCGTTTCCGGCAGTTCTGACAAGTGGCGACCTTGAAGTTAGGCGTGTTACAACATTTTTTTTTGTCCATTTTTCAACATCAATTCTATCAATTATAGCCAAGCCTTAATTTAAAGATGATATAATCGACATCTGATCCGTACACCCTTGGCCACTCTTAATAATGGTGAAGAATGCATCATGACCAAATAAGAACAATCGGTTAAATATGTGTGTTAGTCACCATAAATCTTAAATATCTGATTTTCCAAAAAAAATTGTCAACGTTTATAACATAGCAACAGTTATAAATATCACAACTTAAACAAGAATTTTATTAAAGAATCAGGCGCTTGAAATGTTGTCTTCTTTGAACTATTGTTATTTTAATATAAAAAATGTGATACTTTTTAGCATTTCTTCAAAAGTTTTGTCAAATTTCCATCTGATAAGACACAAATGACATAAAATAGGGCCTAAGCCCAATTTAATTTAGCTAATATAGGAACTAATATGGGGCCTATTTCTACTCTTCCTCTCGTATGACATCCACGTCGTACGAGATGACTACGCAGGTAAATACCAGTGGCTGGAAGCATCATCTACGTTACATATACAAACCAATCTTACGATTTACAAAATATTGAGGGGTGTTTCCGTAATCCCACACTTGGCAACTGGATTTGCCAAGTGTGGGATTACGGTAACACCCCTCAATATTTTGGGACCGTAATGTCCAGCAGTGCACTGTTACTGTATTGATGACATAACATAGATTTGTCAATATACATTTTCTATACATAAAAATTTTACATCATTACTATGAATTTATATGTAGATATTAAAAATATCCAAAGTATGTATCCATAAAGCACGCAATAAATTGCGGAATATGTTTCACACTATGTATATATGTTTATGTTGTATACCTACATAAATGTTTCACGCTTTGTGATTTGCATTAGTAATGATGAATCATGATTCGTATCTGCTAGATCTATTAACTAACATCTTATTATTATTTAACGAAAAACTTCCGGAGGCGCGTTAAGGCAATCGGTGTGAGGAGCTGGAGGGCTGGAGAGAAAATCCAAACTAATTTACTACACCAGGCTAAGGCTTATCTGCGGCTGTAATTCCTGGATGATGATGATGATGAACTTCCAAATTCCTGACATAAACTCTTGACAACATTATTCATTGTAGCACGTCGACAGAATTTAATTTCATATAGTTAGTTTTGTTAAAAGTTTTTTAGTGAAAGATAGATTCATTCATAGAATCGTAAGCATTTACCATTACTGTATGGTTTTTGCGCAAACTCCGACCAGACCTGGGTCTCCTTGTTTTGGCCATTTGTTGTTGATAAGTTTTTTCTAATAACGTGGAAATAATTGGCATTTATATTATAACTTATTTTATGGTGTTAGATTATAATCGCGTTTTTAATAATATTTTTATTCTATTAATTATTTACACATTAAATTATTAAAAATAATTGATGTACATAAATGTGGACTTTAATTTTAAATAATATAGTATACGAGTATGCGTTTGTTTGACTTCCGTGTGTTCGAATTAATCTTTACTCTATTAGTTGAAATGAGTAGGTATGAATAAAATAAAATAAAACTGTTTAAGATAATGTTCTGTGCTAATTTTATTTGAGTAAAAATTGTTTTTTACACTGATAAATTTCCTTCCTTATTTACTAAAACAATAAAAAATATTAAGCGTCTTTAAACGTTATATCAGGAAAAAGACATTATGTACATAGTTGTCATTAATATAATTTTTTATGTTTTCTGGCACAAAATAGAACCTTGTGAAATATTATAGCTGTCATGATGATTATTTTTAGATATACAAATTAAAAAATCAGCGTCTAAGGTTAGGGTAAACAAACAAAAAGCATTTAATTTAGAAAATCGATATTAAATGCTAAAAGAGTCATCGACATATAGGTACTCACTGGGTTGGTAGAAAGCGGAGTGAGTCACGCACGCTACGGGCGAAATGACAGTTTCTGGTTGCTTTATCGTACATTGTCCATTTATGATAACGCCAACTCAGGACAGCATGCTAGACATACATTGTACTATATAATATTTCGAATCGATGTCTTGTTAACAGAAGGTGGGTAACACAACTAGTAGGTAAAGTCAAAAACTAAAATCACAGTAAAGTAATATATTTGATGTGAACTATTTGTCCCAAAATGTTTTGGCTGCATTAACAACTTTAATCAAATTCATAATCAAAAAAAAAACACGTGCCAATTACGAATAGCAATATTTAGGGGAACGTGGGGTACTAAGAGTGTCCAGTGATGACAGCGATGATGATTGAACGGAAGCTATGTTCCTTGTTACGTGTTTGAGCACTCAGGTATGTTCGACGCTCATCAGGAATGTTCGCCTGATGTGCTAGACTCGTTGGCTTCCTATAATGAGTTATAAGTTTTTAATTTTTCACTTCGCGCTTATAAAAAATTTCGGATTATCACCATTTAGGTAAGCATAAAAATAAATTTATTCTTATTCTATTATGTTTCTTTTGATTATGTACATTTTTTTTCTATAAAAAAAATAAACTCTTTCTTTTTTTCTTTGCGGGAATTAAAAGAAATAAAATGGAGACAGGATTTTTATACAAAAAAAATCAACGTTCGTTTTAAAAGATCCTGTTTGTCTGAGTTTACCATAGAAGCAGTAAAATCGATTCCTATTTAATTTACGCGAATTTAAAGTATATTTTAAGGATGAGTCACAGTTTACCTCGAAAAACATTTGAAGTTCTTGAATAAAAATTGAAATATTTAAAAAGGTCCGTGGGCGGACTTTGTGGGGAACAGCTGGTGGTGGATGCTTGTTAACTCAAGAATAATTTATATGTATTAAATCAAATTACGAAAAGTTAGCTGCGCAATAAGGTCTATTTATACCTATTCAGTTTTCTGTGCAGACGGGTTACAAACAGTCTGCCAAAGAATGAAAGTAAATAAACATTTCATTCGTGAGGTAAACATACCTCCAGACTGGTTTGCCCGAACTTGTTCCATGTACATTTAGCTATAGCAAATACTTTCTAAATTATTTAATCCGTTTATGGTATTTTCCGTTTTAAATCATCAGAAAGTAATATAACCAATATAGGTTAAATGTTTAAATTATAATAAAAGCTGAAGAGTTATTGCACGAGGTACTATTTATTATTAAAGTTTATTATGGGAAAACTACCGTATAAACACGTTATTAAATAATAACTTATTTACATATAGATTATATTAAAGTAGTACTATGAGGGAATGTGTACTACTTATGGCATTGCTGAACTGAGTACACTGGTGATTCATTTCTCGGAATTGACCTTGCTATGAGTCATTCGTTGGAAGGCAGAGTCGGGGATACCGCGCCTCACGCCTGTCTACCGGCTGCTTGCTAAGCGTAGTCTGTTTCTGCTAGGTGTTTTTGCGGAAAAATATTTCAGGAAGTTGAAACAAATATGTGTTCCTTAAAAAAACGGATAAAAATTATAATTTACAAATAATAAAATTTAAT
The DNA here is from genome assembly GCA_031353405.1 of Baronia brevicornis. Lineage (NCBI taxonomy): Eukaryota > Metazoa > Arthropoda > Insecta > Lepidoptera > Papilionidae > Baronia > Baronia brevicornis. The sequence goes on along the minus strand of JASFAT010000971.1, from coordinate 290,012 downwards.
ATTGGTTTTAAGTAAATATTTGTGTGTTGATAAAGTTGTATATCATGATAACAACCATGACGTCATTCATATTATTAAAGGTGAGCTTTATTATTAAGTTAATAACTTTTTTAATTTTTGATTATCTGGAATAGTTTTGGATTAAAAAATTGTCTAGGAATATTTATAATAAAAAAGTTTCTTATTTGACTAATGTCATTTGACGTTTTCGGTGTGTATTAACCGAACAAATAAACAAGTTGCATATTGTAAATCTATCTCTTTTTGGTAGATGGACTTAATGTTTATAAGAAAAAGGATCAAAACTATTGCTTCGGTTTCTAAAATTATGTGGTACATATTTCCAATTGTGTTTTATCATTGGTAGAAATTTAACAATGAATTTACATTCACATAACAAATAACAAACTTAATTCTATGTTTCTGTATCTTTATCGTTGTAGTTTTAGTTTTATTTTTACTTCCTAAAGAATACTAAAATAATATGCTTTTCATGAGAAATGAATAAATTTGTTAGATAGGGCGTACATTAGCCCTTAATCATTAATCTTAACGTGCAGTGTTCAAAAACTTGGTGTGACACTTGCTGAGCAAGTTTATTTCAACTTTCAGACTAATTCATTTTTGTTGAGGATGAATAGAGAGGATAATGTAAACTGGTTTCATGGGAAAATATCGAGAGAAACTGCGGAAAAATTATTAAAAGAAGGTATGCATATTCACTAATGTCGTATAAATTATGTCTAAGCGTAACAATTAATTAATTTTCTTAATTTTTAAAGAGGGTGAAGATGGTGTTTTCTTAGTTCGGGAAAGCAATACTTCACCAGGAGATTATGTTCTATCTGTTTTACATCAGGTCAGTATATAATAAATATATTTTTATTTCCAACCTCTAGTTTAATGTTTGATATGTATTTTAACGCTATATCAAAAAGCTTATTGTTAAATATTTAAAAAATATAAATTGGATTGTACTTATTTTAACAAAAATATTTCTTAATATTCGTATAATTCATCCTATCTTTATATTAGTTTTTCTAACTTCCAATTCTTAAACTATAATATTCTTTTTAAATTTAAGTAAGCTTTTGATGATACAGGGGGAGGTTGTACATTATCAAATACGAAGACATGGTGAAGATGCATTTTTCTCGATTGAGGAGCATACAACAGTGCATGGACTCGACACTCTGATACAGCATTATCGTGGTGATTCCAATGGTCTTGTTACTCGTCTCTCAGTTGTTTGCAAGGGTCAGCCACCACCACATGAATCACGCACACAAGGAACTACTAATTTACTACATCGGTGAGTTGTACATTTAAACAGTAATTGTTTCTGATGTTAAGTAGAAATTTAAAAAGTAAACAATGTTTTGAATGCTAAAAAAAATATAAGTATCATAAATCTTACTAGAATCTTCAATATTCATCTGAGTTTATTTTTATTTACTACTTAAATATGTGCTTAAATATAAAAAATAAAATATATTTGAAATGTACCAAAAAGTTATAATACTCCAAAATAAGAATACCTTCAATATAATTCACTTTAAAGTTAATGAATTTACTTAAAAACATACATACATAGTGTAACACCTGTTTCCTATAGGCAGAGACCACAGATTTCCATCTGCTACAATCTGCATACTTTCCTTGCTTCCTCTACACTTATCACTTTCCTGATGCAAGCTCATTGGTTAAAGGCTTGACCTGGCCTTTCCTAAAACTTCGGTAATTTGGTCAATTTATGTTTTCCTTGATAATGTAAATTTCTTTTGTCAGTTGTCTTTCATCGATCCCCTCTTTGTGCCGAAACCATTTAAGCATTCCTTTCTCAACAACACCTTCTTTTAATCCACATCACTCTCTTTTGGCTTCATTCCTTATTCTATCATTCAAAGTTACCCCACACATCTTAGTTTCTTGAAAACATATAAGATTATAGTATGATTCTTGATTATTGTATAACAAATACTAAATGAAAGTTACTGATAATAATTACCATATTTGATGACATATAAGATGCACTTTTTTCCCTAAATTAGGTCTCAAAAAAGTTACCTGAGTCTTATATGTTAGTTCGTATAAGTTACCTGCGTATTATAAGTTAACCTTTCTTTTTTCCTTGTGTGTGGCCTCCTAAATAAGGATGCGTCTTATATGCCAGTGCGTCTTATATGTCATCAAATATGGTGATTTATTTTGGTTGATAATAATATTAGTTATTTAAAAGTATTAATTATGACTTATTGATATTTTTTTTATTTAACCCTTATTTTCATATTTAAATCTAATTTTACAACTTAGGCATATAAAATAATATTAATTTAAATTTAACAATGTATAAATAATACATACATATTGTCACACTTATTTCCCGTAGGGGTTGGCAGAGACAACAGATCCTCATCTGCCACATTCCCAGCACACCTTCCTTGCCTCTTCCTCACTCATCCTTTCCTCATCTACCTTTCTCTCACATTCCTTGTAGTGAAACAGCACTTCCTTAGTTGCTTATAAATCATGTATAAATAACATAAGTCTTGTGTAAATAATACATGTAAAATTTGCATAAATATTTATTTATTAAATATAATTATTTATAATGAGAGTGTAGTAGTTGCTTGATTATTAACAGGTTGAAGTTTTGACAAATTATATATAACTTCAAATGCCAAGAGAAATGAAATTTGAATTTATTTTTTTGCTACATTTGAAAAATCATCAAATACCTTTCATAGCCACTGTATGTAGCTAAAAACATTTACATCTTTGAAGCTATTGACAGTTGTTGTTGAAGGTTATGTGAGTATTAACTGAAGAAGGAAGTTCTATTAAGACAAGTGTTGCATAAATTGCCCCTAATTTTCCTTTATTCCTTGTCACACATGTATTGATTGAAGTAGGTAGTTTTGAAATAAGATATTTATATTTTCTATCATGCAATGTGTTTTTTAATTAATATATTGTAAATGTATGTAATATTTAATTATTTTCTTCCACTGGCACTACAACCTAAGATAAGTTTTAGCCTCCTCCACAATTCTTTCCTATATATTCCTATTCTTGGTATGGCTCTATAGCCTAGGGCCTAGCCCTAGGTCTTCCCATCGCTGCCAAATCCTCTTCTATGTAGTTGTTCAACCTCTTCATTGATCTTCCGTAATATTTGATTATACCTCTCATAATATTATTTTTATACCTCATTTCGATCATAATTGTTGACTGATTACCATGTATAAGTAAATTCAAAATGATAAGGTTTATTTATAAATCATCCACTTTAATAACGAACAGAAGTTTAAATTTCAAAAAAAATAAATCTGTAAATGACAAACTATTATGGTGAGTAATCTATATTACCTGTCTTTAATTCTGTATTTCAATTATTATATGATGTTATCAAATGCTCAATCTTTAGTATATAGCAGTACTAATACAAGTAAATACATTCTGTTTGCACAAAATCTGTCATTTTTGCTATTACTAAATTAATGAATAATTATTATTCATTAAAGGAAAAGAAATTGAAAATAAGAAATGAAATCACACGGCTAAATTACAATTCTTTTTTTAAAGGAATTAAATTCTTAAAAATAAATTCAGATGATAAATGTAAAGACCCTTTAAATCATTTGGTGTGACAAAATGTGACAAGATGGACAGTCTATGACATGTGACATTCTTGGTTTATCACATAATTCTACTTTAGTCTTTTTTCGACTTTAAAAAATATATATTTGTAACCAACAAATATATATTTTTTAAAGTCGAAAAAAGACTTAAATTTTAGATATTTATTAATTTATTTAAGACATATGATTGAAATAATTGAAATAATTTGTAAATATTAGTAATGGTATTCATAGGGTTAGCAAAAAGTGTTACGTAGTGTGATGAAGGGTGGGAGGGATCCAGAAAGACAAAATTTAGTGTAACGTATTTTATGAACAGCTCCTAAAACTAGATGATAAACAATGTTTTTTTTACAGCCTATATATCTACCATTGCTGGGCATTTTTGTAGGAATAGACATTAACGCACCACGCTTATATTATGCAGATTGGCGGGGCATTCATACTCGGAATCAATACCTGTAGGTTATATACATATTATATTTATCCCAATGTGAGAATCGAATCCGCGATCTGACTCTATCGTTTTATTTATTACTTTTAAACATTTTGTTAAATATTAGTACTAATGATATTTACCCCATAATCATCGTATCTTAAGTAATATATAATTTAAATTGTTTATACAGATACATAAAGTACTTGTCACTAAAAATCTACGCAAGAAAAAAATTCATCACATCAAAAACAATATTAAGGTCGTTACGTATTGATAAGTGGTAAATTGTACAAATACCAAACACATATTGCTTACATGTCTTAATTTAAAATAAAGCCTGCGATTTAATGTGTATTATATATAAATATATATTTGTATGTTGAAACAGGTTATTGCCCTTGATGTTTTTGTCGACGCTCTTTATTAAATGTGCTATAAACACTTATTGCTTTATTGATGGTTTCCTGTTGGAGTAACATTCAACTTACAATAAATATAGCACTTTATTATGTACTTTGTGATATTAGGGTTGACAACTCTGTTACACACACACGGGGACATCCACACCCACAGGGATGTGGGATCGAGCCTCGGGGATGAACTCCATTGCTCACGGAGTAACTCAAAGGGGCGAAGCATCGGAGTCGCAGCATAAACGCATTGAGATCCAGCAGAATTAATCGCCATCATGGGGGCGCCTCGCTGTTTGTAATTGACGGTATAGCGAGGGACCTAAGGGTGGAGAGCATCTGTGAATTTGTGGCCCAGTTGGCTCGGAAGATGTTCGACTACATTCCCATCTGAATCGGTTCGCTCCCTTACATACACGTCCACTCGAGGGACGTGCGCTCCCACGAGAACTCCTCCATTGCCCGGCTCCTGCGAGGGGAAAGGGCCCGCGACGGATCCGACGTAGGAATAGGTTTTAGCCATAAATAGACCACCCAAAGTCGATCAGAACGCCTCAAAAGCCGCTGGGAATAGCGGCACCAATGATCGGGAGGCAGTCGCCCCCTGCGTTTGATACCCCGGGGCTCGATCCCACGCCTCTGCATTAATGGGGTGTGAATGTCTCCCATTGATTGAGTCTCAGAATAATGTAGATAGATAACGGATGTATTTCATAAGAGATTGTAGATTGAGATATTTCATTATATTAAATCTTTTATTGATATTAAATCTTTTACACTTAATTTATGATGCGAAAATAAATCTGAAATTATTGATACGATAAATGTGTTATGTCAAAATAGAGGGCATTACGTAAACAGAAAACAAAGCACCTAGATACAACATTAGTATAAATATTAAAGAAAAGCATTATTACTCATACATTAGGAATGTTTTTAGCTGTCTTTAACAATATCGCAGCATTAAACTACTATTCGGGTACAATCAGAATACATCTGTGTTTGACAAGTGAATCATTATGTTCATTTTTATTGTTATATGATTCATTGTAATTACATTGCCACTTTAGATTTCGAATGACGTTACTTTTGTTTGCACATCTCATTACTATGTTAATGATAAATATCTGCTTAATCTCGGTGGAAATACACATACATATACGTGGGGTTCGTTGTTAATGATGCATTTACATTACAACAAAAATTAAACTTGTTGCCGTTAAATAGATGTCATTTTAAATTTATTTATTACTAGTCGTTTATCATAGAGCACACACGGCTAAATGATAAACTTAACTTTAAAAAAAATAGTGCTCATCTAAGACATATTAATGCTATCGTTCCTAAGGTAGAAACCTCGGACATTTAGTGTCCCTTTATCCAAAATGTAAGCAATATATTGTAAACTGATAGGCTTCTCAACATTACCCACTACACATGTACAGATCATAGCAGATAGAGATCTGTGGTCTCTGACTATCCCTACGGAAACAGGCGCACATGATATATATATATGATGTACACGTATTAGGAGCGCAACTAAGTTTTCGCTGTTTGTCATTAGATGGTTCCAATAGTAAGTGTTGGTCGATTATGACATATCCTAAACTTCATGAACTAAGCTAAGACATATGGTAAACAAACCGCTCTGACACGTTAGTGATTTTATTGTGGTGTCATATACTTGGGTTCCTTATGATTTGAAGCGACGTTGAGCTTCGTTTTTTCGCCTGTGACTAACTGCTCCAACGGAAAAAAAGGAAGAGTTTTCTTCAATGCATTGTGACGGGTGATGAAAAATGGATTCATTACAGCAATCCAAAGAAAAGAAAGTCTTGGGGACTGCGTGGTCATGCTTCTGCGTCGTCGCCTCGGCTAAATATACACGTTGCGACAGTTATGCTGTGTATTAGGGACCAAATCGGTGTTGTTTTTTATGAGCTGTTGAAACCAAACGAAATCCATCACTGGGGAACGGTATCGACTTCATTTAATGCAACTTAGCCGAGCACTGAGCGAAAAACGGCCACAATACGAACACAAGCACGACTACTGCGTGACAACGTTCGGCCCCATATTGCCAAACTCGTTAAAACCTACATGAAAATGCACATGATTTGGCTGATCAGCAGAGCCGTTCATAAGAAGACATCGAATAATAGCTTGATTCATGGATAGTCTCAAAAGACGAACACTTTTATTGTAACGGTATTTGAGCTCTGCCGGAAAGATGGGCAAAAGTTGTAGTTAGCGATGGGCGAATACTTTGAATAATATATATGTATACATTTTTGAACAATTAACTTGCAATTTTATAAAAAAAAACAGCAAGAACTTAGTTGCACACGTAATATTTACTGGCAGGAGCTAATATACCGTTTCATGGCATACACGAGATATCCTCGTATACCAGGCAGTTTTTGAATAAGCTATACTATGATCCTAATCTGATTTACGATGTAAGCTAAGGTTTCGACCACACCTGATGTCTATAATAGGGACCGACTGCCGATATTTTCTTTAACAAAAATTGGTTGGTGAAAGTTATTCTTAAGCCGCCGCCTCGAGGTATAGCTAAAAATATCTAAAAAGTAAAACTGTATGGTATAAACTTTGGGATCTTAGGTAGTAGGTACAACTACCTTTCATCGCTCGAGTAGTGTTTAACATCACCTATTTAAGTTGCTGCCTGCAAAAAATCTGTTAATCGAAAAATGACAATATAAAGATCTTAAAAACAAGGAAACCTGAAATCGTAATAGGTTAATGATAGTCGCTGCCATTGCTGCAGTTATATTCTTAGTTATGCGGCCATTACAGTGTTAATCAGAGTAAATACTTCCAAAGTGAGGTCATGTCCAATATTGGATTAATAAGGGACGATGAGGTTCTGAAGATTACACGTAATCATCAATCAAAATACTTATTACAGAGCGACAGAAGCGGGCGAATTCAACATTGTATCTCAATTACTGGCCTGTGGATACCGCAGCCGTGATGCTAAGAATCAAGATGGACAGACGGCGGTGCATATCGCTGCACGGGCCGGCCGCGATAATATTCTGGCCAAGCTGATCGAAAATGGTTCCACCGTAAACGTGCGAGACTCCTTCGGGTACACTCCTTTACATGTAAGTAGGAGTAAAATGATATATTGAATATTTTCCAGTCAAATATGTCGTTTACGAATGATTTAATATTTATTGACTGTAACTACTGTACTTTTTCTACTGTTAAAATTCAACTGAAGTCAGCCGACAAAATTTTAAGTTTGAATATTATATTGCTACGTAATTTAAATGAAAATCGAAACATGCATATCACTTTGTCAGAAGTATCACGATCATTAAGAGACGTACTAACTATTTTATATGTATACATACATATAAAGTTGACAGTGTTCTAAAGTTACGTAATAACATTACCTAATTTTATGTTGAATATAATCTGTTATTATTTAAACTTATCCTTTCAGTATACTTGTCAAAATAATTTACCGAGCACGACGGAGTTACTAGTTACGAAAGGTAACGCAAATTATCAAATGAGACATGCGCCCACTGGGAAAGTGCCTCTACACGATGCAGCGCAAAGGGGTCATATTGAGTGTATAAAGGTATTTATTAAGTATATGTAAACCGCTTATAATATTATTTTTTTCATAATTATTAATTTCTATATTATAGCTTTGTAGAAATAACAATTTAAGTTTCTCAGCTTCTCTATTGTATAAATATTTCTTATTATAATCTTACAATTAATATAGTAGTTACGTAAAATGGTACTTCAGTTAAATTTTATGAAAATTACCCCGCACGTTGCAAAAGTTACTTTAGTATGTAGCAGCTATAATTTATTATAAAAAAAAATAACATATGGATTGTTAGCAACCGCGGTTGCCAGAAATCAGAGTTGGGTCAAAATTTTAGCAACCATGGTTGCCAAAAAGTATCTGGGCGGTTATACTTTAAAGAAATTTATTGTTATTAGTAGGTACTAAATTATAATATAAAATATTAATTTTTAATACATTTAATCTTGTTCTATCTAATCAAATCTAATGTTGTTACATAGGTACTCTTAAAACTAAATGCGCCTTCACATCCTAGGACGCTGGCACAAGACACACCCGCCGATTTAGCGAAACATTACGGACATACGGAGTGTTATCAACTATTAAGTAAGCCATATCTTTTAGTATGCCGATATAATCTGTCCAAGTATGTATACTATGCTTACATCGCCTTCGACTTCGTCACTTTACACTGCCTATTTGGACGTTCGTCTCGTATATAAATATCATGTCACGAAAGAAAGAACCCTGTACATGTTTCATTATGATTTTTAAATGACTACCCATTATATTTCACATAACTAGAATTAGTGATAACCCATCCCCCAACTAAACTAAAAATTATTGTGTTAGGGAAATATTGTTAACGTCAGTAAAGTTATATTAGCTGGAATTGAATCCACCACCTTGGGTGGTAAGCGGAATCCCTAACCAATTGCACTGTTTTTATATGCTATAATTATTTGCAAAATGAGGATATAATAATATAATAATATAATAATATAATAATATAATAATATAACTATTATATAATAATATAATATAATATAATAATATAATATAATAATATACTAGATATAATAATATAACATATTATTTCCCTCCATACTTAACATTGTGGATGGAAGGGTAGATAAGGGAAGACCAAGGAAAACATACCTTGACCAAATTGCCGAAGGTTTTACGAAAGACCAGGTTAAGAGTACTCTTAACCAACGAGCTTGCATGAGGTGAGGAGTGATAAGTGTGGAGGAAGCAAGGAAAGTATGCCGAGATCGTAACAGATGAAGAAATATGGTCTCTGCCTACGTCTACGGCAAAAAAGGCATGACGATATGTATGTATGTATACTTAACAGAAAACTTCAAGGCTGATCCACCGAAGACATCTAAAAGTCACTGGTACCATGGCACATTAAACAGAGAAGAGGCAGTGAAGACATTAGAAGAGTATTGCAAACAACACAACTTGCAAGACAGGGCATCAGATGGAGTATTCCTGGTGCGATACAGTGAGCGTCATGCAGGCGCATACGTTCTAACTATGCTTAGCGAGAACACCCCTTATAACTTCATAATCAGAAAAGAGGTAAGTTTTAATTTTAATAAATTAAGTTATAATAAATTGCAAACAATTTCTTTTGGATCTGTTTTATGTTAATATAATATTTTATTCCAATTATATAAAACCGGCATAAAAGATGTAATTTATTTTCCGTTAGAAAATTATTCTCGTTACAATATACATATATGAATATAAATAAATACAGTAAACACTCCTATAACGCGATTTCATGTCCCTCGTGTAACACGGGGATTTCCCAAGTCATATTTGTACTCTGAAATTTATAATTATTTGACAGATCATAATCAATTTAGTTATGGTTGCACATCTTGTTCTTAAAAAATTTAATTATTTTATTGAGTTTTTGTTCCTAGTTTTTGAGTTTTAGGAACATTGATTATATATACAGTACTTTATAGGAGGGTTAACTGTATTATATTTTGTGGTCACGTTCCGAACCTCGTCTAAGTTCTCGGTGAGTTTTATTCGACTTATTTTCGAGATCGCGTCTTGGAAAATGTATAAGACGCTTCTCGGTTAAGTAGTGTGACGATCTGTTTAGGGCGACTGGCAGAAGGCGTCATACGAAGCAACTATAGACGTAAAAACTATAAATAGGGTATTATCTATCTGAAAACTGATAATAAAAATTAATCTACGATCCAACCATTGTCCAGAAGTAAACTGTTGCAGCTGTGTCGATCTTTCGTAGTACACATAGAATATTATAATATAATTAATTAAGCAGCATAGTTAGTTGGCCGGGCTGAACGTCGTGAGTTTGTATTCTGTGATGTGGACCATTTCCTAGCACAAGCATTGCAACTAAGCTCATATAGTTAGAATGTTTAACAAGAATTCTAGTAATTTAATAATATGTAAAACTACATTGTTAATATTTAGAAAAATTGAAGATGGTGCAAAATTGTATTACATCTCTATACCGTGTAGTCAGTCCAATTGTGTAAATGTTTATGAAATGATGTAACCTTTTAAAGTTTTAAGACTTTATTACTTGTTACTCGTTATTATAACAACACTTCGAACATATTAACATAAATTAAAATCAACCGCTGGAGGTGATTTTACTCTATTTTAAATCATTGTGCTATTTAAGCTCTTAGGACATACCTTTTAGACATTTATTTATTACTATTACTAATTGTCATACTAATATTCAATTAAAACGAAAAGTTATATATAATATATTTTGTTATAGAAACAATGGCAGTTCATAGATGATGGGCCATATTTGGAGTCCCTGGAGCGGTTAATTGAGCACTACAGTAGTGTACCTGATGGGTTGCCCACTCGTCTTACGTGTCCCGTTCCACCCAAACCTAAACCGCCTTTGCCTGAGGTAAGCTTTTTATGTGCCTTACGATCTAAAATATTGTTGTGTACCACGCATCTACTAAAATTAAGTATTTAACAATTTTTTAATTACATACTTGATATCTCTTTTCAATTTAATATTTGTAGTAACAAATGATTATATGTATTTAAGAGTCATTGATTAATAGTAATCTCCGAAGGCATTATTGCAAAAACTATATTTTTAGAGATATTTCCTAACTGAAGAAGAAACGTCGACGATGCCCTTTCAGCTATTACGGTTTCTTGTTCTCATATGAAAATAGATAGTTCTTACAGTAGATTCAGCGTCAAATCTGCAAAATTGAATCATTTTTATCTTCTACTTAGAAAGCTTTTGCAGATATCCTTCATGAAATATTTAATGCAGTGATGAAAAGAATAATAATGCTTTGGCATACTATTTCCTAGCTGTCCTATGTCAATATCTACTAATATTATTATTATTTGTCGCATAAAAAGTTTTGCTATTTGTTGTCGTTAAAATCATAAAGATCTCAGAGTAACAATGGCTCTTTTGCTATTTCAACACACGTTATACACAAGTCATATATCCCCAAAATGAACCTAGTGGATTAATCACTAACTTCAATTGACAAAAAAATTAAGGTTTAAAATATAAACAATGTTTGTTTAATCTCCTCCCTGTCGCACAGTTCCACCATCGCACTAAGCGGCACTTAAATAGTTTCCATCCCCATCACCTGGATGGCTGGCCGTCAGCACCGTGCGATTTAGTTGCAGTTTTCAGCCACGAACTGTGGGAATGTCGAACAATTTACCACCTGCGGTGTTCCCACGTGATTATGACATGGGGGTAGTCAAGAAAAGAGCGTATGTGCTCGTACAATGCCGGCAACACATTTGCAACTGAGCGGTGGTGATCGCTTACCACCAGGTGACCCGCATGCTCGTTTGCCTGCTCTATTAAAAAGAAAAAAAAATACACACAGAAAATTCCAAGGGAACTTCCAAAGGAACTTAGGGAAAATAGAACAACAACAACAATATTTAATACTTTTTTTGTGAATCTACCTAAGATAGTGAAAAAAAAAAATTTGTAGTTCTCCACAATGCCGCGAACAAAGAAATCATCACCTAGCCGCCCAGTAATAAACCACAGCTTGTCGTTAGTGAAGCATGACATATTAAGTGACAAACAATCGCCCATACCCGCTAACAACAACAACGCATTCGAACTGCTCACGAGGAACCTGTCCTTCTGCTCGGACTTCAGCAACGACACCATAAACAACAATGACACGTCACTGGGGGACAACGACACGTACAAAGTGCCGGTAAATAATTCGGCAGTAGCTACTCTGGCTGAAAACTACAACGAAATATCTATCAACTCGGACGGACAGTTGTCCACGCTGCAAGGTAAGATTTTCGTGTAAACGTTATTTATTTGTAAAGGTAACTCTTCATAGAGAGGATGAATGAAAGACGACTGGGAAAAGAAACGTACGTTACGGATGTGGATGGAAGGTTCGTTAGGGGAAGACTAAGTAAAACGTACCTTGGCCAATTTGTCAAAATTTTTTGGTATGTATCTTAACTTTATGTATTCTCTTATTCATTAATATTTAAATATTATTTTTTAATTACCAATGCTATTTTCCATAAGGTCGCTTGCGCTCGTCGATTTAGTATATTTCAGTATTTGTACAAGTCATAGATCATAAAGCTGATTGTCTCATATCGATAACACGTTATCGGTTTGTGAGCTTTTATAGCTAGCTTTGATCTTTGGATTGGTTTACTGCCTTCACTTGATCATAAGAGCCTTGTTTGTTGTATAGCCAGACATGAATTACTTCGTAAATAATATTATTAATTGAGTCAGGCGTTGCTTTGCGGAAATCCATCACTATATGGACAGTCAAGTTTTACTTAGCTAAGATCCGCGACAAGCAAAATAATAACAGAAAATTAATAATGTGTGTTTTTCCGTTGGGTTAAGTGGATTTATTTGGAACTTAAACCAAGAACTTACCGAAAATCGGCCATCAATTCTCCACCTACCTGGTTTTAGTTCCAAATAAATCCACTTAACCCAACGGAAAAACGCATATTATTAATTTTCTGTTATTGTTTTGCTTGTCGCAGATCTTAGCTAAGTAAAACTTGACTGTCCATATCGTAAATAATATCCAAATCTTGATTATGACCCAATCATTTGTGAATATGCTAATCGCGTCATTATAATACGTAAATATCATGAATACCTCAACTTTAAATAAGTATAGGAAGACCATAGAATTATTTAACCTTCCTATACCCGCGCGTTTGTCTGAGAGACCGACAGAATGATTTTTCGATTTTAAATAAAGAACGAATAATGCTAGTTTAATGAACTTTCTAGTACTTGCCTAATTTGATACGACCTTGAAATTGACGTGACGTGTGACCAAGTTCATTAAACTAGCATTATTCGTTCTTTATTTAAAATCGAAAAATCATTCTGTCGGTCTCTCAGACAAACGCGCGGGTATAGGAAGGTTAAATCGATGCATGAGTGTTGAGTGCCTGTTATTATTTTTTTAGAAATATATAAATAACTACGGATAAGCAAACTAAAGTGGCAATGAGCTGGACACGTTTGTCGGAGATCCGACAATCGCTGGAGTGAAGACCGCCTCTTGGTCAAAGTAGGGTGGGACGTCTCCAGCTAGATAGTATGACATCTGCGCAGGGCGGCTGGCAGAAACTGGATGCGTGAAGCCGAAAATCGGGCTAGGTGGCGCTTCGTAGGAGAGGTCTGCGTTCAGCAGTGGACTGGCGCAGGCTGCTGATGATGCTGATGAAATAACTATGGTAATTTGTATATTGTATACAGAGTTTATACCAATGGGTGAATTAACGCTGGGAGCACTGATCGGCGAGGGCGAGTTTGGGTCGGTACTGCGCGCGACGTACGCGCCGGCGGCACAAGGCGGGTCGCCGCAGCCCGTTGCCGTGAAGACTTTGCACGTGCAGCACACTGAAACAAACCGGCGGGAGTTTCTTGCTGAAGCTAAGCTTATGATGGCCTTGCGACATCGCTGCATCGTGCGCATCATCGGAGTCTCCTTGGTACGTACAACGAGTTTCAATTTATTTAGAATTTGTATGAAAACGATAAAGAAATAAAAAGGGAAATGGTTTGTGCTTGGAAAAGATAATGGTCCCTTAAAGAGATATTCAAAAGTATAAACTTTCCTACAACAGCCAAGAAAAAACTTGTGTATCTTGCTATGTCTCATATATGGATGTCAAACTTGACTCCGAAACATCTAAACTGAAAGAAGATATACTAAAGAATATAAGGCAGTTGAAATGGCGATGGACAGGATATATGACAAGGGACATTAGTATAAATGGACAAACATGTAATTGTTTTAGTATTTTGTTTAACTAAATCCTGCAATATTGTTGTTATAGTCATAGCCGCTACATTCACATCAGTAATTTCTAGGATGACATTGGCAGGGCCCTCCGTTGGCGATGGTACAGGAGCTGGTGCCACTGGGCTCGTTGTTGGAGTTCCTTGTGCGCCAGCCGGAAAAAGCGTCGCCGGGCTACGAGCTGCGGCTGTGGGCCTGTCAGGTGGCGGCCGGCATGCGCTACCTCGAACGTAGGCGTTTCGTGCACCGCGACCTCGCTGCAAGGAACATATTGCTCGCAACCAGGTTTGTGTGCCAAACCAAAAATAATACTCATACAGCTAGGTTCTTACCAATTAAGTCAAATTATACCACAATGTGGCAAGTGGGAAAATAAATAAGCTATGCTTAAGTAAGCAAATATCAAAATAGCTTTTAAGAATAACGAAATTTTAATCATATTTTAAATTTAAAGTTTAATTAGTTGATTAGTTCATTACCGCTTAAGACCTAAATTAACGAAGTTTTAAGATTAAGGCTGTTAATGTAAGTTTATTCTCAAAATGCTTTCTTACATATGGATGCTCCTAGCCGATTTTCGTATTTTGGTACAATTGGTAATAGAATTTGGGTCTTCATGGCGTATTGTTATGATTTTTACAGGCATCAAGCTAAAATAAGCGATTTTGGATTATCGCGAGCACTGTCCGCCGACAGCTCGTACTACAAGGCCAGTCGGGGTGGTAAGTGGCCCATCAAATGGTACGCCCCCGAGTCCTACAACTACGGCACGTTCAGTCATGCCAGCGACGTGTGGAGCTACGGCATTACGCTCTGGGAGATGTTCTCCTACGGGAAACAACCTTATGGGGACATGCGGGGCATTGAGGTTTGTCACTTGAAGTCATAAATATTACATTGACCGTAATGTCGTTTTTTTACGCGATAGGAAGGCAAACGAGCAGGCGTGGCGAAGTCAAACTTCGCCCATAGACATCCACAGTGCAACGGGCATTGCAGAAGGGTTGCCAGCCTTTAAGCGAGCGTGGAAAGAAATTTCTTGAAAAACGCAACGTACTGGATCGTCACTCATCTAGATGGTGGGGATAAAACTTTTGCTTGTGGCGAGTTGTACGGTAGTGGAATTCTGCGGCCAGAATTATTTCGAACATTAACCTCGGAGCACTCAATTTTAATATCGATGCTGAGAGATGATAATACCTCCGCAGTTCTAAAGGACCTAGTCGTTCGGTGAGCTCTTGGTCATCGATAATCCGATGTGATTTAAGAATGTTTCAGTTTAGCCCCATTTTTGTTTTTAGAAATTCGTGAGAATTTTAATGGGCTTCAAATGAAAACTTGGTTATAGTCAGGATTCTATAAGTAAAAAACGTAGTAAACCGTAAAATAAAAACTTACCACTAGAGCCAAAAAACATTTAAGATTTATGAAAAAAAAATGTATCTTATCACTCAAAAAGAGTCAGTTCCAATGCTGTACAAAATTTTCTATTGGCCGTATAGTTGTAAGACATAGAGACCATTCGACGCAGTATTTTTTCTGATCAAAATATGCAACAAAAATGTTTTGTTATTTGTGTCAAATACAGCGTTTTCGCTTTTTTTCATCGATTTTTTGATATGGTTAGGAAGGGAATAGTTTCCAACACGAAATACTTATGATTGAACTTTGTCTATGGAGACAAATCTGTTTAAATTTATAGTTTGAATAAAGATGGAATTGAACCTAAGAAACGCTTTAGAATAAATTTTCGGTAACTCTGACTTATAAGATACATAAATCTTTTGTTAATCCCTGTCTTAAATATGAGGAATTGGGACCAAATAATAAACCAAATATGGGTTTATTTGGTTTATTATTTGGTATAATAAATATCTCTATCAGATTTGAGGATAAAAATTTTGTAATAGTTGTTTGTTAGAGAAATATAACAACTAAACATTTGTTACTTTTGTTTACCAGGCTATACAAATAGTAGAAAGCGGACAGCGGCTCGAGAGGCCGGAAGATTGCCCCGATGAGATCTACCAAGTCATGCTCGACTGCTGGGCCTATAGCCCAGATCTACGGCCCACATTTAGTAAACTGGTGGATGTGTTCTCTCAACACCCTGACTATGTGAACATAAGCCAGATGGCGCTTGACAACGACGATGTCAGTGTGTAAAGTTGTAAGATAGTTATTAAGGCTCAAAATAAAGTAGTATGTTTTGTGCAAATCCATACATAAAAGATTGAATTAACTCAAATGCATGTACCATATCTTAACAATTTTCAATTTTATATTCAACTAGCTGCCCACCCCGACTTCGTACACAGGTGGTGTACCTAATGAAAAAGTGAGACTTCTTCCGTTTAGAAATAAAATTACAACTTAAATATTATACAATAATTTGATCATACGTATACTTTATTGTAATGCCTTATAGTGAACAATATTTCAAGGTTTTCCATATGGAGACAAAACAAATAGCGCTGATGGTTTTGCCGACTCTCGAACACGCCTGTGCGAAAAAGACGGCAATTCATGGTTTATTCCACACACTTCTAACGATTCTTCTTGGGATTTATTAATTTAGACATCACACTGATGGCATTTTCTAATCACGATAAACCTCGTCGACGTAAACGAAACACACAAAACCTCAGAGGAAAGAACAACACGAAGCACAAAGTTTTGCTTTTGTAAAACAAAATAAACTGTAACTGAATATGAATGAATGTCAATCTATCAATACTGACATTTATTTTGTTAATCATAGTAATAGCGCCATCTATTACGCTGAGTAAAAACCGTTTTGTGTCACTTTTGATTTAAATTATTTCCTTTTTGTTTATTTGTGTAATATAATATTAAGGTTTTATTTTAGTATTAAGTTGTTGAAAAAAAAAGTGTCATGAATGATGTTTTCTATTTGTATTACTTATATTTCGATTTAAAATGACGGAAGAAAAAAATTGCTTTTTACGTCTTTCCGTACAATATTTGAAAATTATCTTCTATACAAACGTTGTCCTGATGATAATAATAAACACAACAAAAAATAATTATCTGATTTGGTTCTGTCCTTCTGAAGTTATTAAGCGCGTACATACATTTCGGCGTGTATTAACACAACAAAAAGAAATTCAAGTATTTACGTAAGTCGCATGATCAGGAGTATATGTACATCCTTATCATAATCATATCATAGAACCAATAAAACTCCGAAAAAACGAGTAAAGCATAATTTAATGACAAATCTCTGACATAGTAAATATTTCATTTCGTGTTAGTGTGGATTGTTTCCCATAAATAAGAATAACAATGGTGTAAAACACAAAATGGTCAAATATTTATATTAAAATTACATGATACTATAATTCTATATTTTTGTAAAATTATGACCTGTACGTTCAATATACATTTTTTAACTATCATAAATGCGACCTAGTTTATAATACTTATAAGATTTTTCAGTACAATCTAGCTGATCTAGCAAAACCTTCATTTCGGAATGTATTTAGTAAAATTGAGAACAGCATGCCATTATGTGCCTGATTATGTATTATAGTTTATTAAGTAGTAGTCATATAATGTACAGTATTTTATATGTAAACCATGTTTGCCTTTAACATTATAAGATGGCTATTTATTTGCTAGCATTTTTTAGCATTTATATAATACATTTGAAAATTACTTTCCTTAACACATTTTAATAAAGAACTTTTAAACAATTTTATAATATTATTTTGATAATGTTACTTATATTATCAAAATAATATAGAATTATTTAACATTATATTGGTATAAGCTATTTGATACCTGTACACATTCCTTTTATAAAAGTAGACATTTTTAGAATGTTGTTTTTATTCAGATATATTTCTATTTTATTAAATGTTATCGTAGCTTAATATGTAAATACTTATAAATTTAAGGTAAATTTAAATGAACTATGATAAAAATTATTTTTTATTTCTAAAATTGATCAACTTTTATTTTTTCTCTTAGGCATGTTTTTTTCTATTAATGTAATTACTCATTTGTAAAAACCATTAATATAAATGTTTTCACCGCAGTATTGCCATGAACATGCCATAGTTATACCATGTGATAACATTACAGTTGCCATGAGGTTGTGTTATATAATGTACAAAATTTTATAAAGTTACCTAAATTTTTATCTGCTTAGTTTTTAAAGAATTTATATTAAATTCTATTTAATAAGAGTCTGACTTATATGCTAGTTTTTATATTTTGACAAATTGTAACAAATGAATTAGTGTTGAATGTGATAATATTTATAAAGTAAATCAGTCAACCGATTGTGCGTTGTTTCATTTGCAGCTCTCGTTTTTTTAGCGTGGCGCAGAAATGAAATTACAGAAAACACGGACGAAAATAATTCATGTTCCCTGTACCTTTAAGGTCGATAATATTTATTTCAACTAAGTGAGAATATATATGTGTTCTATGAAACTGCAGGTATTTCAGGACCGAAACTTCAACGATCAAAATATATTTTTTCAAACAAAATCATGGAGTATTCGTAAACCAATTAGCGTCTGCTGCATATCCTATATGGCAAACTCGTATCCGCTATTACTCAATACGGATTCCTAAAGGCAGGCAACGCATCGGCAGTGTTGCAAATGTTTCTGGTCGATCATGATTACTTCCATTCAGATGACATACTTGTTATTGTGCCTAATGTCGATAAAAGTAATTAAAGTTAACTATAACATTTGGCGCAGTGGCAGGGCTCTCCCGCCCGCGGAGTCAATGGTCGCGGGTTCGATTCCTGCATCGGAATAAATACATGTATAGATTACACGTATATATATTATATATATATATATATATATATATATATATATATATATATATATATATATATATTATATATATAAGAAATGATTGCTTTACGACGTACTACAATTTTAACTAACGTATGTAAATTTAAAAATATCTAAAAGCTTTCTTCTTCATCCATTGGCAACTTGGATGAGATTTGGCCTACTCCACATTTATTCCCCTCATTGATTCCTTTTCCTGACAGCAAGGCTATACAGCCTAGGTCTTCCCATTTCCTCTATGTCCTCTTCTATACGCTATTAAGCTCTTTGGATATGGATGGAATACCTGCGACTCTCTGCGCAGACATTACTGCGCCATGAAGGTTTTCAAGGGATATACGAAATGAGTGATGTTGTGAGTTCAAAAAACGTACTATAGATTAACAATAACCTGATACTACGATATCATTGTAGGGAAAGATAAGACCACTTGTTTCTTTTTCAATTTTATTTTGCACAACATATAAAAAAAATACACGTCGATAGTCTTAAGATTAGTGCTTACTGAGTACACTCACATTAAAAGTAACATTAATCTAGTATATAAAGCCATACTATGTTATCTATATACAGCAACTTTTAATGGCATAAATAGACAAAATAAACATAAAATTTAGGATACCTAAACGTTTTATTTAAACTATATATGAATGAGTAAATGAGAAAATGTTTAGGTACCTTAAAAGGTAAACTTAAGGCAATATTTTATTATTCAAACCTGTACCTGTTAATAATACCATTACAATTACAATTTTAGTTCCAGATTCATATTATAAAATTTTCTTTTCTTTTTTTATAATTAAGAAAAGGTTCATGGCAAAAATGAGTTGTGATGTTGAATATAATTCAGTTGGTAAGAATTTGCCTGTGATTTTGTGCAATGTAAACTCGATAGTGTAACCAATTATATATTATTTGTATCATGAGTAGCTCATTGCTTAACACAACGTAAATTAAATTGCTAAAATATAGGAAGGGTTGATGTCAAGTGGGCTCAATCTACTCTAAAATCCGATAGAATTAAAGAAAAAAATAATCTAACCTAAAAAATACCTAAACATATCTATCAGTACAATAACTAATATTTTTTTGTCCATAAATGTATTTTAAAAGTCATGACGCATCATCTATTTGTCAATGGGTCGACAGAAGTTACATCTGTCCTAAGCGAATAAATGCTATGTACGCCCTTGGCAAGTCGTCCTGCTCGCGCGATACAGACGTTCAATGAACGTTGTCTACGTGCGTAGAATGCAGGTGTAAAAGGGTGGTAAGATAAAAATAATGTATCACTCTACGGCACTGTTTTTTTTTAAACTAAAAACATTTAATTCTTCACTCTATACAATTTAACATATTGTTATTATATGCAACATCTTATTAACCTGACTCAGAATAAAAACGCAGGGAGGTATTAATATCATTCACCTATCTTATTAATTACTTTATTTATCTTAAATTTTGAAAGAATCCAATAAAGAACTGCTAAATGTTAATGCGACATTCATGGTAAGGTGGCGGTGGAGTTTCAGAGCGATTTATATTACGTATTGCATCTACCTGTAGTGCAGGTTCTCTAACACTTGATAAACCAAACGTGGGGGTCGCTCCATTTCTTTCAGGCAAAGAAAACTGCCTTCGAAATGGGGGTGGCGTCTCTAAATCTGGATTGATTACATTACTCCACAGCAAATTTGTTCTCATGTCACCTTCTGCAAGTCTTTGTACTCTTCTCCGTTGACGCCTTGCTTGTGGCCGCGTACATATAAGATTACCGCATTTACAAAACTGCCGCAACCATATATAACTTCCTACTATACCTACAGCAAGCCCTACTTCTAATCCTAGAACAAACGCTTGAAATGCAGAAAAATCTTGATCAAATTTTTGAAACGGTGTCAGCGGTTTCGTCGTTTCCGGTGGAGGCAACGTCATGTTATTGTTCTTCGTTATATTCCATACTTGATCAACATCAACGGGATCTCTATCTTCAACCACAACCGATATCATTTTCTCTGACATTTTTGGCAGTTTCTTACATTGTTTTTTATAATCCACACCTCGAGAAATAATCCAAGACTCTATAGCTATAAAACTAGAACTGCATTGCAAATATTCGTTTTTGAGTTCAATTCTTTGCAACTTTCTTAACGGACGTAGGACATTTAAATTAAGAGTAAGCATGTAGTTCTCGCTTAAATCCAATTTCTTCAAATTTGGTAGTCTAGTAAACAATCTATCAGGCAAGGACTTGATACGGCAATTATTTAAATTTAAAACCTGTAAAAAGACCGCAAAAATATTTATTATGGTAACTGTATATCTTAAAGTTAGTTAATATTAATACATAAGAGCTTATTTATATATTTAGTCCTGTCTAGGTTATTAAAACAATTATTTACCTATATTTTGATTAATGGAGTCAGGCGTTTTATTTTTATATATATTATATTTGGTCTAGTCTAGATTATTAAAACAATTATTTAACTAAATTTTGATTAATGGAGTCTACTTTGCGGAAATCCGTTACTATGTGGACAGTTAGAATTGTTACTTAGCTAAGATCAGCGACAATCAAACAAAAACAGAAAAATAATAATGTGTGTTTTCTACTGGAAGAAGTGGATTTACGGGGAAACTAAACTAAATCTTACCGAAAAAACTGCCGTCGGCAACTCTCCACCTCCCAACCACTGTCAACAACACCAACACATACAACCATTTTTCCATACTGCACACGACACGTGTTTCGCCTCAACACGAGGAATTCTACGGACTGTCTACTATACCTGATGATGCCTCGTGTTGAGGCGAAACACGTGTCGTGTCTAGCCTAACTAGACTAACTAGTGTCTAGTCTAACTAGACTACGAGAACGACCTATAGATAGACATAGAACTTTCCCAAGTGAGGGGTATATGTCCATAGTCAGCGCGGAGGGAATGCGGATAATTTATTTCTCATAACTAACATAGGATGGCTCGATTATGTTGGAGCCTTTGAGGATTATGTTGGATATAAATGGAGGAAATTAATTGCTTTGACACGCCCATATAACTCATTAATAAATATGCAATCAAAAGCTACTTTAACAAAAATACCTGCAACTGTGTATGCATTATAAAAGGTTCATTTTTGAGGGATTCGAAAACGTTGCTTGACAAATCCAGCGAATCCAGTTTTGGCGTGTCCCAAAATAAGTCTGGTGATATGTATCGGAGTCTATTATTGCTCAAGTCCAAATAAATGAGACTGTCTAGTCCAGCGAACGCATGGAGTCCAATCCAAAATATTAAATTATAAGATAAATTTAATATTTGTAATGATGTGTAGCCCAGATCCTGAAAATATTATCATACTATAATCATTAATTTATTTTGTACAATTACATGTATCTTCAAATGAAAGTATACAGTCTATACAAACGTAACAATTTCAATTTGGTATATATATTCCGCGTATTCAAAGATGCTTATAACATAAAAAAAGTTTCTCGGTCGTTGTTCTTAGTTTTAGACCTTTCAGATATGAGTGTATAGTCGCATCTTGTTGGCCTAAATTAATTTTGACTAAATTGATTTTGTAGGCAAACATTGATCTTTGAAAAATCAATGAGTTTTAGTTGTAATTTGAACTTCAATTCAGCAACTTTTTCGGTTTCAACTCGAAACAAGCACTTTATTTCTTTATATATAAATATTCTTTTTACGATTTTACGAGACGGTTGGTATTTCTGTAGCTCCGAATACTAATAAGTGTAATAATAAATTAAATATAATATATTTTAAGAGACCTCATCGTAACTTACTCTAAAACAAAAATTGTCCAGTTCACTGATTACATTGTGACTTAAGCTGTAGACCTGCATCTCTTTCGGCACTCCCACTGCAATATTCACAATGTTTTGATCCACACACATCGCCCTGTTTAATCCTAGTTCCATATCGCAGTCGCATTGTTTAGGACAAATATCACTGCCGGTTGATGCACTAAGAAACATTACTAAAATAAAATATATCACGACCAACATTTTGTAGACGGCACTGCACTTGCATTTGTAGTTATTTGCATTATGAATTTAATATGACAATAAACTGCACTGACGCATGTTTTCAGACAAGTAGAGCAATGTTACAGGAATTGATAACACGTACTATCGTTTAACATGTGATAAGATAGTGAGGTATATTTGTCTGTATGGAATTATAGATTACTCTCACTTGTATTCTTGCAGAAACCAGGTGCGGCTGGTCATTAATTTTGGTGTGTAAAATTTATTTAAATAAATGTTTTTAAGTAAATACTAGTAGTTGCTGCCGTAAAATGAATAGGTTGATACAATAAACATGCAGAATGGCCTCTACTATCATATTATATTTCAATTTTTGTTGTCTATCCAATTATTCTATATTACATATTATCGTAGTTTATTAACATATTTGATATATTATTTACTTTGATTTAATCTTAGTCTAGTAGAGAAACACCTGAATACTTAGATTGCCAATGTTTTAATTTAATATAATTGTATTGAACGTAGGTTTTTAAACAAGAAGCGAAAGTTTAATTCGTGTTTTCAAATAAATTGTTATGGACGGGAAGTTAATTATACGTTTTTCACCAACATATACTAATAAGTGGAAAGTTTTTATTACTGTTCCTTTTTGAGCTTCCAACGATTAGCACAAATTGCAAGTAGGTACATATGTTGCGTGGGGGATAAAGGGTATTGAATTTCATCGACACTGACAATTTATTGAAGGCGGAGTTATCGTTTAAAAAACTTCTAATAATGTTGCAGTGATACGATTTTCACGAAAAAAAAAATTAATTTGCACAAAGTAGCATAAATCCCTTCAGCAATAATTTCCAGCTTTTAATTAAGGGGACCTTGCGGTCTAGAATTTCTTGCAAAAATAAGAATTTTCGACACATTTTTACTTTTTTATTTTCATAAAAGCAAGAGAGCGGCTGAGACTCACAAAGAGATATTTGAAGTTTATGGCGTTGATTGTTTAACAGAACGCACTTGTCAGAATTGGTTTAAAAAATTTCGTCCTGGAGATTTCTCACTGAAAGGTGACCAACGTTCTGGTCTACCTTCTAAAGTTCATGATGACAAAATTAAAACGATAATTGATTCGAATCGTCACATAACTTTACAGGAGATTTCAAAACCCTTAAATGTATCACACACAACAATTGAAAATCATATAAGACGTCTTGGACTTGTTAAGAAGATCCATATTTCGGTCCCGCACGAATCGAAAAAAATTTACCTAACACGAACGAATCAATGTTTTTAATTTGTAATCATTTCAAACGTAATGCAATCGACCCTTTTTAAACGAATTATCACTGGCGATGAAAAATGGGTCGTCTATAATAACGTTAATCGAAAAAGGTCATGGTCCAAGCATGATCAACCAACTCAAACAATATCAAAACTGAGTTGCATTAAAAAAAGATCATGCTGTCCATCTGGTGGGATTACAAAAGTATTGTGTATTTTGAGCTGCTTCCAAACAATCGAACGATCAACGTTGTTTACTGCCAACACCTTATAAAATTGGAGGAAGCAATCAAAGAGAAAAGGCAGAATTGGCAAATCGCCAAGGAATCGTGTTCCACCACGATAATAGAAGGCCCACACATCTGTAGCAACACGTATGAAATTATCGGGGCTTGGTTGGGAAGTGATGTCGCATTGCATCGCCTCGGCCTTAAATCATCGGATAATTATTGATTCCGAACTTTCCAACTTTCTTAAATGGTAAAAATTTCAGTAATAACGATGACCTAAAATCGCACTTGAGTTTTTGCTATTAAGGACCAGAAATTCTATGAGTGCGGGATCGTAAAGTTACCAGAAAGATGGGAAAAGGTCATCGAACAGAATGGATGATATTTGACTGATTACCGTTCATTTTTTGTATAGAAAATTCGAGTTTCACACTAAAAACCGAAAATACCGTACCTTATTGAGTGATGTTTTGTTATTACTATTATTTGAATCATACAGGGTTAATCTAATAAAAAAAAACACTATTAATATCTAATGTTATATAAATACAAATTATTTTTAAAAGTATTTTATTAAAAAAAATGTAAATAAACAATTTAATTAGATATATATCTAATTAAGTATATTCAAATTTTATCTAATTAAAATATATTCAAATTTTGTCTGTGGGTCGACGTTGCTGAATAACACCTTTTCAAAGTGTAGTCGATACTCATAATGGCACTCCTTACATCGTATACTGAAGCGTTGATGCCTTCAAAAGTGCTGGCTAGTCTATCGACAGCTAACGCCTAAGGAAGAGAACAATACATATAATTCGTTTCATAAACATCAACAGGACGTTTGAAAGGCAAAATAGGTGAGACGACATTTTGAAATGTTTATAGGAAAGGAAAGAATTACACAGAAACATAATAGAAATAGATCAATTGTACAATTTTTAAATGTTACATTTATTTATTCTTTTAATATTTACCACTAATTGTACAATTTTAAAAATAAAGAAAACTTATAATGTTATACTTGTATATATGAAACAATTTAACAGAGTTTAGGAACGTCGATGTGTTTTTGTGTTGCAATAGTATTTATGTGTACCTGCTTATGTGACGCTTCTGCCATCTTTTCTAAAGACTTCGAATTATTCAGTACTGCTTCTGCAATTTGGGAAATTGCTCCTGCTTGTTGACTCATAACATCGACCTGAAATTAAAACGCAATTTATAATCAAATTAATATAATAGTTTCCAGATGTCGCTCACACTGCATTGAAATCGACTAAGCATTCTTGTTGTGAAATGGACATTATGAAGTAAGTGGTAACAAGAGAAGAGATTAAATTCAAATAATGTTACGAATCCACATATTTTCTGGAGGAAAATATAAGCGATATCAATATAACAGTGATAAAATCACACTGCGGGTAATTTTTATCCACGGCATGGTTGAATGACTCACGTTTAACCGCTGTGAGACGTAACATTGACTACTCCCCTCTTCCAGGAGCGCTATAATTTTACTAGATTGTATTGTTTTTTCTGCTATTACAATAGACACAAATATTTTTTTTTTCACAGTTTTAAGTCACAATAAGGCAGGACGATGCGACAAACAAATTATTCTACTAAAAATAACAAGAAGTTAGTTTTAGTTGCCTGATAACCTTTTAACAACAAACCCGCGAAAAGTAAGTAAAAAGTCACAAATTAAAAACAGGAGTAATTTAAAAAAAAAATATGTTTCGAATTTGGAATTAATTTTTTTCATAACTAGACTCTTTATTAAGTGCCAGTAACATAGTTTGGCTATTAAAATCTTTTTAGAATTAAATTACCGACCGTTTGGCTCAGTGGCGGGGCCCTCCGCCCGCGGAGTCAATGGTCGCAGGTTCGATCCCCGCATCGGAATAAATATATGTATGGATTTCTAAATATTTATTACGAGTCTGGTAACCCCCCAATCCGCATTTCTTTTCCTGCCCTTTCCTTTCTTCTCTATTCTTTCCCTTCCTTTCCGCCGATTCACGGTCTGCCGTGCCAAAGGATGCGTGGCTAAGGGCGAGCTTAGTCGCAAGCGTGCCGACCGCCCGGCTCCCCCGCGTACTATGGTGCCTTACCTCAGTATGCAGGGCACTGCTGGACCTGACCTCCATCCTCCCTTGCGGCTCGGGGATTCACTAATACGAATTAATATACCTAATTTGTTGAAAAAAGACGGCGACGTGGTTCGCCACCCGTCACGTCCTGATTCTCACAACGCGAGAAGCGATCAATAGAGAGCCGTTTCGCTACGATGAATGGTAGCGGATGAAGCTCTGTGATCTCTGCCAACCCCTGCGGGGGATAGGCGTGAATATATAAAAAAAATAAAAAAACAATTATTACCAATAATGTAGAAAAATCAAAACCGCCCGTTTTTTGCAAATGATTGTACATAAAACTACCAGTTAAAAATGATGTGCAAACATACCAGCTTTTCCATCATGTTTGTATTGTTTTCATCAGGGTTTGTTGCCTTGGGTATATTTGGATCATTTTGCAATATTTCGTAATTTCCGTCTTTACAGAAAATATCTTCCAATGAATCATCATCATCATCACTATTGCAAGGCTCTAATTTTATTGAGTTCTTCCTTCCTATAATTTAGAATGGAAAATATTAAATTTTCATTATCTGTTAAAATGCTGACTTCAAAAATTTTAACTTCACTTAAATAATACTACATATTTACATATAACATATGTATCAAAAACATTGTTCTCAATTAATAAGCTTCACAATTATGAATCATTAAAAATATTTGACCTTTAATCCTTTAGGTATCAAAATGTCAATTTCTAGATATTTGTGGATCCTATTACAGGACTTTTCTATTGTCTATAGACTTGTTAGATCACATGCGAGATGGAGAACGATTTCATACTTAAATTATTTTTCATGTGTGCGAAGTAGTAAGATAAATTATAAAATATTCCTGAAAACAAAGTGTTTGTAGCGCATCCTGTGATAGGATGCATCAGAGAAGAGAAATTTTTAATGTGTACTGTCACAGGACATGCTCAATGACAAAAGGTTAACACAGATCCATTGAATAATTTCAGTCCCATTTGGATGGTTGGCAAATCACTTTTATCTGGTTTAGTTATAATTTACTACAAAAAATGGTGCAATTGTGAGATGATCTACCATTTATGGTGTTCTTGAACAATTATGACATTAGGGTATTTAAGAGATGAGAGTAAGTGTTCCTGAATGGCCAGCAATACATCTGCGTCTTTGCTATTGCAAATGTCTATATGTGATGGTGATCTCTTAACCTGCAAGTAACCAACATCAGACAAATGAGTATATATGCATTATACACACAAATACAAATGAGTATACTCGTTTGTCTGCTCTGGTATAAAAAATCCATTTTCCAATTCATTAAAGTAAACTTAGTACATTTAAAATTACAACACTTACTTGATTGTTTACCATTTGATGTGAGTGTCAAAATCTTTAGTTCCAATGGGGTAATTTTATCATTTAACTTTCCTTCTTTAATTTGTTTCTGTTTTGTGAATGTACTTCTTCTTTTATCCGACCAAAACTAAATTAAACCATATATTTATAATTTATTTGATTTATTTATTAATTAGAAATATATATATTAAACCATTTCATGTTACTTCTAGGCATGCCATTAAGATTACTAATCATTTATTTTTCATTATGGACAAAAAGGTATTTTTCCAGTGAACATGCCACCCTTATAGAAAGACACATGCAAGAGTACAGTACATACAAATCTTACCTATCTATCCTTTATTCATTAAATTCATAACAATACCTTAATCCAGCCTTTTGGTGATTTAACAGCACCATCAAATCCATTTGCTATATTAGAGAGCTCTATCCATAGAGTTTTAAACTTTTCACGGCTCATGCCATATCTCAGCTTACGATGAGCTAAACCTGGATGTTTTTGTAAAAAATCTACTACAGCTTTAACTTGTGCCAATGAAGGCCGCGTCACCTAAAAAAATTATCCAATCAATATTCTAAAATAATCATGGGTGTAAGGTGTAAGGACATGGGACTTGCTTATAAAATAAATGGATGCAAAAGTGATGATTACTATATACTTTTTTAAATTGAAAATCACAAAATCCAAAACACATTATAGCCAGTAGAAATATTATTAATGTAATATATACTTACACGACCTGTACTTTCTGATATTTCACATGCTGTTAAATTGTCTACCATTATATTAAAATGTTAGAAATGTGAAAATACACGCAAAACATGTATTACTTTTAATATGTAAAAAGTCATCAATAATAAACAGTTTTTTGAAAGCAATCAGCGATTATTATGCACATAAATATATTGATAGTTTGAGTATTAACAATTTTGGTAATATAATTATCTTTAAAATAAGAAATATTAGTTCACTCAGATTTAAGTTATATTTTCATTTTTTAAATATCATATTCCCTTGAACAGATATATAATTATTTTAACGGTTGTTTTTCTTTAAATTAAAACTAAAATTAATAGGGTTGCCTGTAGGAGTGGGCGTTGAATGAACAAACAGTTTATTCCGGCGTTTTTTAGTCGTCAACGGATATTCTTGTTAATGATTCGTCGGTAAACTAGCTGAATTGTAAACGACATCGACGATCGACATCAAAAAACAGTCCACGATACTTGATTCGGAGATGTTTTTGCTGGTAGGCTTTTACAGCTTTAGCGCATATTGGGCCCTGGGGTTCGGAGCTCGGAGTCGACGAAAGATAGACTGTTGTATAGCATATAGTTCACCGACAAAAATAAGTCGAAAATTCAAAGAACGAACGACTTGAACACTTCACAGTTGACAACGAATATAGGGATGAATAAGTGAAAATAATTATAGTATCAATATTATTAAACAGCATCGATAGATATCGGTAACAATATATTTTAAAATTTCTTAAATGTCATTATCGTTATAATTTTCTAATAAATCCAAAACGTAAAAAAACAATAGACAATATAAAGAAAATAGCATTTTTATTTATGTTTCGAACAATTACGTATTAATAATGATAAAGAACTGCCTTTGTGGTCAACCCGCAAAAGAAACCACACATGCCAGTAATTGGTTAAAGTACATAGATATATTTTCATCAAAACATTAATCATCAGGAACAACCTTTGTTTGTGGTTACCTGTCAAGCGACTTCTATTATCAGCTACCATCAAATGCACTGCTGAAGCAAATCTTTCCCTCTCCGGGTACTCTACAGGTTACTGCAGATGCATTATTTACCTTACAGTATGGGATATATCTTAAGATAGGCAAAGCAGTGGTACAATCACTCTAAGATAATGCCCGTGTAATGAGGTAATTACTTCAAAGCACACTCCTACAACCCTCTCATAAGGAATGTGAATGAATCCCGTTCCATTCCGTACTAATAGAAGGTAAACTAATTTACCGTCAACGATAAATGATGTTATTTCGTCGACGATTTAAATGACCCACTCCTAATAGGAGAGAATCCACTTGTACTGCCGTGTGTACTGCTGAGCTGGGTCGCTGGTTTTCTGCAATTAAATTCAATGAAATCTTATTACACAAAGTACTTCATGGCACTGAATGACACACATGCTTATAACAGAAAATGATTACAAGCATGCTTAAAACAAGCATTCTCTGCAACTGTTCCCATTTGCTAATAATTAGTATGCTAGTTTCAAACATGCTACTAAAAAGCATGCTCGAAGAAAATAATTGTACACACATGATATTTAAAGGTCCAATCCTCCCCTATACGTTTAACGTGGCGTCATGACGAAATTAGAATCGGCATGTACACATGGGTTCCTCCGACACGGTGGCGTCGAGCCGATGGAATCTGCCATTGCGCACATTTTACTTGCCCGCGGGCTCCGAGCTTGCGAGCCCAGTATTCGATAAAGCTGTTAAAGCCAATAGGCTACCAGCTCATCTTATACATACATTCATATACATATCCTCACGCCTGTTTTACGGGAAACAGGGGAAGGCAGAGACCACAGATTTCCACCCACTACGATCCCGGCACAACTTCCTTGCTTCCTCCACACTCATCTATCCTTCCTCTCACTCAAAGATATTCCTTGACACAATTATAACAATACACAATATAAACAAAATAATATAAACCGTTATTGTATAAAGTATAATCATCATCATTTTCTTAATAGACCCTATATATACTATAGGCAGGAAAACGAGCGTACTGGTCACCCGTTGACTGCCGCTCATAGACATCTGCAACACCGGAGGCGTCGCAGATGTCGTAGATGGTGTCTCTTATCTTTATTAACATCTTTGAATCATAAAAACATGCTATTTGAGCACCAGCTCTCGGCTAAAATGGAAGCTTTGCAAGCAAATACAAATCACGTGTTTCGTTACAAAGATATAAAAGTATCAGTTATATTTGTGGAGGACTCTATAAAATCATATATCTTTTGCACCCACCCCGGACCGCTTTAACTGTTGTTTTTTTTACACAGTTCTTATATTTTTAATTTAGTTTTAATAATTATTTTTGTCAAATTTAGGTCATTCGTGTCTTTTAATAAAGCTTCATAAGTATATGGACAATCAAAAGTTTTACTTAGCTAAGATCCGCGACAAGCAAAACAATGTGTGTTTTTTCGTTGGGTTTAGTGGATTTATTTGGAACTTAAACCAAAAACTTGCCGAAAATCGGCCATCAACCCTCCACCCACCAACCACTATACACAACGCCAAACACACACTATCACTTTTCCACTTTTATGGAAAAGTGATAGTGTGTGTTTGGCGTTGTGTATTGTTTTGCTTATCGCGGATCTTAGCTAAGTAAAACTTTTGACTGTCCATATAGTGATGGATTTCCGTAAAGTAACGCCTGACTCCACTAATAAGCTTCATAAGTGTTATTTCGAGCTATATTAGTTTATTATTCCACACACCATCACCTCTATATTTTAAGTTTATAGAGGTGATTGTGTGTTCCACAGACGTTCGTAACTTCGATAATATGTTACAAAAAGTAATGTTTTATCTTCTCCCCAACGCGACACATTTGTTTTAACAGAAACGCATTTACAGCACACCTGCCAAAGATCAGGATCAAATCGTCACAAACATGCTCATAAGCATACCTATTCACACGTGCTAGAAATATTCTCCCTTCCACCCGCACCGCAAGTAGCATGCTTAAAAATCAAACGAACGGGAAAGAAGCATGTGTCACTAATAAGCAATTGCTCATTATACTTTGTAAAATTTAAGATGATAATTTTGACAGCTCACGCACATGAAGTTTTGTATTTTTTGTTCCGGTAAAATGTATTTTCGATAACATTATATTTTATGGATGTGTACCGTCCCCTTATACTTTGTAAAATTTATAATGGTATGTATTGATAGTGGTATGCTTTCGACTATTAAAATATTACTTTTTCTTTTCTTTGATGGCAATTAGTTATAACTATTATGCCAGTATCAAGTAAATACGATAACATCAAATCTCTTGAAATGACAATTCAGCTTATAATGTTACGTCTTGATAAAGTGGTGGTTATCAATACCTTCTATGGACTTTTTCAGTCAACTTAAAAAGTTACGATACATACGCATTTATTTCATTTCACTTAACTTAGAGGCCTTAATTGAATTATATTATATAATACACAACCACAATTAAACAATATAACTGATAATGATATAACATTATGAAAATGAAATAATTCATTCATTCATTTGAATTAATGGCTTTCAATAGTGCCAAAATAGCACGGATGATTTCGCCAATGTCCGATTGAGATAAGGAAGGAATAGAATGCACAGGACACTTATGAGATTGAACGGTGCAGTCGACGTAACAATGGAATAGAATGGAGAGGACACGAAGGAGATTAATCGGTACGATCGAGATTACAGTCTCAATAGAATTTTTAAGTGAGAGAAAATGAAATAAAAACAAAACGTCGTAAATTGGTAAACGGTAAACTGGTAAACGTAAACAGTAAATTATGTCTATCACCTTACATCGGGTGACGTCAACTGACCCACAAATAACGTCACGCGATGTAATTGGTGTTACGTTTAAGACGGCGAACAGATAATAAATATTAAAATTTTATTTAATGACTTTAAACTACAAATTGTTATTATTTCACAAAAAATATTTTTTAAGTATTCGAGGTATTTTACAAACATTCTTTGTACATGTTACAGATTTTTTCTGATTACTGTCCGATTCACAGATTCGCACACAGAGTTGATGATTTTGACATTTAATTTATTTTCGTCAAAAAATTACTTAAAATAATTAATTTTTGATGAGTGAATGTTATGGTGGAATGTATATGAATATGTAATAAATGTGATAAATATTTGTTCAACGTACAGGAAGGTAAGTCCATAACCCTAATTTTGCTGTATTTTATTGACACTACAATTCAGCTGTTTAATTATTTGTTGTTTATATTATTTTCAGCTATGTATTTCTTCGAAGGAGATTTTAGGCGTAAGCCACAACAAAATCTAGCAGGTGCAAGTGCCCAGCGAAAAACTGACAGAGAAACTTTAATACTACAGTCTCAACAACAAAGGCAGAAACGAGAGGTTCGTCATTGTTTTTCGGACAGTTATTTTTTGATTTTTGTTAACTTTAGTTTTTAGTCTTTTATCTGAAGAAAAACCAGTATGATTTATAACAATATTCATAAAAATTACGTATTATACAAGGTTCAATATAATTGAAAACTTTAATGACTAAGCATAAATGAAGATATGTTTTTTTATGCTTATGTTATTATATAAAATATTTATGTTCATATAAGAGTTTCTACTAGAAGAGGTAAAAATGTGTAACATTAGATATCCTAATATATCAAAAATATTTATGGTTAAAAAGGTAATGTTTATTTTTATACAGGAACATAGAAAACGTGTACACAGTACAATAAAGATTCAAGCTTATATAAGAAGCTACCTAACAAGAAAGCACTGCAAACAAATTGAGAGGGAGGAATTCGATTTAATTTTTTCAAGAGTCAATGGTGATGATGATGCCTATTTGTTATCACTTGTTACCAAAATATTGTTTTTTTATGATCATACAAAAGATTTTAACAGATTGGTGAGTTATTCTTAGTTCTTCTTTGTTTATCTGCGTGTAACACCTTTTTTTTCATATAAATATTGTAGAAATTGGTGTCAGTTTTTATTTTTGTTAGTTTCGGCTCAAATTACTTGCATTGGTGGATTGTGGGGTTATGACTGGTTTACTAGGGTCCATATAGTTTCAGCTGATTGACTTTTATTGCATGAGCTAATTGCTTTGTTATTTGGATAACTTACTTAATGTAAAATTTTATATTGCCTTTGTCATTTTTATGTATGAGAGTTAGTCATTTGTTACTATTTGTAACTTTGTTTTAAAGCTTAATGATTACGTTTTATATTTAGGTATCGACCTCATTATTTAATAATTTTGCTAATTTTACATTTTTTAGTAATTATTATCTTGTTTATAAATTAGATTTTTGTACAGTTTGGCTAGGAGAAACTAAATGTCCAACCATCCATTGCAGACTACCAAAGGATGATGATGATAAATTTTTATTTTTTGTTCATTTAAAATATATTTATATTTTTTATATCTTGTTGCTCTGTACTAACTCTTCTACAAAAAAGTCAATACAAATGAAATAATTCGGGTGACTTATAATGTTAAACATATTTGAAAAATTACATATTTTACAGGTATCAGTATCACAATTATTATTGAAGCAATGGCACAAAATATTCCGGAGTTGTAGTTCCTTTATCCAGATAAGAAGATTACTTTCCCTTCATCTTCGATTATTACATAATGATTCTGAGGTAAAGTAAGAATCTTTAAAAAAATATTTTTACTGTAAGATACAGACATAGAAAATAGGAGGCAGAAGATTGTTAATGTAATTATTATGAAATTCCAATGTTTTTATCACAACTTCAATTTTACTTAAGTGATGTTGGAATTGTGCTTTATCAAAACAAATATAATCACAAGAGGCCACTGCAGCACATAAGCTGCTAAGTTGGAATAGTAATGAAAAATTGAATTCCACTTAATAGAAGGTTGAACCAGTTTGCAACTGTCATGACCTTAATATTAACGATAGAATACAAAAAGCAGAATTTTATTCTTTGTGTCGATTCCACTGTGTTTGTATACTTAATGCTAAATATCTTCATTACTACAAATTCTGCTGAATTTGCCTTTTAAACTTAACTAATTTAGCGTTTGATGAACATTGTTTTGTAGGTACCGCCAGCGATACCTCTTAGAATGCTAGAGGTTTTCACTTCCATAAATTTTACTGGAACATCAGTATCGTCTGAGGAATCTGTCAATATTGTAGCTGCAACATTTTTATATTTAATCAGAAGAGGTAAGTATGAAAAAATATTACAGAGAGAATTGTGCACGAACTTCAATTTCCAAGGCTATTTTTAGCTTGGGTCACTTCATACAAGACGCTTATACTGTTGAATTTTAGACATTTATTTTCAATGTTAATCATGGACCTACCATTTTGTTTATCGACTCATATACTTTATGGGTGATTAGTAATACAAGTCCTGAATTTTCAATATATTCATTATTTGTAGTTTATTTAAAATTCAATATTGGTTACTTACATGACTTACTTTTTTAATTAATTTAGTACTACACATAAATAGCTAATGTGCCTGTTGTTATTAACTTTTAAAACAAGCATTTAAGTTTCATAACTAATAAACATGGATTTGTAGATGATTTGTTTTTATAAATGACAATAAGTTTACAATTTTAGGTTACTTTAAGGACTTGGGTAATCTAATGTCTCGACAGACTCCACCACTTTATGGACCTTCGCCCAACCCACCCACTCCTCTTTGTGGTGCGTTACTTGATCTTATACAGAGGCCGCTTAATCTAACTATGCAAGTTAATATACCAGAATATGAGTAAGTGGAAAATTGTCAATGACAAAAAATCAGTGTTTTGAATAATAAAATTCTATAAATACTTCTATTAATATTTTCTTAAGGGACAAATGAAATGTATTTAGTTAGTACATTCCAAGGTATTTGATATTATTATATGTTACTTGACACTGGCATAATAGTTATAATTAATTGCTATTAGAGAGTACAAAGGAAAGTAAAAGCAGACTGGAGCTGACTGGTCTCCACAAGTATCACCTGGTCACAAGTTGACGTGTGGCCGCTGTACTTTCTTTCACCATTTCAGGGTGTAAGAAGCCGCCACACTACGCCTATGCAAGCAGGAGATTAAGGGCTTAAACAGATGAAGCGGCTCGGCTGCGACTCTACCGCTTTGCGCATTATATGAAGCGACAGCGGGACGGTACTAAACAGATTCAAACTAGCAAGCGAGGCTGGCCGCGCGCTTGCCCTGCGGCTGTGAGCGGCCGAGTCGCTGTTCATATAACTCGATGCATATGATTTCGTATAATCTCACTGTACAGCGGCCGCGCCGCTTTTTTATGGAATAGGTAGGCAAACGGGCAAGCGTACCATCTGATGGAAAGTAATAAACGCCGCCCATAGACATCTGCTACACCAGAAGTATCAACAGTTCGTTGCCGGCCTTTATTTGGCCTTGCCTGCGCGGACGCATATAATTAGGCCATTACAGTAATCACGAGATAAAGCCTACCCTATAAATATTAAAGCAATTTGTTTTGTATAATTTTCAGGGATACAGTTTTGACTGAATTCACTTCAGTGTTCCTATGTAACCCATACCCAGAATCAGTAGAATTGTTCATGTTACCTGCGTTGATGCACGACTTCTCCAAAAAGTTTCCATTCTTGGCCCTGATACGATGTTTACAGGGAGATAACAAATTTAATAGTGGTATACTGTGTAATGACTCCTGGTTACTACATTCTGTTTTATGTTTAGAACCTCCAGGATTTGGTAAGACAATAAAATATTTATGTTCATATAATTTTACCTAGTTAATACATATGTATATTGAATTATCTCAACGTAAGAAAATAGTAAATACATTCATGACCATATTTAGAGGAACACCAAAAATTGCATATAATAAGCTTTTAACATATTTGTTCAATAGAATAAATATTTTAAATAAAACAGAGGCAGTAATGTGAGTACCATAATTGTAAGGACTTTTGACCTAACAATGAAAATTGAATATTGTTCTAAAAATTTTTTCACAATTTAGTATTGCATCTTTATGCTGCAAACACTGCCTGCATCAGTTTTCGTCCCAAACTGTGGCATTGGGTTCCATTCTTCAACCAATGCATTTTTAAAGTCCATAAAGATAGCTGGTGCTGGATTTCTTTGTTTTCCTAGTTTATCCCAAACATGGTCTATCAGACTTAGGTCTGGCGAGTGTGTTGGTCACCCCAAAATTTGGACTCATCACTAAAGAGTACTTTTCCCCAATCGTCATCATACCAATTCCGGTGCATACGGGCAACGCTTGATCAATACGATGACCTGCGGTAAGCAAAGGGCCTCTGGGGGGCAAGGACGCCCCTATACCAGTCGCCTTAGTCAGTTTAGTCTCCTTCTAATTATTTATACTAGCCGCCTTAGTCAGTTTAGCCATAGCTAATAATTATGCTATCACCGTGTAGCTTGTTATCGTCGAAGTCGGTAGGCAGTCAATCGCCGAAGTCGAAGTGTGGTTTCTGAGGACACTGTTTACAATAAATCTTTCGTCATTTGTTGTTATTCTTTTGTGGCCCTGTCCTTTACGTCTTGTATACTTTGAAATCTGTCGGTATAGTTTAATTGCAAAAAATCACAGATTTGGACACTCGTAATGTTTGAGTCAGTTTCAATTAAAGTAACAGCTAGGCACCAGAACAACGCTGAGATTCGGAATTATTACTCAAAATTATCAAAGAACATCATTTGATAATAACAACTTCACTCGATAATAACAACTTTTTGTAATAAAAATACAAAAATGTTAAATTTGTAAAATAAAAAACCGTAACATTACATTACGTAACAAAAAAATTAAAAGACAGGCACAAAACCAGATGATAGTCGTAAATAAATTCGTCGTAATTCTATTCAAAATCTTCTTTTTACAAATTAAATAATACTGGTATATGTACAGTACGATATAAGAAACGAAATAAGAAATATTCTGTTGTTTTTTTTTTCTTCTAAATATGTCCGTCCATGTGTGTATAAAATATAATAAACAACGGTAATTTTGTAGGAAAATGTTTGCTACTAATTAAACTCCAGAACCCGATAAAATTTTTAAATGCACCTGTAATTCGGCGTTAAATAGTTAAAGGTTTTTTGATGTTTCAAATATGTATATTAATTTGATATTCGAGTTATGATATCAGAAAATATTTAAATCTTTGCAGCTACTGATATACTTCAACTAGACAGCACAAGACTGCCAAACAATTCCGTTGTGTTAGACTATTTAAAGGTGCTATCAAAACTAACTGAAAATGTTTGCAACAAGCAAATCACATATGAATACGAAGACGCATTATGTAGCCAAGAAACTGCAGCAGATAAGGATGATGACAGTGACAGTGAAATAGAAGTAAATCCAACTTCGGCACGAGAACAAAGCCTGCTTACTAGATGTATAGAGATTCTCAACGAGGCCGATCGTTGCGTAATGACAACCTGCTCGCAAATCAATGAGAGTGATCTTAGTGAGGACTTTCTCGAATGTATGTCGAAAATATGTCACAATTTACTTTTAAGTCACAAAATGGCGTTACCCAAATACAGGTTTGTTATTTTTTTTCTCTATATATTTTGCCTTGACTGATTATTGACCATTTACTGAAGATTCATATAAAATTGAAATTGCCACTAAGAAATTAAAAAGATACCTATAATTATATATTTATTTCTTACTAATTTTTCACAACGTGTTCTGTGAAAGATAAGGAACATCTATAGTATGTTATATTTATCAAACAGAAAATTGTACTTCGTTCAAATTTCCTTGTTTATATGTTTGGTAGTGTTCGTAACCTTCAATTGTAAAAAGACATTTCATTGATTTAAAATATACATATATAATCACATGATATACTCGTAGATAATGATTTACGTTATAACGTGACATCTATATTTGTTTGAATAGAAGTGTATAATTAAAATATAGTTAAAAAACAGTAGTCTTTTAAGATTTCTTGAATTCTTATTAACTGTTCAAACGAAACTAACAATGCTTGTATCAATAAGTTAACGTACGATTTTACATCATGAATACACATCCCTGGTAAATTAACTTCCAATGTCATGCAAACACATATTTTATTAAACATTTAATTTAATTGTCTCAAGAAATAAGCTATTTTTGCATCATTTTTTTATATATATATATTCACGCCTATCCCCCGCAGGGGTTGGCAGAGACCACAGAGCTCTATCTGCTACTATTCATCGCAGCGAAACGGCCCTCCAATGGTCGCTTTTCGCCCTCGTGAGAATCAGGACGTTGGCGGACCACGTCGCCGTCATTTTTCAACAAATTAGGTATATTAAATTCGCCTTAGTGAATCCCAAAAGTCGCAAGGGAGGATGGAGGTCAGCCCCAGCAGAGCCCTGCATGCTGAGGTAAGGCACGATAGTACCCGGGGGAGCCCGATCCCGGGACGGTCGGCACATCCATTGGCACGGCAGACCGTGGATTGGGGGAGAGGAAGGGAAAGGATAGAGCAGAAAGGAAGGGGCAGGAAAGGAAATGCATCATTTTAAAAAATTAAATTAATATTATTAGAATGTAAAAAACATACATAATAGGTCGGGGCAAAAGTATTTTCGTACTTTGAATGTATTATTAGTAATCAAACCTCTTTCGCTGTACTGAATGTAACTGGCTGGTTTCAATACCATATTAAATGTGACATTCTGAAGATGCAATAAATAAAAAAAACTAGTTCCCGCCATTTTTCAATTGTTTTTCAAGCAAGCAAAATGAACGTATGTGACGAAGAAATTCGGTACATTTTAAAGTTTATTACAAAAAAGGTAAAAATGTGACGAACGCCGAAAAAAATTGTGCGGTTTACGGACCTAATATACGGTATTAATAAGAGTAGTACAAATGTGGTTCAAGCGTTACAAGTCTGGAAATTTTAGTGTGAAAGATGAGGTTCGCTCTGGACGCCCTGTCACAGATAAAATCAGTGCCATCTTTGAGAAACTGGAGCAAGATAAAGATATATTAGTAGGTACAACATTGCTGAAGAACTGGATGTTGATCATAAAATAGTTTTACGTCATTTACGAAAGTCTGGGTACAAGAAAAAACTTGATATTTGGGTACCACATGATCTCACTGAGAGAAACCATGACAACGACAGACCGCACTCATCTATAGCCATGCAGCAAAAATTAAGAGAGCTTGGCTGGGATGTGTTGTGATGTATCCTCCGTATAGCCCTGACTTTGCTCCAACAGATTTCCACCTGTTTCGGTCATTGTAGAACTCTTTAGGAAGCATAAAGCTAACCTCAAAAGAACACTGAACACTACCTGTCAGATTTTTTTAATCAAAAATCTGGAATGGGATCATGGCACTACCCACAAGATGGCAACAAGTCATCGATCAAAACGGCACATACATATTATAAATAAATAAAAAATTATACCTAAAAAAAATATTTTCCTTTGTATGAACAATACGAAAATACTTTTGCCCCGACCTAATACGCAAATAAATTTGTATGAACTAAACAAAATTCTTACTGCAATCCTATTAAGAGCTGTCGCTCCGGGATATCTTTGGCGGCTGATAGATCACACGTAAGATTATTGTTATCCTTCTTTTTTATCTGTTTAATTTAATTGTATTTCATTGTCATATAAGTATAAATAAGTAACCCTATTGTTATAATGTAGCCATGCTCTGCGCAAATACTAAGAGTTATAGTCCGGGCAATAAAGACTGTAACTTTTTTTGTGCCGAATAAATAAATAAATAAGCTGTATAAAGGGTTGTATACCGATTAAATTCGGTAGTTAACTCTGCACACCATCGCTGTATTTCTTTACAGATTACTATATACGCTGGCATTTAAGCCGGTGTTCGTCCGTGGTTTATGGTGGTGGTTGAGCTCCATGAATCAGACGTCGTCATTCGGCGGTCCGGACACGCCCCTACTGGGTGTGTTATCGCGCGGGATGAGTTCCCGCGGCTTGCAGCGGCTGTTGGCTCCTCTCGCGGTTTTCTGCGCGCTATTCACGGTTCTCATCGGCACCTTGCACGACACAGAATTCTTCCGTGATACGGACGATGAAGATAAATCGAGCAGTGAGATTTTTTTAAACCACAAAAATATTCAAATATGTAGTATAGGGTCGTGGCTCCCCACCCCCAGGCCGAAACGTGGGGTGGTTCGAATCATTGATGAACAAGACGCAAACATCCGAATGCTTGGATTATTTGGCTTTTCGGATGTCCAATCTCTCAGCATCTTTTAACGCTTTTATCACTGGAAGGGCTTCGAGGATTTGTTCAGAATAATTCTTGCATTTGAATTCTACTACCGCACCCAACTTACTGATTGATTTTTTTTTGATTGTTTTTGATGATGCGGAATACTGGATGTTTGACTTTCGATTCCATAAAAAATGTTCAGTTTTTTTTGCATCAATCAGGCAGTAAAACTTTTTAAAAGTACTTCCATAATATATACGAGTATGTCGGCGTATTAGAATTAATTTTATTTTTTTATTATTTTATGCAATAGATTAAATTATGTAATATCATTCTAATCCGAACCGCCCCAAACGCCGAAAAAGACGTAAAATTACAATAGTACGATAATTGTTGATCTTTTCTTTACACGACGGACAGTTAGCAGAACATCGGCAAAAGGCAGTGTTCGTCCGCACGCGTTCGAGTTTTCGGAGTTGGGTCCGCTGTGTCGAACATTGCGACAGATGTGTCTCGGGCTTTTGGAGTTGGCGTACCCCGACACGCGGCCGGCGCGCACGCCCTACATCGACGCCACCGACCTCACTGCGCAACAGTACACGCCCGCTTGGCGACACTTGTTCAAGGTTACTATTAATTATGTTTCAATTCGATTACAATATCGTTCTAAACACGTTGAGCGCTACACTGATTCTTAATGGAGTCCCCGCCAGGCCATGTGCGCTATTTAAAAGCTAGTATTGTAGGGCCAATGTTTCTTTTCGCATTACGAAAATATTGTAAATTATGTGATGATAAAAATGCAACTAAATATGGTAGAGGAATGACCAGAAAAATGACCAAGGTAAAGGAGAACCGTTTTTATGTTTACTGTGTTTTAATAAAATCCATTTAACTAAAATTCAGCAATTCCTTAAAACAATGTTAATTTTTTAGTTCCATATCATGTTGTACACTTAGCCACCGGTGGCCGACGCGGCGCTCGATGTGTTGATATTCAGATAGCTCGAATCGAGGAATAAATTTTAAATAATAAAACAACAAGAAAAAATATAAATATTTTTTATGTAAACGGTTGTTTGGAAGAAATGGTTATAGCAAATATAAGACCGCCCTTTGTATACACATAATAATGAATTATTGCATAACTATGCTTTTGCTGCGCACTGAAGAAAATATATAATATATATAACGTCAGTCTGTTATCAAAAACGCTTAACCACCATTTCGTAATGAGTTTTTTCTGAACGGAGAAGAAACAGCGAAAGAAACTCCGCTTGACTTGTCATAGAAAAATATCTTTTTTTTATGACAAGTCAATTTGTATAAATCAAACTAATAGTCTCGCGAGTAAGCATGATAACGTTGCATTATGTTTAAGTGAAATTCAAGTTTCAAAGAAAAAAGGGTCCAGGCATACTGGTCTCCACAAACAGCAACTGTTCACAAGTTGCCGCATGTGGCAGCCATCGCCATTTATCGAACGTCAGTCTCTGTTATCCTCAATATTTATTGTACGCGGGGTCCTCTTCAATGCTGGAATTTATTGGTCTTCCGGCACAGGTGTGTACGCAGTTGTTGCGCGTGCTGTACGCTCGCGACGAGCGGCTGCAGTTCAGCGCGGGCGGGGGCGCGGCGTGGGCGGCAGAGCGCGACGACGACGCCGCCGCCGCCGAGGTAGCCGCGCTCGTCGCGTTTACGCGTGCGCCCGGTGCTCACGCTTCGTCACACGCGCCCGCATCGCAACTCGCGAACGCGGGCCGCGCTATGAACCAAGGTAATTCTTTCTCTTTTTTCACGATATTTTTTTCCTATATCAAATTACTTTTTTAACACTGTGTCCATCCTACGGTTGTCTGGAAGAAATCTCTATTAACGATAAGACCGCCATTTGTATGTAAATATTACAATCAAAAATTGTGTCATTTTTTTTGGTGT
Organism: Baronia brevicornis; assembly: GCA_031353405.1. Taxonomy (NCBI): domain Eukaryota; kingdom Metazoa; phylum Arthropoda; class Insecta; order Lepidoptera; family Papilionidae; genus Baronia; species Baronia brevicornis. The sequence continues at coordinate 246,840 of JASFAT010000971.1, read as the reverse complement.
ACAATAAAGAATATACCTATATTCGCCCGTGTAGTGCTTTTCCGGTGTAAGTGTAAGTAAAGACAACGTTCAGCATCACTAATTGTATTTATTTTATATACGATTGGTTTGTAACACCTTGAAGACTGTTTCTGGGAAAATGAATGGTCAAATTCCCGGAACGCATAGACACAGTGTATATAATTTTCAAAGTTGCATATACCAGTTTACAGATCAACTAACTATATTGTAATTTAGCTTATAACAAGTTATACAGCGCCATCTATTCCTATATCTACCCTTTTGAATTATATGTATTATTATATATTTATAAAACTCGTACAAATAATATAGCAAGTTAGGCTTCACAAGCAACATTTTTTAATTACAACAATCTGGGTTTTTCAAATAAAATTCACCTTTTTTAACTACTTTTACGTATAAATATTTGTTATATTTAAATAAAACACTAACTGGTAATAATTACATAGAAATTAAAGTTTTAATTATAATTCATGCAGGAACATAATTTCATATGGGCCAAATGATATGTATGAAAACTGTGCAGATAATTAATTAATAATAAGAATAAAAGAAAAAAAAAACTGTCACAACACACAACTCGCTTAATTTTATATTTATTGATAGAATACTCCCGCTTTGCATTTGTCAAAAATATTCTATGGAATAAACACATTAGAAAAATATATAAGAGACTGTTTACAAAGAAGCGCTGTTGACTTACCATATAATCTCAATGTCATCGATGTGCACGCGAACTGTTTTTTAAAATTAATTTCTGAATTTGTTCCGTTTTTTAATTTATTTGCACTAAAGTATGGTTTTTATCATATGAGGCATTCCTAAATAAATGTATAAAATTTTATAATTTGAATCATTAATTGTTTGTGTAAATATGTAGTCCATCAATGTTAATTTGATATTACAGAAGAAGGACCTCCTCTGACAATAAAAGAATTAAGGATGTTTACCATAATGAAAGAGATTCCTTTCGTGGTGCCGTTTTCCACTCGGGTTCTTATATTTCAAAGTTTGCTTCTAAGGTAAGTTTTCAAGGTAATGACAATTCTAATAATGTTGCATTGACTGTTGCAGTATATTATTTATCTATTAATTATTGTTTATGGGTTAGTACTTTGAGACAAATATTCACATTTGTCTGTAATGTTCACCAATTTGTAAATATTCAAGATGCAGCTATGAAAATCTATGTTTATTATTGTGGTTTGGTTTTTTCTTGTTCTCAGTTTAGTTGTCAAAATAAATTATACGCAATAAGCTAATTAATACGAAGCAACTTTTATTTTCCACGACAAAAAAATATTATAGAAAACATTAGCTTAAAATCCTTAGGAAGCTTCGCAACGCCACTACAATCAATAATAATATGAAAATAATAATCGGGTGAACTTCCCTATGTCAGTTTTTCGAAGTCTCAACGATTGGACAATATTAACGACATTTTTATTTTAATTGGATCCTTTATGTATAATATTTATACAAAATAAAAATTTTAAACATCAACCCTTTAAATAAAACACAACGTATAGTTAAAATTTGTGAATATTTAAGCTCCTATTATTAATATTTATCATTTATTGCAGGGAAAAAAGTGCACATTGGTATGAAATGACAAATTTCAATGAAGGTCCTTTAATAAGCATTAATGTACGTAGGACACATTTATATGAAGATGCTTTTGAAAAACTTAGCCCAGACAATGGTAAGTGTTCCTCAACATTATTTATGTCATTATATACTGCTTTGCGAAAAAACGAGCAACTTACAGTTATTGGCTTTTACTCTAGTTACTTAGTGTTGAAGATAGGCAATTTCTAGCGAACCTTAATCGAGCAATCCAGTGCTTACGGAGTATCTTGGAGTTGCTGGTAGTTGACTACGTATATCAGCAGCTCCTCGTACCTCTTCAAGGTTTCTTCTGAGGTTCATGCAACTGCATTTGCGGTGAACGACGCCCGTTTTTTTGCAAAGGATTGTATATTTTTTGATTGTCGTTTGATCTTTATTGTTGTTTCATCTGTAAAATGTAAGTTAATATGACAGCCTTCAATAGGTTCATAAATAATCAGTGCAAGTAGCAAGCACCTAATAAACAAGTCATAATGATCTACATATGTATATATTATAACTATTTTCTGTACTTTTCCGTTAGGCGGGGGCAAGCGAAAAATCGCCAAATAATTTGGGATTCAGCCAAATTTCTTACAACCTTACCTAATGTTTTCTTTTTCCCCCACGTAAAATAAACCTGTCCCAATAAATACCAAATTTTCATCATTTTTTAAAACAAAAATTAATATGGACGAAAAAAGGAGAATGTGCTTTGTTTTGAATGAATTCAGAGAATGGAGCACATGGTCAAAAACGAACATCCTCCTTATAGATGTAAAAAATTTGGCAGAACTACATTATTTGGCGATTTTTCGCTTGCGTCCTGCTAACCGAAAAGTACCTTATTTTTTATGAGTATCTTATCCCATCATTTTGTTACGGAATAATCGATAGAGCTCTTTAATTTAGGTTTCTGTTTAATTGTTGATTTGTATTTTTATAACTATTCGAGTTTTGTTCCATAGAGCCGGATTTAAAGTTAAAACTGCGCGTACAGTTCATTAACCAGGCCGGTGCGGATGAGGCGGGCGTCGACGGCGGCGGTGTCTTTAGGGAATTTCTTTCGGAGTTGCTCAAGTAAGTTATATTAAGAATAGATTAATGATGTATACATATCGTCACGCCTGTTTTTCGTAGGGGTAAGCAAAGATCACAGATCTCCATCTGCTACCATCTCTGCATACTTTCTTTGCTTCCTCCTCACTCATCACTCTCTTCATGCAAGCCCGCCGGTTGGGAGTACTCTTAACCCGGCCTTTCCTAAAAACATCGAGAATGTTTTCCTTGGTTTTCCCCTAACGATCCTTCCATCCATATCCGCATGTAAATTCCTTTTACCAGTAGTCTTTCATCCATGCTCTCTATGTGCCCAAACCATCTAAGCATCCCTTTCTCATCTTTTGTGATGATATATTTACACTGTATTTTGAAATTATTTTAAATATTAGTAAGAATACGTTATTTTCGATTTTAAGTGGAGTTAAAATAAATTTGTTTTTTTAACTCTCGTTTTAAAATGAGCAAAAGAAGTTATATATAATATTATTGCCGTGAAATAAAGAAGCGTTGTTCTCAGTTTTGTGATGTGAATTATGTAATGATGTCATGTGCTTAAAAGTTTTACTGTACAATTGAAATAGTTGCTTTGGCAAACGGCGAGGAAAATCTTTTAGTGACTTTTCTACGAAACCTGGCGGTGATAGAAATTTGAAGGCATCATTTGAATTTCATGAGGTTTTAAATTTACAGCCAAATAATAAATTCCTTACACAGGTCAGCATTCGACCCCAACAGAGGGTTGTTCCGGCTTACCAAGGATAACATGCTCTATCCCAACCCTGGCGTACATCTTCTATACGACGACTTTCCAATGCACTACTACTTTGTGGGAAGAATGCTAGGCAAGGTACGTTAACTACTTTTTAATTTAACTAAGTGACTAAAGCTACAGACTGACGATTTCACATTGCAAATAGGTTTTGGGTTTGAAAACGTTATAAGAGGTTGGATATGAGTTAGTTTTCTCATTTGGTAAACGAAACGTAAATACTAAACTATTAGTATATAATTCTAGACCAGTCACATTCCATGGAACTTAAATCCTGAAAACTTTCGCTTTTCGATTATTAATAATGACACGAGTGCATAAAGGTGATGTGTAACATATTCAAGTGTCAGGGTTTTCTGTGCTCATTTAAAGTAAATGCTATCGATCATCACTTTAGTAACAAAATTAATTTGCGTTATTTTAATGTTCTCTGTTGTGAATAGAAGCTTCATTCTACCTAAAAACAAAAATAATATTATTAATTTTGTACCTAAAAGCTTGTACAGTATCTGGATGGCAGATTGTATGGGTTTATATAACAGCGTGTTTTTTATTATCATAAGACCCGATTATTATTAACTACTTGTGAGAGAATTTCAGTAGTGGTGTGGAGCCATGTATGAGTGGGTTGGCACCACCGCAGAAGTACCATACCCTCACAGAATATTATTCTTTAGGTCACCGCATTTCATACGGTGAAGTACCGGGATCCGGAAGACCCAATTTTTCCGTTTCCCATTCTCTTTCCGCTCCTATTATTCACCTTCTTACGCTAAAGCACGCAATGCGTCTGCAGGGTACATATCTATTGGCGGCGATGTTTGCTCACTATCAGGTTGCACGCTTGTTCATTTGCATATATCTTTAAAGAAATATATGACGTGCATCGAGATGGACAATTTTTATAATATAAATAAACAAAATACCAATTTGTGTTAAAAATACAAGGTACCCAATGGCTTAGAAATTATAAATAAACGTGACAACTAGCATAAATATTTCTTTATGATCACCAACAATGTACAACTTGAAGCATCCCACATCAAGAATGGCTTCTTCTACGTTCGGGAAATTCGTGGTCATGCTGAACAGGCGAGGAGGGTAAACTTGGTACTTTTCTGTTAGTGGGGCGCAAGTGAAAAATCGCCTAGTAATGTACGTCAACATGGTGCGTCCAGCTCTCTGTGGAGCATGTGGCGCGGAAACGTGTCGTCGGAACGATCCTGCCGCTCTTCGAAGCCTGGGTTGGGAGGCAAGGTGGCAGGCTCACCTATAGACTTACACAGATAATCACCGGGCACGGTTTTTCGATGATTATCTGTTTAAGATCGTATGCGAGGCGACGGCGCATTGCTTCCACTACGAAAAACTTTTATGAGTTGAAACATTCTTTGCATTCGACTCGAATATTTGGTACGTTCAACAGGCTCTATATGAGAGGCTCCTGGTAGAATTGCCATTGGCGGAGTTTTTCCTGAGCAAGCTGTGTTCGGTGCGCGAGCCGGACGTGCACGCCCTGGCGTCGCTCGACCCGGCGCTCTACCGCGGCCTGCTGTTGCTGCGGGCACATCGGCGTGAGGATGTGCCTGAACTGGGGCTCGACTTCACGATACTCATCGACGAGCTCGGCGAGCAGCGGGTGCGTATTGATCGTAGGTGACTTTTGTAGTGGTAGAATCACTTAGATACTTTGTCAAGAATCACATATTATTTGTCTGTACCATGACTGGCCGGCTCGCCCAGGGAAGTACCACAATCCCACAGAAAATCGGTGTCTGAGTGGTAGCTCAGCTACCGCATTTTGATCGGCGAGCGGTTGAATTCCAGAGGCCCTACCTCCCTCCCCCCTCCCATAGTGACACTTTCCTTAAAGGCCGGCAACGCTTTTGCCTATAGCACTGCGGATTTTTATGGGCGACGTTGATTGCTTTTCATCAAGTGACACGCCTGCTCGTTAGGGCTTTCTATCTGATAAAAAACATAATACACAATGCATTACTCAAAATATCTCTTAATCTTAAAATTCTTTATATTTAACCTTTTGCATTCGAGAGGCACCTGTCCAGGTACCATTCCGTTAGTGCGCGCGACATCTTGGGCGGCGACCCAAAGACTTACTTACTTAGATTGATCTTTTCTCATGTTATATTTCTTAATGATGTAAATATATATCATTTACGTTTTTGTAAGTTAATTTGTGTATAAAATCACTATGTTGTACCTATGAGCGCAAAAGGTTAAAAATTATAAGAAATGTTAAAAATTATAACACGTAATAATAGTAATCTTTTACTGAATTATGTACCAAAAAACTTCATCATAATTAAAGTAAGCTTACACATTAATTTTCCATTAAAAAACTTCATTTCATTAAAAAAAAATTCGGTAAGATGTACGATGTGTAAAAATTTCGTTGCACGGCTGCGCAATTGTTGATAATTCTGGGGTCGCGAGGTAACAACATTTTGCCGGTTGTGGCACCCCAGGGTCAGTTCAAATTTAAAATTCTTTAGTGCGGCATAAGAAATTAGTGGCAGCCTCCCTCCCCTCCCCAAAAAATATTAAAGGGACGCCACAGCAAGACCTTTAAGCAATCATGACATACCCAAGCCTATCTTTCTACGTTACAAACCAGGGCATTCTTTTATATAATATAACTAGAGTATTTTATCATTATGCAATCAATAAAAAATACTAAGCTTTAATGGTAGAGCCACAGTAATGTAGAAATCCTTTTTTTGACCGGGAAACTACCCCTGGTGCGGTACTTCCCCGGTCTAGCCACCCCATTCTTACTATATATATATATATATATATATATATATATATATATATATATATATATATATATATATATATATATATATATATATATACTCTACGAATTCTTTGTTTATAATGTGTGTATATATGTAGTCGAAATGTGGAAATACTGGCTCGCTATTGTGTACCTACCCGTTTAATATATTTAAGATGTAAACGTCGCCTATTGTTCCAGATAGAAGAATTGAAACCAGGCGGTGCCAACATACCTGTAACGGCAGAAAACAGAATAGAATACATTCATCTGGTCGCTGATTATAAGCTTAATAGGTATTTTTTTTTTATTTACACAGTAGTCACATTTTAATACTATTTATTTCTTTAAAAACGTTAAATGTTTTTCATATTTGTATTGCTGTTCGATTAATGATTGAAATGATAAATGGCGTATATTAAAGATTAAGCTACCGTGGAATACATTTATAACCTAATTTTTAAAAATGACGGGAACGTGGTTCGCCACCCATCACCTCCTGATTCCCACGAGGGCGAGAAGCGACTAACGGAGAGCCGTTTCGCTACGATGAATGTGAGAGGAAGGATGGATGAAAAGATGGATGAGTGTGGAGGAAGCAAGGAGGGTGTGCAGGGATCGTAGCGGATGGAGATCTATAGTCTCTGCCTACCCCTACGGGAAACAGGCGTGACAATGTGTGTATGTGTGTGTGTGTGTGTGTGTATATTATTAATTTTACATGACGCAATATTAAATTATTGTAATAATGTCAAGTTTTTTTTAAAACGCGAAATCTCATTTCCCTATGTCTACGTAATTTTTTAAAAAACGAGATATCTGTCGTCGTCAAGACATCTCGTGTTAGCCGAGGATGTGAACTTTAGTGTCAAACTTAACAGGAGCGTTTAATTCCAGGCAGGTGCGGACGCAGTGCGCGGCGTTCAAGCGCGGGCTGGTGTCGGTGGTGAGCGCGGAGTGGCTGCGCATGTTCTCGTGTCGCGAGCTGCAGCTGCTGATATCCGGTGCAGAGGTACCCATTGACCTGGACGATCTCAAGAGGAATACGCTGTATGGAGGTACTACACTTTATTTGTACGTCAAGTTCTTATGGCTATAGGGCAAACTGCGCTCAAACAACTTCTGCTATTCCGTTTATCGGGCTATGCACTATACCATTTCTTTTATGGGATACGAAGGCAAATTCAGAAGCAGGCGTATTACTCGATGGAAAGGAATTAACGCCGCCCATAGACATCCGCAGTGCCATAGGCATTGCAGAAGCATGCCTATGGCATTGTCGTGTCAGTTTGGAAACATCGCTGGAGGTAGCTGGTTCCACAAGGTAGTGGTGCGTGGAAAGAAGTTTCTTGAAAAACACACCGCACTGGATCGCTACTCATCCAAATGGTGCGGATGAAACATTTTCTTGTGGCGAGTTGTACGGCAGTGGAATTCAGCGACCAGAATTATTCCGAACAATTCCTCGGAGGACTCCTTATACATATACAAATGGAAATGTTGTTTTAAATCGCGTTTGATTTTTTTTTATTTTTCCACAGACGTGAAACGGAATAAATTATCAATAAGTTTGTATGTACATTGACGTTATGTAAAAAAATATAAATGCTGTTAAGGACACAATACGCCATTGGAAAAATAGTTATATCTTAAACATAATTAAATACAAATTGAGAAATTTGGCAGGAGTACAACTGTATCTCGCAATAATTGGTTTTGTGATTATTCAATTATGAAAATATTTAAAATATTATTGATGTGGAATTTCATTTCATATTTTACATAAAAATATCAATAAACCGGTACTGATCATTTTAGGGAAATAAATGTCTTATTACTTTTTGTTTATAAATTACATATTATGTCTTTACTTATATACTCGAACAGAAAAAATGCTATTTTCGTTTAACGAAAATAGATGAAATATGCTCCCTTTTCCCTTTACGTGTCTTAAATATAATCACTATTCTTTACCTATATTGTATTTATATTATTATGAAGCGCATAACGTCGATGGTAATAGATTGCTTTGTGTTATTAAAGGTGGTTTCTCTCCCACGCACCCCACTGTGCTGTGTTTCTGGAAAGCGGTGGAGAACTTTACAGATGATCAGAGGAGACAGCTACTGAAGTTCGTTACAAGTTGTTCGAGGCCGCCGCTATTGGGTTTTAAGGTACGTACGCCTAAAATTGACACGTTGGTTTTTTTCTTTATTTTTGATGGTAATTAGTTTCAACTATTATGTCAGTGTCAAGTAAAATATAACAAAATCAAATCTCTTGAAATGTCCAGTTAGCTTGACACGTCCAGTTAGTCTTGATAAAATGGTGGCTATTCAACCAAAACCTTCTATGGACTTTTTCAGTCGACTGAAAAAGTCACGATACATTAATTTATTTCATATCATTTCACTTATACGCTTTAATCGAACTATATTGTATACCACAACAATTAAACAATATAACTTATAATAATTATAAGATTTATCATTTAATGTTTTTAATTATAGTTGTTTTTTTTTTAAGAATGTCTGTTGTTCTAGGACTTGACGCCCTCGTTTTGCATCCAGTCTGCGGGCGCCACCGATCGGCTGCCTTCGTCTTCCACGTGCATGAACCTTCTCAAGTTGCCTGAGTTTCATTCTGAGGAGGTGCTCGCGGAAAAGTTGTTGTATGCAATCCAGGCTGGCGCCGGATTCGAGCTCAGTTAAATTGAAAGTTAGTTTTGCCAAACTGTGTACTACATTAAAGGCCTAAAAGTGTTACAAAGACTGTAGCTGTCTAGTTCCCGGCATAGTTTCAATTTTAACACCTGCACCAGATCACGCAATCCCCATAAAATGTTTAGTATTAAATCTTATCCAAATAATATACCACATTATAATCTGGTATGGTACGCATTTGTCGCCTATAAAATACTAGATATATTAATTGATCACAGTATAAAAAAAACTTGATATTTTTGAAATTAAAATACACCAAGTAAAGCGATCGCTCCGGGATATCTTTGGCAGCACGCGTGGGATTATTGTTATCCTACTGTTTTATCTGTTTCATTTTATTATATTTCATTGTAATATAAGTATGTATAAGTAACCATTATTGTTATTATAATGTAGCCATGCTGTGCGTAAATCTTAAAGAGTTATAGTCTGGCGTTATTATGTGTATATTAAATATTACTCTATCAAGAGTGGAACTTGTTTTGTGGCGAATAAATAAATAAATAGGAAAGGTCCAACCTAGTTCTTCTCGTGGGTGTCGGACGGCGTGACTGCGGGAGATAATACCAATAAATTGACAGCGGCCTCCACTAATTTAAATCTTAATATGATTAGTAGAAAGCACATTACAAACACTATTGCTGTATTGATGGTGATGATGATAAAAGATAGACTGAATCGCGACAATAATACCCAACGCATACGAAAAAAGTTTCTTATTTAAATACTAAGGTTTGCTCGAAAATGCTAATTGTTATTGACCTCAGTGAAGAATACAAATATGTTCATTAGATGTATTATTGAAGTCGCCTGAAAGTGAGACAATTGAGAAATATATTGTAACATTTGTTGAAGACATGAGTGGACGTAGATGATATGTAACATTTTTAACTTTCCCTGTAGTTTGTGTTGGTACATAAAGATTTGTACATAACACCTGCATTCATTTACTATTTTAATATATAAATAAAAACCTAATTTTTTAGTTTCATACTGTTTGTATGTGCATACAACCTTCATCTCTGAAAGCGGTGATGGACCTCTCTTGAGGGGTTCTTCGAATGCAACTAAATGTGAATATAATAAAAAATTGTACATATCACTTGCATTCATTTACTATTTTAAGAACAAAGCGTTAATTTATTAGTTCCATACTGATTGAATGTGCATACAACGTTCAACTCTGAAAGCGGTTCAAGCCGTGATTGCGAACTTATCTGAGGTGTTCTTGGATTGCACCTAACAACACATTTGCTACTGTGACACCTTTGACACGTTTTCTATCACTTTCAGCGGGGTTTGGAGCATCCTACGTCGACGAGTTTCCGGTTTCATCATCGTTCTTCCAGTCAGCAACTTGTGGACCTCCTTTTCGGGAGTTCCTTCCGACGAAAAAAAAAGAACCTTTGTTGGACAAAAAGAACTTAAAATGTTATATATCACTTTCATCCAATTCACACCTTTCTTTGTCATTGAATGTTTTTATTGGTACTAAAAGAAATATCTATTTAGCACACTATTTTCTTTTTCCGATATAAGTATTGTGTTAGCTAGATACATTTTATTCACTTGTACGGATGTCTGTGTCCTCCATATGTACGAGTGCGTTCTTTTCTTCGACCGTACTGTACTAAACTAAATCTCAATGTGATAATGGTGATCTTCTATTAAGAGCTTTGTTGTGTAAATAAATGTTACGTGACCATTTTGATTTTTATTTATTTGGTATAGGTTAAAAGATTTCATATTTTTATCCAAATATATGAATAAATTTGTGAAGTGGTTTAGAATATTGTATTATTTGAAAAAAAAAGGATGTTTGTATCTGCAAAATATTGTAATGATTAAAAGTCGAGTTTATGTTAGGATAGGTTATAAGTATATTTAAATTTCTCTTGTGAATAAAGAGAAATTTATAAGACTATTCTTACGTTGAGTAGAGTTTATGAATATGTGTGAATATTAAGGATTGAAACAGTAAACGCTATATATTATTAGTTTATTGTAATGTAGTAAAAATCCTATCCCTGGTCTCTCTGGCGACTGACGTGACAAATTGTATGCAGTAACAATGAAAAAGTGCCCGCTATTAGTTTGACTTTGAAACTCATTTTCCATCGTAACGAGAACGGTCAGAATTTTTTTAATATGATTATTTTAATATTTTTAGCTCAAACATATTCAAGATAATAATAAAGACAAAATATTTAATGTGACTAATTAAGTGTGCCATTTTTTGCTCAATTCTCCACGCTCTGGCAAATATCCTTTATCCACCTATGGTAGCTGGGGAGCTCAATCCACACATTGAAAGTAGAAGTGAGGCATATATATGAAAACATTTAGAAATAACAGACTTTAAAAATAACGGAACTGTTATTTCACAACCGTAAAAACAGTTCCTTTTCTTCAACGGACCGAAACGACCTAACTAAATGAAACAATTATCTCTTAGCTTGTGGAGAACTTTATTGGAAAGATAAAAAGCAGAAGACAGGTGTAACGTGTATCTATCTCTGTACATGTTACACATCTGTTTTCTGCCTGTTTTCTATTGTATTCTTATGTAATGTGTTAAATGTAGTGTGGTTTGGCTAAATTACTAAAATTCTGTTGTAATTTTAATATCAACCTAATCTGTCTTAACCATGTAAACATTCACAGGACTTTTCCTGTGAAACGTTTGGTTCTACTTACCAAATACTATGTTGCCATTGGCTGTTAATTTGGAACAGGCTACAGAAACTGTTAACTGTTCACTGGAAGAGAAAAAGGAGTAACGAGTATATTTTATCTGTTCTAGATCAACTGAACGCATTGTAATATAAAAAGGAGTATGTTGTTAGATTTACAACTTAATACAGCTAGATAATTTTGAAATGATCTATAGCTTGGAGGTATGCTTAGAGTCTATATGTGGTAAATTTGGTTAAATGCAACTTATGCTGCGTATGCTAAAAATAATGCCCCAGGAAGTTCATAACAGTGATATATACGTTGTGCCAACGCGTATTTCAATCTATTGTACAGCAGACCCTGGCTACCAAGTAAATGTCAAAGTGGTGTGTCAAATCCAGGAATTTTGTATTTTAGTATTTATGTAATAAATTCTTTCAACATCATATTTTGTTTTCATTGCCTCGCTTTGTTAAATATTACTTTATATGTAAGTTGAAACTTGTCAAAACGAGTAACATTTAAAGTTTAGAGTAGATATACGAAAACACTTTCTTTCTCTGAGTCCTAATTCTGTTGGGGCATAGGGCAGACACGACGCGTCGAATCTCGACCTGTCGAAAACACTTGTTATTTTAAATGTAAACGAAGTATTTTTACGAAAACTATTAAAAATAATATAATAAATAGTTCTTCAACAAAAAATATGTGTTTAGTGAAAATATTGATGGATATATAGTAGAGCTGCGCTGCGCTCAAATTTTTTTCAAAAAATAAGAAGAATAGCTTCCTTGAACAATGAGAGCCAATCTCTTTTTTTGCTTTCCACCATATAATGCACCACGCATCAGTAGTACTTTGGACACTGATAAGTTGCCATCAGTTGACTAGATTTCTCGTTTGCCTACCTCTTCCGTATGTATATATATATATATATATATATATATATATATATATATATATATATATATATATATATATATATATATATGTGTATATATATATATACATACATACATATATATATATATATATATATCGTTTCTACTAATTTTTTCCAATGATCACAATTCATTGTCTTTTGGAGCCATTGTTAGACGCAGTCAAAGTTGATCTGACGCAGCTACTGTTGCGGATAGTGAATATGAATTTTTGAATGTTTGAGTGAATATGAATTGGATTTGTGAAAGGAAAGGGTAATTAAGAACAAATCTTGACTGTGGGTCAAATTATCGAAAAAACCCGGGATTTTAATAAGCATACGTATATAACGTATATGCTATGTTGATTTTTCCAAAGCATTTGACACGGTGAAGTGGCCTGTCCTATGGAAGACTTTATTGGAAATCGGTACACCGATACATCTAGATTCCTGCTACGGAGTCTACGAAAGTGGCACGGCATCAGTGAGATGCACAATCCAGCGACTTCGCGATATCCAATGCGGTCGACGGACCTGATGAAGACTGCTCTCTATAGCCCCCTACATGTATGTATGAAAAGGCAGCCGTGAGAGATGAATGGCTGCGTCTGTTTGATCAGGCCACAACTATAAATAACGACCAGAGCATGACGACATAGAAGAAGATATGATTATAAATTTATGATGTCAGCTGGGAATATTAAAAAAATGTTTTCAAATTGTTATTTCGTAAGGATATCAAGATGTTTCAGACACATTACTGTAGGTACTAGATAAAATGTTTACTACTTAGAGCTATTTTGCTTTGTATCTCTAAATTTACTATCATTTCTAGGCTTTCTGCTAATTTTAATGGGGCATTTTTCCACTAAAATATACTATGTATTTAAATTATGTATTATCTAATAATAAGTAACCGTGAACTTGGAGCAGGGAACTCATCAATAACGTGCATTAACATTGCCTTAGGTGCATTCATCGTTTCCAATATCGCTGCCTCTCGCCGCCATTAGCAGTTTGACAGATGCAATCAATCAGGACTGATGAATGAGGTTCGCGAGGCGACGTGCGTGCTTGCCCCGTGTGCGGTAGCCTGTCTATCGTGCGGCAGGTTTGCTAGGTGTCCACATTTTGTTGTAGTCTTACAATGTGATGCATTTTACTGGTATATGTTTTTTTTCTTATATGGTATATTTTATGTAATGGCAAAATCTATCATTAATATAATAAAGAATCTATTTGTTTATTTGAAAAAAAAAAGATTAGCAATTTGTTTAATATCGTTTGAATTTTTGGAAACCATTTCAACTAAGTTTGCTAGGAAATGGTTCACATCAATAGTCCAATTGAAGATTACGACATAGTACAGATCGTAAGCCCGAGCTTTACCAAATGAGTTATGGCTGCTTAAATTAATAATGGAAACCAATATTTGTATATGCCTAAACCTTTTATGTCGTATACACATATTTATTATTCTTACGTACTTTTTATGGTAGGTTAGTGAAAAAACCTATATAAAATATATAGCGTTTACATTAACAATGGGAGATTCAAAATTTTTATAAATGGGAGTCAAAAGTTAAGCTTTCCGTGAATCTTAGTGAAACAAAAAAATGTATAATAAAATTTTAAAATAATATTGTCTCGTTATAATTTATATGAAAACTGGTAACCTTCCAGGACTGGCGATCCATATTGCTTAGTCATTTACCCACAGAAACAAAATGAGTGAGCGGTGTCATTGCGCAATTACAGGTTTATCAAAGGTTACGTTATGTTGAATGTTATTTGCATACAAATGTAATCGACGTTTATTAGGTAGCTATGTATATACTATATTGTATATTATATTTATATTGCTATATTGTTTCCTATCTCATCTTGAGTGTAACGTATATTTAACATACGTATGTATGTATGTAGGTGAAAGTGGGGTAATTGGGAAAGTAGAAAAAAAGCCACAATCTAGTAAAATAATCATCTTTTATTGTAACATAAACTTTGCATATGTGTCTACTTATAAGATACAAAAAAAATATTAAAAATAAATGATTTACTAGAAATATAAACGGAAACAAAAAACTTTGCCGATTCATTTTACCGGATATCCTATGGGATAATTGGAATCATCCTACGGGGGAAATAGGAACGGACGGTATGGGGTAATTAGGAACTACACAATTAAATCTTTATAATAAATTACAATTTGTTTGTGTGGCTCATAAAATACACGTAACCTTTAATAGTCTCGTCGGTAGTAGTTTTTCATGTGCCCAGAGATTACAATTGACGCACGTGATCTAATCTTCCGTGGTTTGAGTATCATACATTTTTAAAAAATTTAAAAAAAAATAAACTATTCGATCGTTGAAAATAATAAAAATACTTTTAAGTTTTATTGATTATCATATGTTGTCGGACGTGAAGGATTTACCTGGCATAGCTTATGACGTGAGTCAGTGAGGCCACCACGTTCGCAGCCTTTCAATTCCATATCAATGAAATTGAAAAGATTGAATGATCGCCTGACAGCCATAATGTAAATCAAATGGTCGCTCTGTTCTTTATATTGATGCAGTGAATATGTAGTATTCGGTAAAGTTTTTTGCTTTTATTAGTTCCTACCTAATTTGAGTAATGTAAGTAATGTGTAAAGAGTATGCAAAGTGGATGAATTTATGTTCGACACAAATTTCACCACTTCGATATAAAAGAAGCTGTGCTTATAGACAAGGTAAGCAGCGTGCTTATAAACATTTTCTTGTATAATATCGGGATTTAAGAGCTTTAATCTTCAACGTCCTATTAACTGTTTTTATTTATTTATTTTAAAAGCTAAATAATTTTTTTAATATTTCGTCTCTTGATGCCTTTCTTTCGTTTTTAGTTTTACTCATTCAAAACTTAAAATTATCATAAGATAGTTTTTATTGTTGAATATTGGCCATTGAAACCGAATTTTATATGCGTCATTTCACATTCTAATTTATGTTAAATTCCTACAACTATCTTATTCGTTTACTTTTGCTATTTTCTTCACTGACTCTTTTCATGCCATATATTTAAAATGACATTCTTTTGATTTTATACATTTTCTGATATTCTCTTATTCTTGTTTCAATTTCATTTTGTGACAATGACTGAAAATGGAAATTTTAAGTTTAAGCTTAGTATATATAATCTTCTTATAAGTCGTATTTATTTTCTCTACGCCTTTTATAGTATTTTTTAAAATTATCCATAGTTGTGTTCATATACATATGTATGTGTTAAATACCGTTGTTGTTTTTTCTGCAACTAATCTCTTTGAATCTACAATTTACGCTTATATACCGACTGATAGAATAGTACTCTTGTCTTGACCTTATCGCCCTTCTAAGACATAAGTAGCGTTAGTTCGTGTTGTTTTAGTAAGCAAAACACGCCCCACCGGGCACGTGCGTCCGCGACCGTTTTACGATTTCTATGTGTAATGAAATTGTTCGCAACATTGTTCTGGCAAGTGCAGCGGTGCTTGTGAAAAGTGTTCGAGCAAATGTTACAGTGTCTGCATTATAAATGTTGGACACTTACGACAGTCTGCCAATATTAACACGTTTTTTATAAATAACTAGGTACCGAGTAAAGGTATCTCATCATCAATATAGTAGCTGTTACAGTCAACGTCTTGTTATAAATAATTGATAATTGATGATGATATAAAATACCTTGGCTTGATACCTAGATCAAGCCAAGGTATTTTATATTATCATCCATTTACAACCGTTACAGTAAATACTCGGATATGTGTGCCCTCAAAAATAAAAGGTGTTGCTGTAATCCTCACACTAGACAGGTGGATTGAAATCATTAATATGTTTCTATTACTCAAATAGACGCTGCTGCCCACCCACCGGTATTTGCTCCCATAGTCGCTTTTTGTGATGTATGTATGTCAAAGGTTACGCCGAAGAACTTTAAGTAAAATGCGTACACCAAACTTTTTTCGATAATATTTTTTGAGGAAAAGGGAGGCATAGAGCGGGTCTTTTGATGGTAAGCAAAGACTGCTCAAGCACTGTTGCGACTTTTATCATAATAGCAATAACTTATTTATGTCGCACTTAAATCAATATATGCAATTATTATATATATAATAAAAACTACTAGGTTCGCGATCAAAACGTCATCTTTATTGTTTATTTCGAATGGTTTTATGGTTCTTGGTTCAAGCTGTTTTAAGTCCGTCTTATAAATTTATTTATTCAGTTTGTCTCGATCTCACAGCCCTGCGCGGGGTGTAGATGTCCCCGTTTCGTTTCGTTTCGAATAATAAAGATGAAACGAAACGGGGACATCTACACCCCGCGCAGGGCTGTGAGATCGAGCCTCGGAGATGAACCTCATTGCTCGCGCAGCAACTCAATGGGGCGACCGCACCCCGATCCTAGGTGTCATATCTAGGTGTAATATATAGTTGCATATAACTTACTTTAATAACAAATTTGACGTCCTTTTTATATATAGTTTTGGTGTTAGGAACACTAAACATAGCTTTGGTGTTAGGAACATAAAACAACCAAAACATAGTATTGTTCTTGAAGAAAAGTTAATATAAGTAGGTATTAGTAAACAGTAACTGTGATATTAAAGACGCTAAAGATGTGTTGCCTTACTTAGGGTAAGATTTGAATAATTAAGCAGTAAGGAATAGCAGGAATGGAGGGAAAGGATTAATTTGAAATATAGCGTTCGATTTAAGTTTTTTTACGAACTCTCGATACATAGACCTCAAAAAGTTTGCATTAACTTACTAGATAAATCAAATAAATATGGCGAATAAATTCATCGGTTCTGAAAAAACGGTTATAGGTAAATTTTGTGTTTAGTCTCCTTACGTATCGTATAACGCAAGACATTGTTTGCGTCTGGTAGTGAAGTGCACACAAATGACTTAATTTTGTTTTATGGTGCCGTGCCCACAATGCAAAATTAATACGTGTTTGTCATAGTTCATGAGAAACGAAAACGCTTCTGAAGCATCTACAATACCGCGAGGATAAATCCTTAGAGAGCCCGTGCACGATAGAATTTTCGGTGTCAGCTTTAGTAAAAACAACGAAAAAAATAAAAAGTTTAGGTCAATAAACTCCGCTTCTACATAAACTATAAAACATATGTTAATACAAAAAAAAAATTAGGAAAAGACTGAGAAAAAAAAGTTTCTAAGGATATGAAATATAAGTTTCTAAGGATAAGAAAATGTTTCTAAGATTTCAACTGTCATTACATAATGTGCTTGTAACTTAAAAATTTTTAAATTGAAAGTATTATAATGTGTATTTTAAAATTAAGACGGATCTACTAAACCAAATTTTTTAATTTAAATAACGCATATAATCTCCGATTATAATATTTATATGAACGTTTTAAATAAATGTTTATTATTATTAATCTCAAGGCATTCCATAAAATAACGTTACGCGCAAAAAGCTTCCTGTTTCATAACATATCTCCTTATTAAATTGACTATTAATATGTATAACAGTTTACAGAAGTGCTTCTGTTACAATAATATACAAAATATTTTACAATGTTGAATATACAACTACAGTTCTTGTTAAAATGATAATGTTGAACGTTGGTCGTATGCGACTCCGTAACAATTACATCGCGGGTGGCCGATGTTTCTTAGAAGGTCATCGGTAAGGCTTTGTTTATAGCCTAGGAACTCATAAATGATTCTAGAGTCCATAGTTACAGAATACTGCTGGTTGTCACTCTATAAACGAGGAAGTAATAGACATTATTGGAAAAAGAAACTAATGATCGATTAGTGTGTCATAAATAATCTTACTGTGAAGTGAAACATTTTAATTTGCTTTAGATTAAATCTGGGCCGTGTTTAAATCGGCAAGTTAAGGTCGCAATGGAGGTCGATATTACGCTAGAACCACTAAACACTGAATATACTACAATTTTTAAGCCTCTAAAATGTGTTTTAGAAGCTTCAAAATTGTGGTATATTTAACTAAATGTCGCTATGTCAGGATTATGATTAATTAAAATTTAAAAAACTACATCATACAGAAATTTACATTTTAAGCAAATTAATTACTGGAATATGAAATATTCATCAGATACCGCACTAGATTTAAGTGTCCGTTAGTGTGAATAGCTCACTGTAATTTACCAATATTTAACATAAATTCAAACAAGTTATTTCTAGTGGGCGGAATTGCAATGACAATATCGGAACATAAACAGTGTATGCACGTTTAATGGATCCATGCGTTCATGCAAATCTACGCCTGTACCTTCTTTGAAATCCGGTCAAGTCAGATCTCGTGAGTTACGGCTAGATGCTCATTTATTTAATTATATATTTATGTAAGTTGTAATAAATGGAGTATAAGGACTTGGAGATTGAGAAATTTGAGACAAAAAAATTAAATTGTATCCCTTGTACCTATTTATAATAAATATCATAATATTATGAAATTGAATACAATTAATTTTACGGTCGGTGACGTAGAACCTGTTACGAAATTGAAACACGTAGTTGCAATATGTTACATTCACTCCTCAAGTTTATATATATCTAATAGAAAACTTGTATCTTATTACAGAAAAAAGTCAGTTATCAAAAATCCGATTCAAAAAGTTTTTGTTTCTATTGCCGACGATTAAGGAAGCTCTCCGAGGGATGCGGTTAAATGGAAGGACTTGGTACTTGACAGTACTCCATATGTGGTCATATTTGTGATTTGTGCAGCTAGAGTCGAAGGGCGGATGTGAAGTACTGCTTGTATCTGCTAAGCACATCAAATTTTTTGGGATTCAGTTTGACTTTGCTCTCTAAATGACTACCGAACTGAATGTCACTCGACATGTCAACACTGTGGGTACTGACATTTGGCATATTATTAAGGCAAATGTTCTCAACGTTAGGCGATACAGTAAAGGAGCTTGTTTAGCAGTAACGACACAATTTGTGTCTTTTGGAAGTTAAAATGTACAAGGATTTGTTTGTCACATCCTGATACCCACTGCAGTAATGTTTCGATTTTAGATACAAGTTTGTTTCAACTTGTGTCTAAAATCGAAACCTTAAGTTTGTACTATCAATCACGACCTTGATGCTCATCTCTACAAGGAAAATGGTAATCCAATAGCACGATTGGATGGTAATTTTGAGAGAAGTCGTACGCCAGATCAGATTTCGCTATATTGTATGTGTTGCCTTCGCTATATTGTAATATAGGATCAGAGCATGCTTTTTTTGGATATCGAATACACAAAAACTGAATCCACGAAATAGGGACAACCACTCTTTAAGTATGAGTATAAAAGGGAATAGCGTCCGGCCCACTCGACTAGTTTATCTAAATGGTAGACTATATGTTGCGCACCGCAAGTTGCAATTGCCGAATGTCCAGCATAATGTACTTGCATCCAGTGATGGTTGGCGGTGTATTTCCTTAGCCTTTTAGAGTTAAGCTCTCCGCGAAGAAAATACTTTGAAGTTACCTCCTCTGCCGTATGGGCTATTGAGTCACCTTCTATGCACAAAGGTGTAAATGATGACGAACAAAAAATAGCAGCTTTGGCAAGAGACCAGAATAAAGAATAACTGCTTTTAGATACTGTTTTCTTACTTAAAATGCCCCTAATTTAATTTCAATTACCGTTAGAAGTATTAATACAGCAAAGCGTGCAAATAAGCATATAAGTTTAGGAATAAGCAGTTGTTTCTAAATTGCAGACAGATACTAAAATTTTAGTAACCTACAATAAAGCATTATCTATAATTCTAAGGAAATATAAACATGGTACAAATTTCATTAATAAGAGGGAATATCTTATAACAGTGATATGGACGTAAAAAAGTAGAGGCACGTTCTATTTTTATTTTTCCAACAGGTAATTATAATGAACGGAGCATTGCAATTAACAAGTACCTATCAGTAATTTCGTCGCCCCATTCTATCAGAATGGCGCCGTACGGAAGACATGATGTGGAAAATGTTCGAGGTGACGTATCTAGACGCGCCGGTGCACTAGATTGGATGTGACGGTAGATAAGTGTTCGCTATCTATTTCGATTTCATTTGAGCGAGTCAGTTATCGTATAAATCTCGGCCTTATTCTGTCTCGCTGCGCGTACGGCCCACGCGGGACCACCCAAGACGACTCAACCACTACTAAATACATATAAACCGCCTATATGTTGATTGTTTATACATACATACATACATAATGTGGTATGACGCAACCGTGCGTCGTATTAAGCTTTTAAAATAAACGACGTAATTCAAATCACTTTAATATCTGGTAATGGCATTAGTTAGAAAAATTAACAATATACATATGTCCCCATAAATTAGTTTAAATCCGAAACACCTTTAGTCGCTTACGATAAAGCACTCAATTTTTCGTTAACTTAATGAGATACGTATATTGCTTTTTTAAGCTGTTCGGTTGATAATAAATTGCGTAAATTTTTATTTTTCGCTCTGCGGTCGACCCTCATATTTCACAATGCTCGGGTCAAAGAAAATTGCTTATCGCGGTCGAATATTACACGAGCAAACCGCCAGAGCACCATGCCATGTAGTGACATTTGTAATTCTTTATGTCATTTTTAGGCTATATTATTCACATTATGTGAATTTTAATTTTCGACAAATATGATTTCACCTATGGCAGAGTATTACAAAATTAAAAATGGGTTTGACTGCACAAAGTTCACAGGAGACATATTCGTAGAGATAACCATATATTTATAAAATCTAAATTAAAAATATAAAATATGAAAATATAATGTTTGAAGGTTTAAGACTATACAATAAACTAAAACCCATTGTAGAATACCGAACCTTTTTCATTTTCAAATATTTTCATAATTATTATTAAGGATATATGTATTTATTTATTATCTGTTCCATTTTGTTAATTACTTTGTAACTTTTTGTATAAATACATAATGTATTTTCACTGCGCAACATGTAGAGGAAGACCGGGTAGCTACGAACACCTGAGGGAGTTTTGAAATAAATCAAAAGATACTAGATGTATGTTAACTTTAATAGATTTTTCTGAAAGCTAGATTATCACACTATAGAATATTATAGTCAACAGTGTTCGTAACACCTAGTGGGGCAACAACGACCGTTGAAGTTCAAAATCAGTAAACCAAAGGAATTAATCACAACAGTAGCCAAAGGAAGACGATTGCCCGTCTGTACATTTTTCATGGGCACAATTTTTACAAAAAATAACCCTTGATCTAATTTTATCAGGGGTTCTCTTGGTATTTTTCATTGCAAAAAATGCAATATTAGTAGTATAAGTTTTTGGTTTAAGTTCCAAATAAATCCACTTAACCCAACGGAAAAACACACATTATTAATTTTCTGTTATTGTTTTGCTTGTCGCGGATCGTAGCTAAGTAAAACTTTTGACTGTTCATATAGTGATGGATTTCCGCAAAGTAACGCCTGACTCCATTAATAATTCTAACTTTACGTTATGTTTGGCTCGGCTGCATCTGATAGCCGTAATGAAAACTTTGACTATTAACTATTTATGACAAAAAAATGTTGTATTACAACTGTTATTTCTTGATAAGTAAGTAAGATTCTGACGAGCAATTGGCTCAGTGGCGGGGCACCCCGTACACGGAGTCAATGGACACGGGTTCGATACTCGCATCGAAGTAAATATATGTATGGCCGACAGACATTTATTGCGAGTCTGATAACCCCGCAAATCCACATTGGACAAGCGTAGTGGGTTTACGTCCGTTCCTCCAGAAATGGGGAGGTTCGTGCCTAGCAGTGGGACAGATATGGGCTGTAAAAAAAAGTAACACTGACTTTTCATTTTT
Source organism: Baronia brevicornis (assembly GCA_031353405.1). Taxonomy (NCBI): domain Eukaryota; kingdom Metazoa; phylum Arthropoda; class Insecta; order Lepidoptera; family Papilionidae; genus Baronia; species Baronia brevicornis. The sequence goes on along the minus strand of JASFAT010000971.1, from coordinate 224,391 downwards.
AGAAAAATTGATAGGAAAATAACGAAATGCATTTTCAACGTTCGTGTTTCCCCAGATTTCCCCTATAATTTTAAATGTTTTTAAATTTTCTTACAAGTACAATTAAATAATTTCAATAGACTATAAAGAATCTATAAAACTAAGTGCGTAGAAAATCTTACTATCTCCGTGAATCGGACACAGGTAACCTATAATAAGAGCTTACAAGAATGTGAAGATTATATATGATTCCTAGTGAGGACGTGATTAATTTTATGTCAGTTAAAAGGAATATTGTAAGTGAGCAAGTAGCACGCGTGGCCGCGGCGTCAGCACGAGGAGCTAAAAGCACCATTACACCGAGTAGAGCCACTAACCTTATCGCATTACTCCCTCCATCAACAACATTGGATTTCGACGAAAAACTCTCTAAGCGCTCTAAACGAAAAATTACTTTCGAACAGCATATTTACGAAATAAATTAAAACACATAATTTAATACTCGTATTTCGCTTTTATTTATAATAAAGAATACAAAGTATAACTTCCTTCTTTTAAAAAGTCACAAGTATTAAAAAAAAATAATATATTTTATTACAAACCTAAATTAAATTATTTTATTACAACAAATATGTATTGTATGTTCCACTACTATACAGGTGGATCTGTCTATTTCTGGAGGAATGGACTGTAATCTACCATGCTTGTCCAACGTGAAGCGTTCGAGCACTTAGACTTTATATGTATAAATAATTGTACGCTATATTTATTCTGAGGCGGGAATCGAACCAAATGGTGAAGTTACTTGCTTGCATAGTCAATGGTCAAGACCATTGTCTATGCAAGCAGTAACTTCACCATTGTGCCAATTATGGCATAATATATATATATATATATATATATATATATATATATATATATATATATATATATATATATATATATATATATATATATATATATATATATATATATATATATATATATATATATATATATATATATATATATATATATATATATATATATATATATATATATATATATATATATATATATATATATATATATATAAGTGAATAACCTCCTGCCTCCGACTTATAGATTGTGAATGAACGCGAAAATTATATAAGAACTATATAGTGTTTCGAGTTGTATTGATTAGTAACTAGAAACAATTTCATTTATATTCATAATTTTGTTAAATGTGTATGTTTACATATGCAAATTTGATTACTATTTGACCAAATAATTTGGAAGCTATGCTACGAACCTTTTTAAAACTCGAAAAAAATGGATCTGTAACCCAAAAAAAATTATTGTAAACATTTTCTTTTATCTGTGTATTGTAGAAATAAAGTAATAACTTTGGTCCATTACAAATCCTCTATTAGCAAGTAAATAATGCCTTATAAGTAAATTCACTTCTATGCTTCATTGTACTTATTAATACCTGTTGTCTCTACTCAGTCGTCGTGGGTGGCATCCCTTTCATGTTTTTACTCGGAAAAAAAAACCCTAAAAGAAATTAGTCCCTCTAAAACACGGCTTGGACATGTGTTACCTTTTTCGCTTTAAAACATGTACTCAGAGCAAAGATTTATGATTCTCTCTTGATATAAACGTTCGGTCTTAAAAACGTAAAAATGCCCGATTAATTAAAGTAAATCGGATTAATTCAAATACCCATCCTTTGCCTTCATTTTTTTTATTGATTCAATGTGTTATTTAAAATCCTCGTTTTACCTGAGGATTTCGTAGTATTTTTATGGAATGATAAGAATTGTTTGCGTAGTTTAGTCGGGGCGGGTACCTGTACCATAGTAGGGTGTAGAACAGGTAGCACAAACTGCTACTGTGCGCGTCCTGAGTACACATTATACTAATACAATGAACTCTAATATGAACACAAAAATTATAACATAACAAGGATAAATTGTGATACATTTTATTTTTTTCAAAATGTACCAATACTGGGTTTTCATTATGAAACTAATGACATAACTCTAATATGTATATAATGACACGATTGGTACCGATATGAGATGGGTTGGTGTGCATCACCAGCAGCAGTACAGCAGTAGCCTGATATGTGATATTGATTATAATTGAATGGAACTATTTAAAACGTTTATTCGTCGATACAAGAATAAAATTGTATGAAATTATCGATGTGTTTTGCAATTATGCAAAAAAAGTTTTGTCTAATATAAAGAAAAAAAAGATCAACATAAAAATGATTATATGCTTTTTTTTATTACAATAAATCATAAAATTGGTTGCACACACGATTGCCATAGTTAGAACCTTGACATACTCTTCATTAGATATAGTGTAGATATATGCGTCTGTGTATAAAAAGTCTTCATTTGTAACATTTTCAAACTGGTAATTAATAATTTTCTGTAAACAAACTTTTATAACTTCTTCATATCATAAACTCATTCGTTTCTTGAATTAAAAATATTTTAGTATACCCACTATATACATATACTAACTATGTATCAAATTTAACTAAATCTGTCAGTAGTTTACAAATGAATCGTGTCCAGTCAATTGTATTATATCAAGTGGACATTACACAGGAATTACTTACATACATATATTATGTATTGTGTGTGTGTTGTTAAATACATGTAATATAAATAGCACGCTGTGGGTATTAAATGTGTTTTATAAATATTCGAATTTAAATTAACTCGAAAATATCTATTAATACCACAAATGATTTAGTTATGTATTTTTGTTTTATACACATTTCTAAGGGTTAATTTTAATTTAAATAAAATATGTGTTTATTGTCCTGTAAAATTTGTCATCATAATGGTTACATTATAAAGTAACCGTGCGAAACATCTTGGCTCTTGAGCAATGTTGCTGACAGGGCAGAGAATTAAGTTCGTTGTTTACCCGCTGCCACTCGAACTAACAAGGGCCCGATAAATGTCTGGACAAACATATTCTTCTATCTGACACTTCTTACGCTAACATTTTTTTATAACGTGTATTGAAACAAGAGTAACTTTTCGTGAAACTGACGACATAAAAATGTAAAAGAAAAAAATACTGATACAGCGGAAAGATTAACCGAGCGCCAAAGATATGTATTGTATATTGGTTATATACGATTCTTCAGTAGATTTTAACTAGTCTAGTAGTTATAAACATTTAGTAATATTCCATTATTTAAGAGATTCGAAGATGTGTCGGTTTATGTTCTTTTCTATAATATTAAATTAGAACAAAAATTTATATTATAGTTGTTTCACATATTTGTTTCTTCAAAGAGTTGATATCAATATAGTTATTAAATCGATTGACACATTAGAAAAGCGGTATTGTTTGTAAGTCACTTTTATTTTATCTACCGCAATATCAGTCCTTGTGAACAAATTTAATAATAAGAAATTTAATAAGTTTAAGACGGTTAAATTTGTTTATTTTGTCTTCGACTAGACGATAATAATATCTATGAAAATCATCATCATTTACATCAATACTGTAGTGACAGTCCACTGTTGGACATTGGCCACACATTTGTAATTAAAGTGTGTTACCGTAATTTCTACGCTTGGCGGGCGAATTTGGTGTCGTAGATTGGTCGTTTTGTCACGTAGACACTGCCCCCTATCTACCGGTATTTGCTCCCCTAGTGGCCTCGTACGACATCTCAGGAAATATTCAGAGTGGCCCTATTCTATGCTGAGAACTACACAGCAGATACATACATACATATATGGAATGAACATATTAACTTTTTACCAATTAATAAAAATTAAAATCTAATTTTACATTTAACTATACAACAACTCATTTTAAAAAGAAATAATAGCTAAAATAAAAGATTAGTCACGAACAAATGTATGAACTGTACTGCATGAACCTTAATATATAGCAAGTGTGAACAGTAACTTCTCCTTTATCCTAACAGAGTTATCGGCATTAGGGTTTTAATAGTTTTTTGTGTTACGTATTTGCCCTGGGAAGTTCGGCGTTGCGTCAAATTCCCACGAGGAGCGGCGGCGGCACGGATTTAAGTAAATAATTGCGTTGCGATCACTCGACGCGGCAAATGGATGAAAATCATCGAGGAAGCACGGTTGCGCCGTGACCGACTTTTGTATTTGACTTGTTTCCACGTTACCAAATACAAAATATAATATTTACGACGACGAAAGATGGAGTAATGATTTGCGCGGGGCGGTTGGCAGAAAGAGAATGTGTGAACCCCCGAAGATCAGTCATATGGCGCGTCTTAGGTAAAACGTTTGTCCAGTAATTGACTGCCATATAGAATAGAAAAACTTTATTTGACACCTTTTTTTATGCTGCGGTATCACTAACAAACAAGCGTATTATCATCTTTTATTGAATAACTTACTTTGCCGTGGTCAAGTATTTCATTTCAGATAGATTTATTATATGCTATTTTTCCAACTTTTCAATTTCATTGCTCGTAATGTTATCGTCAACACCGTTTAGCTATCGAAGTTGGAGCCAGCCCATATTTCTGTGACTATTTTGCTTTATACTTTAATACTACATAGATACTTTTTTCTGTCTTTTGTTTTATATACCCTACGCAGGAGCACATTTTTGATAATCCTATTGACGTTATGCTTCGCTTTCGGATAAGTATTTTTTTCGTTTCCGTTTTGGAAGTTGTTCGCTAGCTATTGCATTCCTGCATAGCGTGATAATAATAATATAGGTTAGTATTTTGCATTCGAATAATAACAGAGAGTTGCATTATTTGTTAAGTACCAAATACGCTTAAATATAAATTAGAATTGGTTTCTGGAAGTTTTATGTTTCTTAACAGTAGTTTGTATCAAAAATTTCTCTAAAATGGAAATAGAAGTCGTTCAGTTTGCTTTTATATATTAACATTTATTGGGTACCTACTATTAATTTTATACAGATTTTAAAAAATATACCGTATCTGTGTTTTATTAAAAAATCGAGTTAACAAACTCGTATATAGTGGGAAAAATATAAATACTCTTTGTACATCACTTTTGAAAATGAGCAGTGGCTCTAAAATTTCGTGAAAATAAATTTATAATGAATTTTAAATACATGCAGTTTCATCGCATCTGAATCAATGTATTATATAATATAACACATTCTTTTCATTCGTGTATACAAATATTATTACATATTCATACATAAGTTACATTTAACTTAGAATTTGAATCAGTACTGGTAAACACCTATATGAAATAAACGTTCGAGACCGTGGCAATGGAAACGGAGTGTATAAAGAATAGAATAAAGAGTGAATTATCGATGTCGCGCTTGTGGCAAAGTTTGTTCAGCCGTCGAATGCCACCTTGACGAAACGAGACAAGGAAGAATATTGAAAAAAGTTTTGGAATCGACGGTGCTTCGCACCTTCATTAACCGACTTTCAGTTTTTGTCCATAGCCCGCCATCGTGGTTCACAATTGCGCGTTAATGATCGATGAATTGTGTTTGCTTTTAATTTTTGTGATGTCATTATTTGCATTTCCTCCAAAAGGCCACAGAAAAAAGTTTTCTTGAAAACTCTGTCGCATTGAAGTAGGTTTTTATAGAAAATTTTGATATTTTATGTGTATAAGAGAATTTCCTTGGTATTTGCTAATGACTATAGACTCATATTTATAAATACATTTTTTTCAAATGTTATCATCTATGTTATATTAACTACTGTTATCTATACTGGGTCCAAAAAAAACAGATTTTTGAAAAACTTTTTATTTCAAAAACTTTGGTATCTTTTGCGAAAGATTTTCTGCGGAGATAACCATGAAGAATGTTATATGTATACATAGATTAAACGTTTATTTCTTTTGAAGATTAATAATAATTGACTTAAAACTCGAGAACCATTTACCACATTTAAAACTAAAAACTAATTTAAATAAATAAAAAAGGACAATTCAGTGTGCTATATATGTATATATCATATGTACATTGATGTACACCGACCTCGCTGTATAAGCTTTCACTATCCAGCAATTTATGTACATGGTTTAAATTTTGAGTTGAAGAATGAATTTGGATCCTCATTTCATTACATTTTCAAATTTCTATGATTTTGAAATTATGGTGTTATGTTTTTAAAGAAGATTAGCAGTGCCATTCATACAATATTACTACAAGTCGTCTTAATAACTCTAACGAAGGTTCATATTTATCGTATTAGGAAAATAAATCCCGTTAATAACCCAATGACAAATAGAATGGAACTCATGATTACATTTTAGAGCCTGTTTTCTGTCTATGGTACACTTGATGAAAAATAGTAGTTTTTCTATCGATAATAAGGAATTGCCGTATTGAGCATAGAATATACATATATTATAACAATGAACTTTCATGACGTTTCTAGAAATTAGAGGTTTATGAAAAATTTCAGAATCTATCAGCTTGTAGCGTGGCAATAGATGTAGAATATTTAGCATTAATACTGCAAATTTGTTTGCTAAATACGTAATACACATTGGACTGTGTGGCTATGAAAATATTTAAATTTTTTACGACCGGATGGCCAAATAAGTATAACTCATAAATCTTCTGTTCTAAGCATTCCGTTGCCTTATTGTTGCTTGTTGAGGTATTTACTGGCCATTGTACTAACTATTATCTCTTGTGTCGTGCTAATTGAGCTATCCCACACCACGGCCTGCATTGTTTGCGAAAGTTGGCCATAAACACGCCGCAGCGACTCCAACTACGCGGGTGGCCTTACTCTTATATCTTTATTTGAATAAGTATCAATGTGGCGATTGCTGGCTGTATACAAAATTACAATTTTATTTTATCCAATTATGTTTGTTAAATGCAATAAATTTGAGCACATTTCCTTCCTTTCTTAATAGGTATTTTAATATAATTTAAAAAACCATTACAAACTTAGAACAGGTATTTAGATAACAAAAAGATCACGAGCTTCTGTTCCTATGCTTGTATTTTTTAGACAAAGGAAATACTCGTTTTGATTGGAGAAGGAGATAATCATGGGCTAAATGGAAGAAAAGTATGAGAAGTCTAGTCTAGTTTAGTCTCCAACTACTTAGGAGATCAAGTTTATGCAGAAAAAACCAGAGAGTGATACGAATACTTTGAGAAACCAGCTACTTTCTTACTTTTGTATTTACAAACCGATATGACATAAGAACCTTCAAAAAAATAAGTCTACTCATATTTCAAAGGCCAACAATACATCTGTAAAAACCCAAAAATAAACTCAGTTTTTTAATATATATAACAGTGCTAAAGATACCTAATATGGTAGGTAACAAAAAGAAAACCTCGAATGAAAGCAAAACCTTATAAGGAAATCAAAGCGGTAAAATCATTATTAAAAAGAATACAAACATTTGATAACCGAATAAAAGATTTAGAGAATTTATATCAAAGAGTGATATGTCACAAATAAGTGACAGTATAGAAGACGTGTGTGGGGCGAGCACCTCAAATGCAATAACTGCCGGACCTAACATTGTGTACAATGTTAGTAATATCACAATCGAAAAACCAAAATTTGGCGGACATGAGAGTACACATCCGGTAACACATGAGACCTCATGACATATTTGTAAAGGGTACCATCGAAAGGTCTCGAAATTGAAAGCACAAGAGTGCTTAATTGGTGAAACCAAATATTAGGCGCGCATTAATAATACAAACTGTAAAATTTTTGATGATTTTAAAGCTAATTTTCTAGGAGTGTTTTGGATTGAAGATTTAGCCCTAATTAATACAGTAATACCTCGACTTAAGCTTACCAGGAGCAATTTTGAAATTTCTTCTTTTGTTTGAACGTCAAACAATCTGTCGATTATCGGATTATAGACTAAATGCTCCTAAACTATTATTAGTCAGCTAATAATGTAGATATTCGGACTTGTCGCGCGGAATCAATACAAAGCTACCGTATATTTTGTGTTACGTATTCTTTATCATCTAACATTTTATATGTCTAAATATAATTTTCTCTCGCTTTCGGCCCCAATAAAAATAATTTATATGTATTTATGTATATGCGAAATTATACCCCGAGTTACGCGGTTATCGTTCAGTTCCACCTATCGCGTAAGTTCGGGGTATTACTGTAGATACTATGATTTATAGAGGTAATTACTATTTTTTGCATATCTATAATAAAAATCTATAATAATAAACAGAAAAATTATAGTCATATTAAGACGCTGCATAGGATCGAAATGAGATAAAGATTCTTCGTTTATTGTTTTAAGAAATTTTCTTAAACATCTATAGTATTGTAATTTAAATACTGTGCTAAAAATTAGGCTGAAGGCTGAATAATGTGAAAACAAATAGATACAGGCGAGTAACAGCCAGCGTTGCGGATCGTGAATGCCAGTTCTACGGTTACTAATCCAAGGGTGACCATAGGCATATCATCCCTACTTGCGAGAGGTTTGTGTCCACTATGTAAGTATTGGTTAGGTTTGTAAATTTTTTAGAGTTGTCTATTTTGCTGTCAGAATTATTAAGAGGGCAAATGGTTTTTTAAGGACACTGGTAAAGTTTTGATTTTACTAAAATTATTATTAATCATTCTAAGCTAATTCTTGTTTTAGGAAAATATGATTCACATAATTCATTTAATGTTAGAATCGAATTGACGGTCATAGATTGTAAGCGCAACCTTAGCCGATCAAGCTATTGCTGCTTGTTTACATGGTTACAACCCCAGAATAGACAACGTAAAGAATTATTTTTGGAACCAGAGCAATAAACTGTTCAGATATGTTAACTCTGTAAAGTAAGCAGTTTACTTTACTAGATAATGCAACTTGTGAGCGCTGTACGAGGATTTAAAATTAAATAGATGTGTAGGTTGTGGTTGTATGCTTGTATAGTAATCATAAAATTTTGGTCATCATAAATCTTAAAATTTTAAGAGGATTGATGAACTACAGCAAAAATGAGCCAAATATATAACTTCTATACTCTCTTTTTCATTAGGTCGTATTGGAAAATGAGACGATATATTTTATTTATCGAAGAGTATTATTTTATATGGACAGTCAAAAGTTTTACTTAGCTAAGATCCGCGACAAGCAAAACAATAACAGAAAATTAATAATGTGTGTTTTTCCGTTGGGTTTAGTGGATTTATTTGGAACTTAAACCAAAAACTTACCGAAAATCGGCCATCAACTCTCCACCCACCAACCACTATACACAACGCCAAACACACACTATCACTTTTCCATCTTGTACACGACACGTGTTTCGCCCCAACACGAGGCATCTTCAGGTATAGTAGACTCTACGGAAGACAACCGAAAAGTGACCCGCCATTACAACGGGCGCCTTATATAAACAACCCCCACCCACAATGTAAGAAAACAACATGTGGGCGATACAGGTGTGTCAAAACTTACGTCACCACTTATTATTTGGTAAATATGACAATTCATTTTATTGTATTAAACGAATTTCAAAACTTTTTTAGGAGAATATATTCAAAAGAGGGAATTTACAATATTTATTTGATCGTTTAGTATCTGGGACGAACTTTTCTTGTTCTTTAAGATCTCCAGCTGCTCCAATACACCCAGTCTCAAACCCTTTTTACACATGTGTAAAATATTTGGCGAATGATTGTCGGACAGAGAGTGCCCACAGGTTAGCAGATGGTTGGCAAAATGGGACTTATCGGGATGTTTGTTTCTAAATGCGGCTATATGTTCATTATATCGAGTCTTAAAGCTACGGCCAGTTTGACCAATATAAACTGCGTTACACTCACTACAGATAAGTTTGTAGACACCTGATCTAAGTTGTCGGTCCACTTTATCTTTAACATTAAAAATGTTTTTTACTGCATTATCCGTTCTGAACGCCACTCGGATCCCTTTGTTGTTTAGGGTTTAGTTTTGAAATTCGTTTAATACAATAAAATAAATTGTCATATTCACCAAATAATAAGTGATGACGTAAGTTTTGACACACCTGTATTGCCCACATGTTGTTTTCTTACATAGTGGGTGGGGGTTGTTTATATAAGGCGCCCGTTGTAATGGCGGGTCACTTTTCGGTTGTCTTCCGTAGAGTCTACTATACCTGAGGATGCCTCGTGTTGGGGCGAAACACGTGTCGTATACAAGATGGAAAAGTGATAGTGTGTGTTTGGCGTTGTGTATAGTGGTTGGTGGGTGGAGAGTTGATGGCCGATTTTCGGTAAGTTTTTGGTTTAAGTTCCAAATAAATCCACTAAACCCAACGGAAAAACACACATTATTAATTTTCTGTTATTGTTTTGCTTGTCGCGGATCTTAGCTAAGTAAAACTTATGACTGTCCAAATAGTGATGGATTTCCGCAAAGTAACGCCTGACTCCATTAGTAAGAGTATTATTTGTTACCGATGAAGATAGAGGTTCCGTCTTCTTACCTGTTTTAAAAAAATCGAGACATAAAAATGATGCTTATTTTGTTTTTTTTTTTATAAATAAAACTTTATATCTTTTTGGTTTTTCAGAATCATTTCTCTTTTAGTAGAGGTTTACGTTTAGTATTTTGAATTTCAAATAGTTTATATTTCTGGAAAGTAAATTGAAAGGATAAGATACATTTGCGCTCTGTATAACCCGACCCACCTTTTTCAGCCTGCCCTACAATTGATGATGTTTAGTGATACTTTATAAAGATACGTAATTACGATGTTTCACACAAGGATAATAAAAATGTTGTCTAAATGTGGCAAGCGGGATGCGTGACGAAAGTTGTATCTTTTCTGCCATGTCGCATGGAGTGGGGATGTTCCGGTATGGCGAAGGGCGTACAAATTGATTATAACGCGGTGACGGTCTGACATCGTGACCACCCACGTTGCAAACAGAATTACACTCTGTTGCAACTACCCTGCCATTGCTCACCATTGAATAAAAGCATTCCGTAAGTCTATTAATGTGCTTACAAAAGATGACAGTGAATGCGTTTTTAAATAAAGGTACTTTAAGTCTGATATCAATAAGAGGATGCACATAATTGCTGCTACTATAAAGTTAAATAATTATAAACATTACTATATAAATGTTTTGAACTATAATACATTAACAGGTTTCTTTGCGATGCAGTGTTTAATAATAAAGTGTGAAGTAAATTCGTATGTTTTTCTTAAACACCCTATGTATGGCCCACTGCTGGCGGTCTCCCTATCTCTGGACGAATGGACATTGACCCTCTACGCTTGTCCAAAGTGGTACATTTAATAAAAATGGTAGCTTGGTTTGTTTGTAAATAGACATTACATATTATCGGCTTTTCCGTCGTGAGCTTCGACTTCGTCGAGTGTCACACTTAATTTTTGTTCATTTTTCATTTATTTTTGTTTCATATCAGCAATCCGGTTCACAAGGCTTACTGCGTTAAGCACTTCTTTCCCTGGACCTTTGTTAATCGGCCCACATAAAGCTAAAATGATTAAATTTAGGTGACGAGTATCTACTCATGTTACCGGTACGAGAGATTACAATTAATACGGCGATGAGACGGCTGTATTTTTTCCCAAGGAATTACGGAGTCTTGTTGCAATAAATTATATAACGATAAATACACCGTGAATTGCACTCATTTCTTGTGTGTAATCATATTTAAGCAACTTAATATTAATAATATTTGTCTACTGTAACCTTCGCCCCCTTCTCCTCTATGTTTTGTTTGAAAATATTTCAAACTTTTAAGTAATTAATAAAATTAATTACTTATTCATTATACGTGACCAAGAAAGTAATATTGATCTTTCCAAGGTTATATATTTAAGCCATATTATTAATATTTTAGCGTGATCGTCTTAGTTAGGACCTTTTGTTACGTTGTGATTTGTAATAACTGATTCTTTTAGGCATTTCTTGGAAGAATGAATATTCACCTAAGTGATCAGAGACCTAAAAGTGACATAGAAACAGTATGATTAATAATTATAATATCCATTTCATTTATGTTTAGAATTAGCAAGTTCTATTGATCCTCTATATAACATTTGTTATAGGATCTCACAGTTTATTTCCAGTAGGAAGCAAGTCATAAAGATCCTCTTTAATAGCCTTCGCTATAGGATCACACAGTTTAATTCCACTTGTAAAGGGCTCACAATATTTATAATAAAACTCCCGATACAAGGGGTTGGCTTTATCACTTTTATAAAAAAAGGATAAAGGAGGGTAGCTCCGTCCATCGCTACCCATCGGTAGCCGCCATCCCTTAAGGTGCGACTCCCCCCAACCACAAGGTATGGGCATTGAAGGAACGGATAGGACCGTAGTCCACAACAAAACTGGCGTACCAGCATAAAGAGGGCTTTGCCCCTTGGTAGTGCGTAAGCACAAACTTTGACCGAAGTCTCGCATGTCCATGCGTGTAAGTGCCATACAGTATACAATTCTGTCCAGCGGCATTTGCCAGGGTAAATGAACGTCACTAAGGTACGACCAACATCATTCGGGTCTACTTGTGCGCCACCTCCCTCCAAGACCATTGCAACTGCAGACACATTTATTGTGTAGTGTGTGATAAGGCATCATCACAATGAACAAGGTCAGCACGGCATTCCGCCGCAGAGCATGTGTCACAAGCTTCCGCTCCCTCTAGGGGTGGGGCGTCCAACGTTGCACGGATATACCGCAACTGTGTGAGTTTTCCCCACATCAGTCTCCACTCCCGACTAAAAGTTGACACACATCGCTCCACCAACCATGGTCACGTGCATATAGCCAATAATATAATATATTCAATTTAGCCATCAGGTAGAGTTTAACTGACGTTGAGTTGTATGTATTTCGATCAAGTTTGCCTCATCCACCAACAAGTTGCCATAACAAGTTAAGTGGGAAATTTAATGAGGGCTTTACATTCATTCAAATATGTTTGCAATATAAAGAGGACTGGACAACAGACAGTCTGCAGTTCCGTAATAGAGGAACCCGACTTGGGCAAATCTAAGTCAGTCCGTCAGTCTGTTCGCGGTAAGAGTGTCACACTCAAGCGCAGGAAATAACCATTAAGCCAACGTTATGTCCAGCAACCGCTGTCGACAGAATGTTACATAAAGCAACAAGCGTCAATACAACTTATGCTTAAACATCCGTCAACCCATAGGCCTCCATATAACCCAAGCAGACATCTCCACCAATATACCTTCCATCGTCTGAAGTCATAGGACACGCTGTTACAGACGCAAGCTCACTCACTGCACCCATCACCAGACACAATATTACAAAAGCAATAAGCGTCTTTGTGACTATCGTATGAGTGGCGCCTCCTCACAACGCATCTCCATAACCGATTCGACTTTGGCAAGTTAAAAAATATGTTGTTACATTTAAACACTACACCAATGTATAGCGCACCTAAGTGACACCATCCCCGTATACAATGACCATCGCGTACTATAGTGCAACACACTATAACGTTAGTGAAGCTAGAAAGTATGCCAGACATACCGAAGTACGTCTAAACACGTTAAACCCAACCAACAGATAGCTACATCAAAGTGCCATGCACTAAGATGCAAACCACCGCCAGCCGGGGTGTGTGCGCTGTCAACGGCAAAGTCGTATCTCTACAACCCAACCATCCACAACGACACTCCAATGATATGCCCTAAGACATATCTCTGCGCGGGTCTACGTTTACCGCAGACGTGCGCCCAGGCACTCGGCCATATAACACCATCTCATATTTATCAAGTCCCAAATCCATCCATACATTATACTCTCTTCAACGAGACCCTCTATTATATTGCCTTCATTCATAGACCTTACTAATGTATTTCATGTGTGGGACTTCCATACAGTACTATTGTACTTAAATATGTCAGGCCGCACTTAGCTTCCCGACTTATACGCGAGGCGGCTGGTATGCGACTCCGCGCCGGTGTCTTGTATGAAAATTTCGACCTTCTCAGATTTTAATGATATTTTTTATGTACATTGTACTACTCATCCATAAGCCCAATAAATTATTATTTTAATTCTAGCTTGTATAGTTTTTGAGTTATTAATAAAATAAGATTCATGCGATACATGAACTGTTTACAAGTTAATGCCATATAAAATATAATATGAATGATATAAAACTTTATTTTATATATAAAATTATGTGTGAACGTTATGTTCATTTGATAATTATTGTTTAATGAAAAAAAATAAAAATTTACTTTTTAATGAATTTTATTGTATTTTCGAATATATTTTATAAGTCCTTTATATATGACTTATATTTCGTTTTTATGATTTTTACTAAACTTGATATTTGATTATTTTATGTTCCTATATGGGTTCTATTGACTCCATATATGATGTTTATTATATTATTTGTTTATAAATTTTATTTATAAGTGTTTTAAGTTAATAATGACGATCTCTGGCTCGTCACACTACGATCATAAACGTGACGACAATACCTTTCTCAGTAGGTAATCAACGCTCTCATGTGTTACTATCGCTTCCTGCCATTAAAATATTTAATTCCTCTGAGGTTAGTTGTGTATCTTTCATGGTAAAGTAGACAAACTTAAATATTTTTATAAACTTCTGTTTTTCAGCCTAATTTATACTTGTATAACTAATGTGTAGTTCGCCTGCCATTTTTTTGTAATTTACATTTTAAATTTTTTTAAATAAATGTATAAAGCTAACACGCATTAATGTACATATCTATAATTGAAGGCAGCTGCTGCAGATCACTATCTATCATAAACGCTACACACTGCTATCTTTACCCAACTTTACCTTAAATCTAGATAGGTTTTTGGCAGACTTTTTAGGCATGCTGCGCGTACGTTTTGCGCTATATAGAACGACTTTTTATTGATTAGTAGATAAAGCGTTAATTTTGGATAAGGTCCTGGGAATTTAAGGAAATTTGAGTTCTTTAAGCTACCTTCTTCCCTGTAGAATACAAGGATCTGCTTTTGTGAACCAGTTACTTGAAAAGAGATTCACCGTCAAAGCTATCATTCTGTGGTTCTCCTAGTTTAAGATAAGTTCTCCTGTTAAGTTCCATCATTTAATGCAGTATTGGATTTGTCTTACACAAGTGTGAGAGTTTAATTTAAAATTGGACGGAAATAAATATTTTTTTAAAATATAAGGCGAGGACTAAAACCTATGGACTTTGTAGTAGTGTAGCAAATCCAGACTCATAGTGATAAATATCAGTATATATTTGCAAATGCAACTTGAAAATTTATAATATCAGTAAATCTGTTAAAATACATGGAGAATTTTCATTTAGAAGAGTTATGTGTTTATTATAATTGTCTGCATAGCAATTGCCATTTATGGCATTGTAAATCGTGTTAAGAAGGGCTGCTTAGTATGTAATAATATGCATTATATGGTGGAACTAATTAGGTACATACAAAGAATTTTATATGCATAAATATCGTGTAATATGTACGTTTTTATGTATACCACAACTGTTCAAGGCAATATCGACTTAAAGTTATCTAAATATAAAACACTGTTTATGTATATAATGTAAACTAAGCCTCACTTTTGCAACTATAGAGTCATGTTATCGAGTCATGATTTCAGTACTTTTTTTATTTGAATCAAAAGGGTTGGGCTAAGTGTAAGTAATTCGAACGAAATACGGATGTTCGAATTTTCGCTAAAAGAATTTTACTTGCTCAATTCATTTTTATGGTGATTACGTGTATCAATATGATGATAATGGTATGATGTTGTGTAAAATTAAATTATGAATAATTCGGTTGATGTTTCAAAATATAATATTTGTTAAGAAAACAAGTAAAACTTATTACTGTAAATGTAGCATGCCGAAAGAGGTGGCGGGGCATAAGGCACGGTTTTGGTATGGCATTTAATCGTTTGAGTATCGGCAGTTTCTTTGTTTCGCAATCAGGTTGCGAGCCTACCGGGCAATAAAATGCGCTGTTTCAAACAATAGTCACATAAAATTCTGAAAATCAACAGTAATGACGGGCGCGGGAATCCTGTGGCTGTCCTGTGAAGCGACGAACGTGTTACCCTCATTATCCAAAATACAACAGTACACTACCAACACCTTTTTAAGTCTCACTATGAAATTAGTGAAGTCGTGAATATTATCGATATCGACGAACGTTAGTTATTTCTTCACTCATGATTTTAAACACAATTACGTACCTCAACGTGTTTAATTTGCGTCATCATTTGTTTAATTTTATAGTCAATATATATTATCTATGCTTATTTTTATTATCAGAAATAGCCTCTTATTTGCCAAAAAAGACTATTGAAGTGTTCGCAGTTTCTCAAGTTGTTGCATTCTTTAGTATATTTATGTGAATATTTCATGGAACAAATCGATGCAAAAAAGCAAAAACGTAGTAAACTAGAAAATGAAAACATACAACTAGAGCCAACCATTTTTAAGATTTCTGAAAAAATTGTATCTGATCACTCAAAAACAGTTTGAACGCTGTACAAAATTTTCTATTGGCCATAGAGTGATCGAATAGTCTTAGTCCCACAGACTAAGACTATTCGATGCAGTATTCTATTGAGAATATTCACTAAAAATCTTTTGACATATGTGTCATTTATAGCGTTCTCGTTTTACATGTTATAAAAAAAATGCATACGGTGTCTTAAAAAGAAATATTATTACCGAGTTGAGTTTGAATGCATAATACTCATCCCAGACGTAACGTACAAGTACCTCTAAGTTTACGAGAAAAATAATCAACAAGTTGTGGCACTCCGTGCGTGTTCAATCCTATGACAGCTTGTCAAAGTTCTGACATTAGACCTTTCTATCTTTCTGAATATTAAGGTCCCATGGAGGTAATATTAAATATCTGCTTTTATTTTAATGCGTGATTATTACATAAAAGTCTCCTATCTTCAGTTATTGTACTTTCTCTTAGTGTTAACTTATTTTGTACGAGTATAACTACGAGTATAAACATATGTATCATTAGAATGAGTGTAATTTTTTAGAAATTGAATTCGATGTATATAAGTAATTAAACCATTTGCATAACAATAATTAAACCATTTATACATACAACATAATAACTAACTTTATTTAATTTATTTTATTTAAGAAATTACAAATTCTCGAAGGGATAATTTTGAGTACACATTATATTGGTGCTTAAATGAAATCTGTTTGTATAAAACAGAAGAAACTTTTGCGCGATCTGGAATAACAATGTCTAAGAACATGTCCGTTTGTAGTTCCTTTCCTTGTAACTCGCTCTACTTTATGTCCATTCCAGCTGTCGTCACTTGTATTTGCGCCAATTGCTTAAAAAGATTTATGATAGACTGAACTGACGTTGATTTAGAATGAAATAGAACGAGAACAGCGACAATTTACGATTTAAATGGTTTACGTATACCTGTACCTATTATGACGAGCCAGAGATCGTCATTATTAATTTAAAACACTTATAAATAAAACTTATAGGCGAACAATATCATATATAGAGTCAATAGAATCCAAATATGAACATAAAATAATTAAATATCAAGTTTGGTAAAAATCATAAAGTCATATATTGGAAAAGCCTTATAAAATATTGGAAAATACAATAAAATTCATTAAAAAGTAAAAATTAATAAATATTTATTGGTGAACATAATGTTCTCTAATAATTTATTATAAAGAATAAAGTTTAAATTATTCTTGTAAAGATTTTATATGGAACTAAGTTGTAAGCAGTTTATTTATCGGATGAATCTTGTTTTATTAATAACTCAAAAACTATACAAAATAGAATTAAAACACTAATTTATTGGGCTTATGGAGGAGTAGTAGAATGTACATAAATAATATCATTAAAATCTGAGAAGGTCGAAATTTTCATACAAGACATTGGCGCGGAGACGCATACCAGCCGTCTCGCGTTTTTATAGAGTCGCATAGCCAAGCGCGACCTGACATGCTTAAGTACAATAGTACTGTATGGAAGTCCCATATATGAAATATATAAGTAAGGTAAATGTATATGTATATGTATGAAGGCGATATAATAGAAAGTCTCGACGAAGAGAATGTAATATATGTAATTTTTAAGTAATCAATTACTAAAAACTTTGCAATATTTTCAAACGAAATGTAAAGGCAAGGGAAAGGAAGATTACACTATGTACTTGTAACATACAATTTAAATACTATTTAACTATAAAGATATATTTGTGAAAAATTCTACAAATAAGCAGCTGTAGCTATTACAGCTTTACAGACATTTATTATAAATAAGAGATATAATTAACTTTATCTGTTAATGTCTTATCTTAGAAGTAATATTAATAATAAGCTATAATATTTAACAATCGTTAAGATTTCAAAAACCTTACAAATGTAAACAAAACGTAGTAAATAATTAAAAATGTTAAAAATGACTCGTAGAGAATGCCTCTTTGTATCAAGTCCTCTTTATATGCATACCGTTTCTGCAAATTATTAAGAATAAATAAATAGATATGTCAATAACATTACTGAACAATTAACGTCACTAGGTCATATCGGTATAGTAGAGTAGTTGGCTTCCCACGCAAACGAGTCAGAGAGACACAGCCTGTGTCCCACGCCGTGATTCTTGCAATAATATCTCCAAGCGATTACTCTATCCGGTGACGGAGTAAAGTATCGCTAGTTGATTATTGTGTTTATTTGCGCGCGGCGCGTGTGCACTAGTGTGGTATGTGTGTGTGAGAGTGTGTGTGCACGTGCGAGCGGTAGTAGGCCACCCAGCGTGCGGCCACACGCGGCGCCCACCCACGTGGCAGGGGTACCTCAATCGCGGCCCGCAGCTAGCTCCTCATCTATCGCGCTCATCTTCCCGCCAAACTTGCTACCGGCCGCTAGACATCGATAAATCGCTGATCGATGTGTGGCCATTCTCAATGCCAGCGATGCACTTAAAACAGATTTTAAATCAGATAAATATTAAATTATCGTTTTCATGTATTAAAATGAAAATATTATTTTAAATATTAGAGGTATCACTTTATCATTAATACATTTTATATTTAAAATAAATCAAATTAAATATCATTGGAAGAAAGTACATTATACTTTCCAACTGTGATTATCTAAACCCATCATATTGTAAAGTTTGTCTTAGAGCCGAATTCCAATTTTGAATGTATAAAGCGATGATATGCAAAATATTAAAAAAGTAATTCTAATAGATTATTTTAAAAATAAGAAAGAAGTACCAAAATGTTTTAATTTATTTTGTTTAGTATTTATATAAGCATAATCCTCAAGCCGAGTACAGTTGTGAACTCCTGCTGATAATGTAATGAACATACGCGGGCCGCTGCCGAATTCGCCGGAGTCACCGCCTCCTCACTTTGTACGCTTTGATGCGAAATAATCATTCTTTGAGCTGAATCTTTGTAATGCTTACTTAAGTCTTACATCCGGACAATTAGCACATTATCAGAATGTTTATCTTTATTGTTTCATGAATTCCCCCTTACCCACAAAAAAAAATACATTTCAACGTGTTTTGGAGTCTACATAAATGTTTTATTTTGATTTACATATATTTATATTAAGTTTCTTTTTTTATGCGTAATCTCAACAGTAAGAAAAGGGCGAAGCAAACCTAGGATCTCTCGGGTTGAGACCTCTGTTTTAAACGCTGTCTGGGAGGTAAGAAATTATTGGTAGCTAGGAGAATTGACAATAGTACTTTAATGTATCGAGTTTATAATTAACACTGAAGAAATCTTTTGATGTTGGCTTTATATTATAGGGAAATTTTTTTAATTAAAATATATCTCTTGCGCCTATTGCTGTCTGTGGCCACTACAGAAAAAGGGAAGATGATGGAAAAGACATGTGAATAGATTATACTTTTTTAATGCCCACAAAATTATAATTATGGGTGATAGATACGTTTAACAAATAGTGATGTTATATGTTATTAAAAATCATTTTGTGTTCCTCTATGTAGGCACATATGTATTAAAATTTACAAATGTTTTAATAACTCGCACTTCACAATAATTTCCAAGTATGTTACAACGCTATTGTATTCTGTCAAAAGTGTCATCGAATAGTGCCACAAGTGCAGTCAGCGTAAACGACCCCCAAAGCGATACGTTCTCGATGAGCTGATGTAAGGCATTAAAAACCGATCATTTGTCACTGCTAGCGGACGTTCTAAGACTTAGATAAAATATTAATTCTCATTTATAGCGACAAGCATCGACGCTAATTCGATAACAAATTTGATATGTTTAACGAAGTTGTTTTGCCTTTTTTGTACCTTTCTAGTACCTTGGAGTATTAAATAACTCTCAAGTAACTAGTAAATTGAAGTTTTTAGGTTTATGTCATTTCGAAGGAACACTTTATAATCATTTATGTAGTATAAATTAAAAGTGAAATAGCTCGTTGACGAAAAGTGAAAAATTTAACTAAATCAATGTCATATGTTTTTAAAGTTCTGTTAATAACTTTCTAGACATGCTACTGTCCTTGCTCACGCTACGAGCTTTTAACGGTTGACAATTATTCAATATTTTCTGTCAGCATTCAAATTATGTAGTAGATATTCAAATAGAACATCATAAATTAAGTTCAAGCAAAAAATATCTAAAGGTCATAACTATAGTACTAGTAGTTAGTTCCCTGATGTGGGGTGACGTGTCTTTTTTAGTATTCTATTAAAAAATTTTAATATAAATAATATTCACAAAAATATCTTTATCAGTACAGCCCAGACAATTGACTGCTCGAGGATGGCCTCCTTCAAAGTTGAGTAGGTGATGCCAAGATCTAAAAAGCAGATGGAATAGCTGGCGTATTGCTCCGCCATTAATTTCGGCATAAAATAGGGCCACTCCAATGTTCATTCTGCGAGTGTCCTACGTGGTGATTATAGGCAAATATCGGTAAATCGTCATCAGCATTTATACTTGACGTTAAATCTGAATCTGAAGATATATTTCAGGTAAAAATATTTTTGTTATATAGATGCTAGTAAAAAATTCTAGTAGACTCTGGGTTAAAATACAACTGGGATATTTAAAATATAATGGAAAACTTAGTTTCCTCTCATAAAACTCATAATAAACACATAATTTTTTTAATAATGTGAAGACCATAAATAGAGAAACAAAGGTTCTAGAAAAGCTGTTATTAATTCTCAATTTGGCTTCTTTTTGCTTAGCGCATCAATTGCGGTACCGATTCGGGGATAAAGGTATATTCAGCCGACGATAATGGAGCCTGTCGCCACCTAATCACTATGTCTTGAATTTTATTTACTTCAAATATTGGCAAAGGATAAAAGTATAATGCTAATTCAGCTTCAAGTATTCGGGCTTACAATAATTATTTTAATATTCGATACCAAAAATTATTTTGTTTACTCTGTTTTAGATGTTTCTTTCTTTATTCTTTTTTATTTTATCGCCCAGGGGCAAAAAGTATTGCGCTTTAATTTTAACCTCCCATATTTCATTTTATTATTAATTTATTATCCTATATTTAATATGTATTTTGATTTTACTCACTATTTTACGAATCGATTTTCTTTTTTGGGATTACGTTTAACCGACACTTATAAAGATTTAAAACATAATCATTTACTACGGATGTTGTTCTTCTCAAAGGCGAGACCTATATAGGCATTTCAGTGTCATAAATATTTAAAAGAATAGTATCCTTATAGTATATAATTTTAAGACCGCTGCCTGCTACCGAGAAAAAAGGCGTGAGGCGTGCCCAATCAGTCCCGCATCAATTTGTACCAGCCCTATTGAGACATTTTAGCCGAGCGGCCCGTTTGGCACACAACCTGTGCAATTTTCTCCGAAGACTTCCGGTATTTTGTCATTTTAATTTAAATATATGTAGATAATATCGATCTATATAATATGATCGAATGATCATCCACATTAATGAATCTTGTTTTTTGATTATCAATTCTGCTTATATTTTGTGCGAGAACCTTAGACCAAACTTGGTCATGCAACTCTTTCGTCTCTTTTCAATACCTACATATTTCCACTGTTGCCTATTTTTCACGACCTTGTCCTACATATTATGTTTGAAATGATTTTATGACCAGCTTTATTTCATCCTCAAAAAAAAAGAAAATGTATCAAGTTGATAAAAGTTCACACTACAATTATGCACGTTCCTTAGCAATTGTAGTGCCTGTTTTATTTTCAACAAACTAATGCAAGAGCATTGGTTTGTTGAATTATGAAAGCATTAAGAAAGTCATTAATATAATTTTTATAATGATTAAACTGCAAGTGGTAAATGAATACAAATTTATTAACAATGTAACGAACTGTCTTTAAAATGTATTAATTAAATACACGAATTGAAATAAAAGTACTACGCTAGGCACAGAGTAAAATGGCTGGACAGATTACAATGATATGTAACACCAGCAAGCTTGTTGTGTTTCTTGGAATGTATGTGATTCTTGGAAGTACTATAGTGATACGATGAAGTTTCTTATATGTACATATTGCTGGTCTAAAACAAAATTCATATAGATAATTGAGTTTAATTTTTAACTTGTGGATATAGTATAGAACGCGATATTTTGTATGAAACAAGCTGTTCTGTGTCACTTTAACCTTCATCATCATCAAGGCATTACGCCCACCCGCGGCTGTAACCATAGCCTAGTTCAGTAATTTTTTCCAGTCGGATCTTCGTTTAGCTTTTTCCCTCCAGTTCCTCACACCGATTGCCTTTAAATTGTCCTCGACTACATCTAGCCATGTGAACTTAGGCCTTCCGCGGCTTCTACGACCACAATAAAGTTTGCCGTCAAGTAGACGTTTGGGTATTTTAACTTCGTCCTTCCGTATAACGTGTCCAGCCCAACAAAGGCGTCCAATTTTAGCTTTCACTTTAACCTTAAGGTTGCGAAAAAATACGACAGTTTTTTAAATTTCTCATAGAAACCTCACATTCTAGTAAAAGTTAAGTGGAACGTCTGCTTTTAGTTCATATCCAAGCTTTCCTTTCATCAAATTTTAATAATATTTATATAATGTAAATCAATGAAGGATTTAGGTAATACGATATGGATAAATTTTTTGTAATGTTGTCTAAATGCTGTGGATCGTGTGTTGAAATAAATAAAATATGGTTCTCAATATGTCATTTGTGTCCCATCAGTATCAGTTCATCCATATTCATAATTCGCACGGAAAAACAGTTAATATATTTAAAATCAATGTTTTGCTCATTAATATCCTGCATTCAAGAGTAAGCAGACGGTCTGGTCTTAGGAAAATCCACTGAGTTGAACATTTCAAAATTTGACATCTAATATTTTTTCTGCATAAATTACCTATTAATTAAAAGAATATTTAAGTGCTTTAAAAATACTGCAAAAGATTTTTTCGTAGCTATATGTCCTGGGCTCAAAGATTTCGCAACTTTTGAAAAAATTATGTATTTATAATTTTGATTAATTAGTTGTTGTCCCTGACAGCACGAGGAGAATGACATGAGGACGAACTCGGCGACTTCTCAATGTTTAGAGCCCGTCGAAGCAATGGAAAACTCATCACAACAGCAGGGGAGGAGCCAGTTCTGGAAAGAATATATAACATTTCAATAAAGTGTTTGACAGCTAATGTGGCATGAGCTTTACATCTCCCAACTTGACTCGTTGCAACGAGTTTTGAAAATTAAGTCATTATAAGAATTAACGATTATTATTTAATTAATGCGTGACAAGAATAAAACAATGGCATGATTGTTCAAGCCAATGCTTTGTCAGCATGGTGCGTTGTCATGTACCAGACGGCGCCCAATTGTACTTGAGTGTGTAAATTGTCTGCTATATTTATATGTTCTTATTTAAATTTTTAAAGGCATGGCAAACGGATCTACCGTTTCAATTTGTATATTTTTTTGTTATTTTGAATTAATTTTTATGCATTATCCGTCATTCTGAGTGTTATTTTTGCAGTTTTCATATAGTCGTTCTGGAACCTTATGAGCAAGTTTATATAATCCTATCTGTATAGGAACATAATGCCTATAAATTATATTAAACAGCAATAAATAGATCAGTTGGTCAGAGGTGCCCTCATGATCTAAGAACGTTCGTTTTTCTTTCGGAAATTTTGATTTGAACCATATTTTCCTAACGCAGTTACTATTAGCTTAGTTGCATAGATAACAAATTTCTAGTAATACCAAACATTGCTAGTCTTAATTAAAAAATTGGATGTTGATATTTATAAGCGAGTAGAGTCTGGTTAAATTTTAATAAAAAAACTAAAATAATAAGATTATTACTTCGATATTGTTTTTTAGATGACTAACAAAACATGAACGATTATTGAACAATTTATATTTTAAAAAGGCGGTGAAAAGAATTTATACATAAAAGGATTACTTATAACAGTATTTTTTTGGGGAGATGCTTCCTCAGTTCTCAAGTTTAATTTAATCTTCATTAATGTTGTCTACACTATAATTTATAGTGATTTTTTTGATATGAACATCATGTTTTCTTTATCTAACTAATACCTATACGTTCAAATAAAAATAAGTTTTTGGTAGACAAAATATTATATAAATTGGAATTAAATGTAAATCATAGGATTTTCATGGATATAAACTTTAAATCTAGATGATAGGATATAGGATATAGGTTATACATAAATATGTATAATCTACATCATTTTCCTATTTGGATGCCTTTTCAGTAAATTAGTTGGTATAAATATTATTCTATATATTAGAAGAATATTTGAAAAAATAAATACTGACTTTGATTTGATCTATAAATATGCTGCTTATAAAATACTTGTTTTAATATATTATACATATATTTTATTTCTAGAATATAAAATGACATTATAGCCATGTTAATGTTTCAAGCGAAGACGCGATACATCTCTATGTGCTCAGGAGAGTTCGGCCATCTTGCTCGGCTTTTTGTGCCGCGGACCACCCAGCACGACATGCTACATTATTTTATTGTACAATAAACAAATTTATTGCTTCATATGACTATTTATGTTTTTATTTATAAACGCGCTTTTTGTTACCAACAGAAGAGGTTTTAGTAACCTTTCGCGGTGTTTGCGTTTAAAGTTATGGCCGTGCTGGCGACATTTTGTACTAATGTTATAGTCAGTTATAATGTATTTTTTATATATCCGTGTATTTACTTTGAAGATCATGTTTTGATTGATTATTCATATCCAATGCTGTTAGAATAATTTATTTAAGAGGCTTAGGATGAGACGAATATTTTATTTTGTATAGCTTTTGTGGCGTAGGAGTATGACGATTATTTTTAATAACAAAGTTGTCTGGGTATTTACGGTTTATATCTATCACAATCAATGTTTTCTTATTTTAATTAAACTAACGCATTTCAGATGTCATTAAAATGACCACAGGATAAGGATTATGCGTATTACTATCAGTGTAAACTTGAGTATTAATTAAGATCTCAGAAAAAATAATTCGTGTAACATTAATGGGCTACATCCGGCCTTAAATTATGTATCCATAATATAAAAACATTTAAACTACGTATGGAGACCACGAAATTTGTAATATTTTCAGGATTTCCATATACAAAGAAAAGTCAAAATTTAAAAGCTACTAAATTGTGAAACGTATATACATATGTATGTGTACATGGTATGTCAAAAATCTAAAACATTTCGTCTTAAAAATATTAGGAAGTGTAAATTACAGCATGTTTCTCCTTTCTCTTTGATGTCAATTACTTATAATTATTATGCCAAGTAAAATTTAATAATATAAAGTATCCTGAAATATACTAGTTATTGTATTACGTTACGTCTTGATAAAATAGTGGCTATTCTATCAAAAACCTTTTGTGGACTTTGGCAGTCAACTTAAAATGTAACACGCATTTATTTCATATCTCTCCACTAATACCCTTTAATCTAAACATATTGTATAATACGCCACCACAATTAAACAACATAACTGATAATAATATAAGACTATACAAATGAAATAAAAACACAACGTCACTTGGGGAACGGGAAAAGTCTTCATGGATACAAACTATGAAAACTATTGTTTATGAAAATGACAGTAAACATGTTAAGTAGCACTAGCGTTAAACTAAATATTGTTACAAACAAATGAAGATCAATAAAAAAGTAATGAACAATAAATCAAGTGATTATAACTATAAGATTCAGTTACAATTAAGGACAGATATAGTACTTTTAGTCGCCACAAGTAAAATACGCTCTTTAAAAGAATTCCTTCCCGATAAACCTCACTTCTCAAATCACCTGATTCGCAGTATGATTCATGACTAGTGATAAGTGGCAGTGAGAGAGTGGTATCGACAATAATGCAATGCTCTGAAGTGGTTATCCTCATATAGTGTCGCCCCCGACCCGACATATAACTGAAACCTGTTCATGTAATGTTTAATAACTGCTTTTCAATAAACTCATAAGCTTACAATCGATAACTATACTAGAAACTCAATTTTTAAAAGTTTCTGCCTTTTTGTTGATCTATCTTTATCTAGAATCAGATTAGCTAATCTGGTAAAAATAAGGAATTATTTCATCTAGTGTTTATGCAGAAAAATGAGGGATTACCTAAATAATCTCTCATTTTCTTTATCAATGCTCCAAGTATTTATTCTAGAAAAATTTTAGGGTTCGTAGCGAATATTGAAAAACTGTAAAATGAATCAATCGCCCACGTCGAGTTGCAGTAAACAGCTCGTCATAATTGTGCCGACATTTGCCTACACAATCCTCTTTTCGTGTAAGTTTTAATTGTTATGACTTTTTCGTTTAGTTCTTTGGATTAAATGATAAGTAATGTAAGGTTAAATTTTCTTGTTCTCATTTAAGGTTCAATTTCGAAATAAATAACATGTTATGTTGAATCAGGAGTATCCGGATTGAATTATGGATAATTGATGGTTCAACGATTTTATTCATTAATATTGAATATAAATCAATAAAAAACAATAGATTGATAACTACAGTAATAATTTATTTAAATAATAATAAATTTGTGAATTAGAAATGCAAATTAAAACAATGTATTATTAATAATGTGTTTAGCAAATAAAGGATAATTGACAAAGGGATGAGCAAAATATTACAGCTAAATGTAATAAAAGGGCGCAGCCATAACTTGTTTTACTATTCAAAATTCGATTTAACTTGCACACTAACAAGACCTTACGATTTGCTTACGTATTTATAAACTATAAAATAAATATGTTAAATGAAAAATTATTATAATATTTCACCGACAGTGTCCTAAGCCTAATATGGTGGATGTAGTGAATTATAAGGATATATAGTGGCATACTCATGACCCAGGCCCGCAGCACATAGAGATGTCAGTCGGACCACCCACGATGATACTGCTACCATCCACATGATACTTGAAAATCAATTCTAATATGATAGAGTGTTCCATCGAGTCACGCTCCGTGAGTATCATCTTTAACTATGCAAAGATGAAGATTAACACTAGAAATGTATGCGAAAAGATTAATTAAAAGTATATTAATTAGTACACGGTCTATTATAAAGGTTTATTCTGTCTCTATTATTTTTTTATTGTTGTCTTTTATATATTTAATTAAAAAAGAATTTTATTAACCGTTTTATATCTCATTGTATATCTTGTCAGTTCGTTCATTAACCGTGTTGTTGACAATCTATCGTCCTCACTATAATTAGAAACAAACAGTCAGTAGAGATCAAGGTGGTACCTATGTGTACCTACTTGGCGTGTATGCATTAAAAATACATGTTTTACACAGCCCACATGCATATGTCCTACTGCTGGGCACCGGCCTCACCGTTTCTGGAGAAACAACCTTTAACCGACCACTATTGTCCCAAGAGGATTGACGGGGTTACCAAACTCGGAATAAATATCTGTAGACCATACATATACTTAACCCAGATGCCGGAATTGAACTTGCGACCATTGACTCCGAAGATGGGAGCCGATTTTGTTCTTGGGATTTCCGATTTTTGCGATATGAAAGATACAATAATGAGAAAAATATTATTTATTATATTTAAATGTTAATAATTGCGTTGAATAGTGCGTGGCACTGTCATTTTTCATAGCTAGTTCGTGCCAACTAGTATATAATGCCTATATAACTCGTTCAAGGAACTAAATTCACACACAGTCGTTAGGTTGTTACATAATATCATTCATTTTGACAAACAATTTGTTTAACTTTGTTTATAACGTATATCTAACTCGGCAATTTATCCAATTAGAGGGCCGGCTCGCGGCGACCACCCATACCGGCGGGCTATTAAAATGAAATTATAAATAATGTACTTGTTTATATTATGGTGCGGAATGAACTGATTTCAATGATTGTATATGTATTCGCATTATATAAAGTGTTATTGTAAGGATTCGAATTATATATTAAGCCTAATATGTATTGTATTATGACGATTAATTTCGAACATTGTTTTTAGCGAACGTTTATCATTAATAGCCTGCGTCCATTGCTGGATATAGGCTTGCCCTAAAACCTAAAATGGATCATCTTCAGTCATTTAGTTTCTGTTAGCCGCTCTTCGTTCAATCTAGCCAGGGGATGTCCCACACTACATTTATCAAAATGCGGTTTCCACACTAGCATTCGCTACTATATAGGTACTATACCAACGGTGATTTACTCCTAAAGAAAACTGACCAACCGATTCATCTCAATTGAACTCAAACGATATAGCTTATGTTGGTGGCCTTATTTAATTTTCGGATTCAATAAAGAACCAAGTTTAGTTTGTGGAACAGGTGAGCCATTGCGTTGACGTTTTAAAGAATTCCTTCAAGAGTACATTTTAAAGTGCTTTAATCACAGATTGCCATATATTGTTATGATGGAATTAAAGACAAAAATAAAATTATTATGGTACAGAGAACTAGGATATGTACATTAGTACTCGAAGCTCAGTCTACCGACGCCCTTGTCGCTTGTTTAAATACGCCGTAAAATCACATGCCACTAAACGAGAGTTTACATTGCAAATTTCAAATTTAATATGTTTAACATGGACGAGGTGACAACGAGTCCCAAATCAGACAATTTTATTGCAACGTACCCATTAATATTTAACGAGCGATATCCATCGTACGCTGTGTTTATTGAACGGCGAACGAGGTGTGAAACCAAAGGAGTGTGCAATTAAAATACCTACTACATTAAATTGATTTATGCGAGTCACTAACTGGCTCCATTGCGCAAATTAACTGAAACAGGAATTTCGTCGCCCGAATTTACTCAATTGTTTCGCTCATTGCTTATCGAACCCGGTAAAACAGTCACTAATGTAATACTGCCACAGTTTGTTTGAAAGAAATATTAAATGTTATATTTATCCAAACGCCAAACACTAAGCAAACTTTGATGCAGGGTGATAAAATGTTGTGAGGGTGGTAAAATGCTGTCTTCTTTCTGCTGACTGTCATAATTTGTCTCATTTTAAACATACTAATTCTGAAATATTCTCCACGATGTATGTACATATAATATATATAATGATGATTAATTGAATTGACTTAATTAGTATTTTACTTTAATATTATCATTAATAAAATGAAATTATTTGCTGTTTTAAATAGAAAGTAGGTAATTTTAGGTTTTAAACGACCGACATAAAATGTCCAAAAAATGATTAGAAAAAGTTTTCATTGATTTATGTTAAAGCGATTTAAAATATTTGTTGAAAAATATTACATAGCTTTTATGTTAAAGTTTAAGAAACATAAAAAATCGCATATTAGGCTAAATTATGAATTACCTTTTGAATTTAATAAAATTTCAATAAAATGTAATGATTTTTATTAAAATTAATTTAATTATGAAAATTTTACCCTATTTAATTAAGCAGGCGACGAGGCAAACTAAACTTAGGCGTAAACAGTTAGTTATAAGTATCTTAATACGAAATGTTATGTTGGGAGTAAAAATGATATTGTGTTATAGTTTGTCTTTAAGCAAAAGAAATAAACAGTATATATATATATATATATATATATATATATATATATATATATATATATATATATATATATATATATATATATATATATATATATATATATATATCATACCGTCCATTGTGGAATCCATTTGGTCCCTTCAGGGGGTGACTTTTAAAATGTAATAAATAAATGCCTATTTATTTTTTGTATAGCACAAAGGTTGGAGTTTGAATAGTAAAGTGTTGTAGCATTCGCTTCCAGAATCATGTTTTGATTGCTACGAAAACACTGTACGCACATGTTAGAGATGGGACGTTTTACTATCAAGTAATACCTAGTAGTTGTACTTAAAGTAACCGAGCTTATGATATTATACATTTTAACCTCTTTTTAGTGGCGTTTACAAGTAAGAGTGAAAATAAATACACATAAAAAACTTCACATAAAGTACAAATAAATATAAATAAGAGTACAAATAAAGTCGATACATTGGATACACATAAAGTCATGGTACAAATAAAGTCGAGGAACGGACATTAAGCCACCAAGCTTGTACAAGGTGGATTGGCGGGAACAGAACAGAACGGAATAGTTACAAACACTATATTGTCATGGGTACAATTGTCGTCAGATTATCTGTATTCAACACTTCATCTGTTGCCGTTTTAGGACCATAATAAAAAATGTACGGCGCCGTTTGCGTCAGCTGCGCAAGCGCAGTGCGTGTATGCCAATGAGGCTCAAGATAATTTCAATTTAAACAAAATTACTGGATGAGCCGTTTAAAAGCAATTATAGTTTTTATTTTTTATATGGAAACAATGTCGGTTCCAGTGAATCTAACGCATTGATTGATGTCACCTCGCTAAAATTCTTGACAGTTTAATGCAATGAAGTTGTAAATTCGTCAATGTCGTGTCTGTCAGGAACGGCGTCCACAATTTTATTAAGTAGATTCCGATTACTGACCGGAATGGTTAAACATCGATTTTTAGGTTATAATGCATAAAACATTACTTAACTGGCTGGTTGGTAAATGTAAGCGTAGATGTATTTCTTGAATCGACAACTTGTGTTGGTACTTATAAGAAGAAATTTCCTGTTTGGTCAACCTCTGTTCATTCGAAATAAAACTTTATACGTTTCGTTTATAAAGCAATTGTATTTCATATATGTAATTCGAACTTTAGTAATAAGCGTTTGGTTCTTGAACTTCAGTTAATTGAAAGAAAATATGTAAGAAAATATTTTTACTTTTTAAATAAAGTATTACAATTGAAGTGAAGATTATTCAATATTTCTGTTGACTTATTGATTTACCTATAATGCTTATTTTTCGGTAAAAATTTTGGCTTCCAAACATTAAGGCCACCATGTTAACAATTTCTTTTTTGTACGTATAATATTTTTGAAGTGATCAATAATTTTGTCCTATGGAAAGATTTATAAAACTCAATTAAGAAATTATTAGAATGAAATGACGGATACAAGCGAAATTCAACAAAACGAGCGAGATACAGATATTTTAAACAATAATATCGATAATTTATAATTGAAATGTTTCTTTGTGGTCTCAATCTCATATCCCACACGGTGTTCGTAGAACTGCTATAGAGAGGCACCATGCTGGGAATTCGGCCAAAGTGTCAAAATGTCCGTCCTAAACCACACCGGAGCACCAAAAGGAACGCTTTTGCTAGGAGACGCTATAAATCAATAACCACCTTATATTGTGGGTCACAAAGACGTGTTTAACGTTAAGCTATACTAACAATGTCATAGGATATTTGCGGTAGCTAATATCACGGAATAGATCTATCCGATGTATTGATCCTTTTTTCAGATTTTATTTAATATAATTGTTAACACCTCTGGAACTTCTTGGAAGGCTTTACGATGAAATTGAGTTGTCGACAAGTGTCACTGCGTTTTCTATCTAATACTCAGATGAAAATTGTCAAAATAACCTTAACTGTCTTATTGTTGTAATAATGTAATCTGTAAATTACTATAATTAGTAATCAGTGTCATTTTAATAGTATCTTAGTTGTTGTGAACCATATCTTCAGAGTAACTATAAGTATACACGTTGATTAACAAGAATTTTAATAATATCAAAATATTGTTAGTCTTCTTCCTAGAAAATGAAATAAAAATGAGTATTACCTCAATTATAAGCAAAATCGACAAGAACATACATAGCCTAATAAATTAAAATAATATTTAACAAAAAAAACAAATTACTGAAAAAATGAACTGAAATTTTAAAACAAACAAAACAGGATCTGAACAAAAATTTCGAAATTTATCTTTGGAATTTGAAAACACATTGTGTCTATTTTTAGACATTTTATTAAATACAAAATTATGAACACATTTGTTTATAGATGAAAAATTGTTCAGATTAGTCCTGGCTGCATTTTCATAAAATAACGTGTATTTTACTGCGCGTGAGAATCCGCGAGAAATTTAAATAAATATACCTTTAATCCGCATAGCTCACCAGAGAATTAAAGACATAGTTATTTTTATCATTTATTTTTTGTAAACTTTATTGAATAGTCTCCATTTTTAATTAATATTTATTTTTGATATTATTTACACTGAATTTTCATTATACAACTAATATATAGATAACTATCGCCCTAGTTCGGCAGTCAGTAAATCAAAATTGTAAACTTGTTTGTATAAAAAGTGAATAAAATATTATTATTATAATTATAGATTTACGAGTTAAAAAAATGAATTGGCACTGGGTTGCTCAAGTTTGTCGGAGACCAACGATCGTTGGGATAGACACGTTCTGGAATTGTGACTTTGTCTTGGAAAATAATATAAGAAGCTCTTTGACGAAATAGAGTGACTATCAGCGCAGGGTAGTTAGCAGAAACTGAATACTTAAAGATCAAGATCTGTCTAAGTGGTGCATACTAAGGGAAGTCCATGTACACTAGTGGACTTAAGAAGCCCGTTGGCGGCGATGATGAATGCAGACATCATCGTTATTCGAATATGTCGAAATTTTCGCATAACTACCATGCGTACATACGGCTACACCCTAAGAATTAAATTTCGGATACAATGGAATAACAGGATCGTAAAGTGAAATTAATAGTTATGACGAAGAGTATAGAACATAGAGCTATTTTGTGAATAATGAGAGAAATATTGTTTTGACCGTCATTACGCTTGGTACGTCAAATCACCAAACATTAAGATAATCACTTCATCCTTCAGCTATCTCCGAAGAAAAAACCTTTCCTAGACTAGACGTATATTTTCGTGTAATATGAGGTGGAGGACGCGGCGGCACTCTCTCGGCACGCCCGCTAAATAAATTCATTAGTTAAATCATCGCCGGCGGCTTTGTATGTCGGTAACTTCAAAGGGCCGGCCCATCGCCCTGCTGGGGGCGCGTTCGGTCGACTTTTTACTTAGAAAACTTTGTAAACAAAATGATATGGCGCGTCCGAATGTTTGATCCGCCTTTATTATCTGTATACAGAGTGAATGTTTAACTGGCAAACGTCCTCTCTTTATGGTAAATGTGCGGATGTTATTACTTGTGTGAGTGCGGATAAACATAGCTTTGAAGAATACTGCGACGAGAGAAGTGCATTATTATATCTTTTATTTATTGTTTAACTTTGTTGATAGCTTATAATTTTTTCTTAAATTCAATTGTTTTTGGTATTTTTCTTCACTTTTATTCATTCTTAACAATTTCGTCGTGATCACGTGTAACCCATAACATAACCGGTAGCGATCATTGCGCACTCTTTCATTCAATGTTTTTATTTTTCTACATTGCTCCTTCAGTTCCCTTCTCTCAACTTCCGAGCGAGAAGGTTATATGACGTGTGTGGTCCTCCGAACAGGTTTCGGCTGTTTTCGCCTCGGCTCGGAAAGCTCCGTGTTTCAGAACGGCAACATAATAGGACGAATCATGATGGCAGCTCAACAAACACTCGCTGTATCTGTGCGGTCGGTGTTTGATTCAGTGTTGCTCGGGTCACGTCAGTGTTGACACGTAATCACGGCGTTATTATTTTCTCGAAACTCGTTTCGTGTTTCGAATGTTTATAGTGTCGAATAAAAGTGACGGATCAGGTTGTAATAGTGTGTGGTTATGTAGCGGCGAGTGATATGACAGCGTGTGCCGCCAGACGAATACCGGCCGTCTTCATGAGGATACTGGCGACAAGTCTGGCCCCGAGATCATGGTGGCTCCCGATTCCGAGGCTCCTTCGAATCCTCGGATAGCGACCGTTTCAAACGAAAGCCCTGCTGCTGCTGAGGCGCGCCATAGCGCTGATCTTTACATACGAACTAGTTGGGTAGATGCGGCTTTAGCGCTCTCTGAACTCGAAAAGGTATAGTATTTATTAGCAATAAAACACAGTTATATCCAATTGCGATTGTCATAATGCACGTGTGATTGTTTTTATGCGAATGTCAATCGCATTGAGGAACGCGGCAGCATGTATTTGAGGCGCCGACTGGTGGTCACTGGACGAACTATTAAGGCCGCGCTTATTTCAAAGGTCTCAAAACTCATTGAAAAACTAATTTAGGTGATAAAGTAAAAACTACATTATATTCACTATTTACTATATTAGATAAGGCGTTACTAGGTTTATAATAATCGAATAATATCACAAAATATTTTTGGTATTACATTGAAAGCATGTTCTGTTTTTACTTTCCGAATTAAATCGCTTCGTTTGATAGTTCAATAATAAACGTTTAAGGAGAACATTTTTATGGGAGATAAAGTTACAAAATATAAATTTACGAAATATAAGTGTATATAAGTCCTAAAATTATCGGAAATGTAAAATTAAAATGTACCCATTAAATTGAATATAAAAACAAAGGCAATTATCCCTTACTTGTTTTTTTGTTCATGACATTGAAACTATTGAATGCATTTACGGTGCAATGTTAGGTTCGGGGAAGGTTGCTCCTTCCTAGAAGACCGCACACACGACTCGTGGTGGTCCGCAACCCTACTAGAGAGCTGTGCAAAACCACACTTGTAAGACATTTTTATTATTGAAATTTAAAGTTTTATATTTTATATTACTATCAGACCCTTTCTTAAATTTTAAATAAAAGCCAAAACTTGTTTTGTTTTTTTTTAATAAACGAATACACTTGCATGTAATTTATTTAATACATAGTAACTAATTTTTTTACTAAAGGTAAATTATTGGTAAATAAAGTTAGGACAAATGTCAAAAATTTGATTAAATAATCTATAAATAAATACACATATAAGGTATTAACATTATTGGATCATATATATACAAGTTGTATTCTTATTTTATGTAAAAGGATAAATAAAATAAATTACTAGGACATTAATGTACTTCAAATGGTCGTGTGCAAGATGAAGCAATTAAGCGCCGATGGTAAGGAGGGATCGCGGGGGGGGGGGACACGCACGTGCATCGCTCGGCGCCTATAGAGACATCAACGCGAAACTTACGACATACTCTATTAGAAGAGACATTTACCGGGTTGTAAATTCTTTTTTAGAAAATAAAACCTTATTTTTTTAGGATAGGTAGGCAAACGGGAAATCGTGTCACCTGATGTAAAGTAATCAACGCCATCTGATCGATGAAGTAATCAACGACATCTACAAAGATGTCTATGGGCGGCATCAATGACGTTTATGGTTGGATCTATACGTTGAGTATGGTTTTATCATCATAAGCATCGCAATGGCATTGTCGGTATTGCGGCAATATGCTGCTTTTCGAAGGTTGCAATGTTGTATGGTTTCGAAAATGTCACTGAATATAGCTGGCTCGACAAAGTGGCGGTGAAATGTGAAAAAAGTGCACAAAATAATGTATATAATAAAAATTTTTCTATGTTAATATTGATCTCTATAAGTCATAATATTATGTACGTTTTCATAATCCTGTTTCATAATCAAGCACAAATTTTATTTTATATTGCGTATTTTAATCATTGAATAAAGTATAGAGTCATCATCGAATTAACTAGGGCTTTAAAAAATATAATTAAAGTCATAAGTTAAAAAAATTAAGTATTATTATTCGTTTCTAAAATATTTCAAATCTTTAAGACCTCACAAAGCTTTTCTCTTGGAATTGAGATATCATGTGGTTTCCGATCGTATGTCTCTTTTCTTCATGATAAAGAAACGGACGCTTTCCTTTTCTTTTAAGCTTGGATGATGTCTTCTTCCAACTTGTATTTCCCACATATAGTTTATCTTCTTCTAAACATTGAATATGGCGGCAGTTTGCAGCTGCTCTGGAGACCTATAAATGTTTGTTGGGATTTTTTTTCTTATATTAGGAGTTTTTATTTTGTTTTAGTACAATTATTATGTTCTTAAGATATAAGAATTTAATATGTAAGATTTTTATCGCATGTTTTACGAGTAAAATTTTGTTTTTTATTAAAGTCAGAGTACACGTTTAAGGACTGCCGTTTCTGATGGATTTTTGTCTTTAAGAAGGCTTACTTCATTGAGTCATTTTTTCGCTGTCCACATTGCAACACGTGACAAATACACGCTTCACCGCACATTCACTGCCTTTGATTCCAACTTGCTAGTCACTTAGCCATATGTGAAATATCCTGCCATTGCAAATTATAAATGGTTTCAACCTTTACTAGTAACCTAGTACGTTACGTGACAATAAAGTCCCTATCATATGGCCGCCCCAACCGGTTTAATGTAGGTGTCTAAGTTATCAACTTTTTCCAGATTTTAATTTAAATATAATAATTAATGGTTTCTGGTTAATTCTTCAAAATAATTTGATAAAGAGAAGATTTTTTAAATTATGGCTACCTCTCGATGACAAGCTACTTATCTGTTGTATATTGTATCGCATTGTCTTAAAATAATTTGTTGTTAAGACTAACTGTAGTTAAAATAATTTGTATTATATTATTGACACTTTCTAATAGTGTAGTTTTTTATTTGTCTCGTTTAATTCTTTTTACTACTTGAATTTGGAAGGATCAATAAAATTGACTATATGGTTAGATGTTACATTTGTTCAGGATATTACAGGTTCGATTCCACTTTTGGCCGTACAATAGATATAGATTGTCATCGAATTAGTTGGTAATAAGAATTCTAATAATATGTACAGCGTTGTAAGAATTTAAAAGAGAATGTTAAATATATACTATTTTTAGTAATGATAAAATAGGATTAATGTTATAATTATATATGAATAATTAAATAAAAACTATCTAATAAATTACATCTTAGGCACGTTATTGTGTGATCATAGAGTTAAATGCCATAACCTGATATTGACATTTGAATACATGCCGTTTCATCAGTAAAAGACGTTCAAAATTCCTTAAAGGAAATAATTGTAACTAGTAAGTTAGGAGGGGCCACTAAACGCCCAACGCTTAAAGCATTTTGTTAGCATCTTAGAGCAACACCCACGAACCATTATATGCAGATGGGCTGTTCGATGGATATTGTTATACGCAGGTTTGTCGAGATGAAAATGACTTGCAATTGTCTGTTGTATTTGAAGAAATGTTTACAGATTTTTAAATATTCCTGTATTATATAATTGTGTGTAGTGTACAGTTATCATGGACTATAATTTCTACATGCACGTGTTATTGAATTTGGCTGTTTTGCTTTATATATACAGTAATCCAGGCCTGAATAATTTATGGTTTATATCGCTTCATTCGTTATCAATTCATCACTAATTTTTCATAAGGGATATTTTGATTGTTTTTTCTATTGGAAATAAAGCCATGGGCAAACAGCCATGAAAACTATTCCTCTGTTGCTTTAGAGAAAATTCTAGGAGAGTGACAAAGAAAGACTATGAAAAACATTACAATAACGACGTCCAAATTATTTGATTTATAACAGTAATTTCAAAAAACCAACTCAAAATTTCTATAATCAAATTCCTTTCATAACAGTAAAATGTAAAAATTAATTCTAAATGCAAGAAGAATTTAAAATGCTGAGCTCATAACTACAGATTTGCAAATTAGGAAAACAATACTCCGATATTCGGGTACGGCATTTAACGGCATATTCTAAACATTCCCGGCTACGGATGGTGAGACTAGGCCAGCGTAATTCTGCCAAGGTTCCTTTCCACTAAAAAAATGTATGAATTAACTTCTATCGTAATTCGAAATATTTCGATCCTCTGCTAAAACTATTGTATAGACAATAATGAAGTGAATTTAGTTTACTTGTCGTTATCAATAAAAAGTAAAGAACATATCGAGTGAATTTTCAAACCTACTCTACTTACGGTTGAGTTATTCTGTTTTTATGATATATAATTTAGTTTACTTAGCTTTAAATAATTAGCGATACGAATGTATTATTCAAAGTACCATTCACCATTCGACATTATGTCAAATGGAACATCCCACACACTAGTCTGAGAAACGTACCGACGCTCATAACTTCAAAATTTAACTATTTCCAAGCACATTATAGAGCCATCAAATTCAGATAATTGTTATGGGCCATGACCCAAGATAAGAAACAAAGTCGGCTGGCGCGCCGCGTATCACACAAGTATTTCTATATTTACCCCCGCCGTTTCCTGTCACATTATTATAATGCGTTTATATCATTTTAAACGTATTAATAACGCTCAATTACTTTGCATGACCTTAATTACACTCGAACGCATTACAGATTAATACATTGTGCATGTGTGTATATAATATTTTAAGAATTGTAGTAATTTTTATACATGCATTACATTTTACTCCATTCTATTATTTATTGTTCTTTCACTACATTTTTTTTCTATATTTTTACTTAAAATTATTATAAGCATACAAGAATCACACCTGAAAACACGTAATGGTCCTCCTCAAGGGTTAGTTATGTCACGTATATATAGGACTGTAATGTATATTAAGAACTATGTAACATATTTGTATCAAAATAAATTATAATCCAATCAAACGAAATTATAAAATGAGTATATTAGTGCCGCGGGCGCAGAGTGGGTATTACGTTTTAGTATTTTGGATGTAGCTTCCGTGTGAGTAGGTATAGGTGTATTATATAACTAAGAAGATCTACTTACACAACTTCTTAGGTGTGTTATCTGCAGGAAGCGTTGTCGCCGGCGCTAACGCATTGCGGATTATATGAACTAATTCCATGATGCTTGCGTCAGCAGTCGCTATCCGCAGCGACCCGGTAGCCCACCGGTGAGCAGAATTTAATAAACATATTAAATTAATAAACATATCAATTTAATATGTTTATTAATTTAATAAACATATTAACATATATTTGTATTTGTATTGATTTATTTGTATATGATTTATATTTAGATTCATTTAACATAATAATAATTTGTTGGTATAAAGATAATACACAGCCTATATCGTTTTTCAATAATTGCTTGTTACAATGACATAAAAATTTAATCATATAAGTTACAAACTAAATTACTTGGAGGCATGATTTCTTGTTATTCGGTGATTAATAATTATATTAGGTGTACAAATAAGTTTCCGCAGTTTTTTATAAAAAATTAGGAATTTATTGTAAAGGAAAAGTACATTACGTTTTATTCAAAGTATTTTCCATCATTTGCCACTACTTTTCCCCATCTTTCTGGCAACATTCGGATACCCCGTCGAAAAAACTCTTCATCTTTTGACGCTATCCACAAATCTACCCAATTTTTGGTGTCTTCATATGATGTGAAGCGCTGCTCAGACAGACCATGTGCCATCGACCGGAACAGGTGATAATCAGAAGGGGCTAAGTCTGGTGAATACGGCGGGTGGGGTAAAACTTCCCAGT
This sequence comes from Baronia brevicornis, assembly GCA_031353405.1. Taxonomy (NCBI): domain Eukaryota; kingdom Metazoa; phylum Arthropoda; class Insecta; order Lepidoptera; family Papilionidae; genus Baronia; species Baronia brevicornis. Next base: position 184,611 of record JASFAT010000971.1, on the reverse strand, counting down.
TGAGTGTTTCCAAGTATGTTTTTACCGGCGCCGCAACATGTGGACGAGCATTATCGTGTAAAAGAATAATTTTGTCGTGTCTGGAGTAGTAATGGGCGCGTTTTTCCTTAAGTGCCCGACTCAATCTCATCAATTGTGTTCGGTAGAGAGCTCCAGTAATGGTTTCGCTTGGTTTCAGCAATTCATAATACACGACACCAAGCTAATCCCACCAAATACACAGCATGAGTTTTTTTCCATGAATATTCGGCTTAGCTGTCGATGTTGATGGTTCGCCGGGCTTAACCCATGACTTTCTCTTCTTTGGATTATCGTAGTGAATCCATTTTTCGTCACCAGTGACTATACGATGCAAAAAACTCTTTTTTTTATTCCTGGCAAGCAGCATTTCACTCATGCATAATCGGCGTTCAACGTCTCTCGGCTTTAGTTCATATGGAACCCAATTTCCTTGTTTTTGAATCATTCCTAACGATTTTAAACGATGTGAAATTGCTTGTTGAGTCACTTGTAGAGTAAGTGCAAGTTCTTTTTGCGTTTGGGACGAATCTTCCTCCAATAGTACTTCTAATTCCATGTCTTCGTACACTTTCGGCCTTCCACTGCGTTCTTTGTCTTTAACGTCAAACTCACCGTTCTTAAACTTTTGAAACCATTCCTGACAACTTCTCTCACTTAAAGCAGCTTCACCATATGCTTCTAGAAGCAATCGATGCGCCTCAGCTGCAGATTTTTTCACATTAAAGAAGTAAATCAAAAGTTCCCGCAAATGATGCTTATTCGGAATAAAACTTGACATTTTTGCACGAAAAAAATTACGTGATGCTGATACGGAATCACTAGTACTTTAAGGTTATGGTGTTGCCAGATGACTAAACTTGGGATATTACGTTTTACATCTGACAATTTCTCCATAACCTTCTGGTGGGGCCATCTTTTGACAAACCGCGGAAACTTATTTGTACACCTAATATTAATCGTAATCGTTCTTCAATCACTAATGACTTTTTCAATAGTTTCCAGGTTTAAACAGATTTATTAACATTTGTGATTTTATTCCTTTAACGAGTTCTCCGTTAAGTTGCATACACATACCTAATTATGTGCATTGTTAGATTAAACTAGTCTCTCTTCAGGACTCGATTTGAAATAATTTGGTGAAACGCGGGAAACCGGTTATGACTTAATACGTACTACCATAATTCCTTATAGATTCAACTAACATTTGTCTTAATATTTATTCATTTTAAAATTAATTTATTTCTTAGAATCGTCAATTCTCTCTGAATTAAACTCGCTTGAAAAAACTATCGCTTAGCATATGAGTATAGATTGGGATTATTAAAAATCAGACGTATACAATACACTGCGAAATATTGAATATGTAAACGACACAGCAAGTAATTGTGTTACGCTTCATCCGTATTTGGTATGTGCATGAATGAAGGATACGAGTGCATGTTGTGGTGAACTGTGGTAGTATCGTACTCCCCACGTGGAAGACGCAGAAACAGGGTCTCTACGGGGTATGAGGTGGAGGCGCCGGGAGCAGCGCGGGCGCATTCCGACCGTGACGTCACGGCCACCCAGAGCGCCCGACATTCACTCCGCCCGCATTGAATCCGAACCATCCACGGCTATATCTGCCATTATATTGTTGCTACGATTTATTTATTTATGGTCCGAAGTAACAACGCCGTTTCGGGATCGGTGGTTCAGCGAACTCATCAGTCGTTTAATGTCCGACTTCGGTACAAACGATCGATTAAATCAAACGAACAGTTTGCTTAAATCTTTAACGACACGAATTTAGGCGCTCTAGATTTGTTTTCGTTTGTACTTTACCAAGGTTGATCCATTTCATACTCTTTCGTATAACTTCAGCCGATGTATACATATAAACGTTGATAGATATAGATAATACGTTATAATAAATAATACTATAAAAGTTTTAATAAAATCTTTGGGCGATACAACACGAATTAAAAAAAAACGTAGTTAATGATACTCGTTTGTATTAAATCATTTTTTTTGCCGTTTATCATCCGTATATTTTGTTTAATTTTTCGTTCATTTACAAAACTTTTATTTTATTTAACATTAAAATAACATATTTGTCACGTTCCGTCAATCCGTCAAATTATATCAAAATTTAATTTTCAATAAAGAAGGAGATTCAGAACAAAAATACGTCATATATTTTGCTTAAATATACGCAAAATATCGCAGCACATCGCTGATTATATGTTTAAACTAAATGAAACATATGATTATACCAAGCAAACTTTCATGCTTAAACTTCATAGTTAAATAAGACCAATTAATTGTAAGTAAATATATATTTTAGTACAAAAAAATAATGATCCTGCTTTTATTGAACAGCAAAATTGTAGGGGACCAGGTTTACTAAGTTACGCTAAAATGTTTTCGATGGCATGTGACACACAACGTAAACTGCATAAACAAACGTAAACTGCCATACATAACATATTGTACTTAAAATACATTGTTCTGTATTCTTGTATAAGAAAAGACGATATAAAGTGTGCTTTAGTTTTACGACGTTAACAGAAAACGAAACGAAATAAAAATAGCTGTGATAGCTGTAGCACGTCTACGAACGTACATATGTATGTATGTATATGAATAAGGACTCCGTATAGCTGTTGCACGTAATGGCCGCATTCGACGTGATTGAGTTATTATTCCGCAATTAGTGAGCGCTTCGCGGTGTTCGCCACAACTCATCTCAACTTCGGCATCTTCATTATGTAACTGCAACGGTGGATTCTTGTCTTTCTCGCCTTTTTCATCATGTTTTTCTAAACGTACTTTAAAATTTCATTTTCTTCTCCGTCTCTTCATTGAATGACGTACAAATATATATATATATATATATATATATATATATATATATATATATATATATATAAGAAAAAATAAACATTCACGTACAACTCTCAATCAAAATGGTTGGACTTCGAAAACGAATGTGTTTGACGATTGTTTAATGTCAAAATCTATTCATCCTAAGAAAACGAAGGTTTACTCATACACACATAGTGCTCTAATAAATACATATACTAATATATAATATGTTAACTATTTAGTAAAGAATATATAATACTTAATGTTATTTACTAAATAGTTGACAACGATATACCGTTTTTCCTCACAATGCAGACAGTACACAGTTAGCATATTATATGGTATTAATATTGTCTAGTGTATAATCAATCTCTTTTCCTCATTGTCGTCGAACAATAAATGTAGTGCCGTATTTAAAACTTTTAGGTCAGGAAATATATTTAAGAATTTTTAAACTACTATATTAAAAAAAATATTTTTCAAGTGAAATATAATATTCAGAGCCTTTACATATATATGCCTTTACATTATATAATGTGCGTTACTTTTGACAACAGTGCATGACAAACTGGCCGGTGTTTGGAAAGACAGGTTGCGGGTTTAGACATGTGCTGCCATTTCGTTTTTACATTATTTGTTCTGAGATTGAGTGTCCGACTGTCTGACTTGCTGTCTATGATGACTTACACGAGCTACTGGGAGTGCATAGCTTATATATCTAGTTTTATATATATTTTTGTGGTATTCATCATCATCATTATGAACAGATTGCGGCACTTTATTGTTGGACGTAGATCCCCTCCGTGCCACCTGGCCGCATTTTCTCTTAACGATTCCAGTTTCGGTCAGCCGTCCTGCACAAATTGTTGCTCGATCTGGTTGTGGAGCGTCCCAATAAAAACCAGCCATTACTTTTACTATAAACTGAATATGTTTTCATTTGGTCACGTCAGTTAAATCCAATCTATGCAGTAAGATGCCAACCACAACTAGGTTATTATAACTTTCAAATACTGTGACAAATATTTTACATGTGTAAATTTAGTGTAATCTAAGGCAGTAACACAACGGGCGCCAGCTCTCTGTGCCGCCGCTCATTAATCACAATCAACTAAGAAATTATTCTGACGTTTAAAGGAACGTTGCTATTACGTTCGCCGACAAAGCATTTGAGGTCCTATAAATTTGTAAGGTATGAATTGTTCAGTGATAGGCCAATACAGATAGCTTCTGCTTTTAAATGTTCTTTACATTGACTCTACGATGTGTTACTATATAATGGTTTAGTTTTGAGATATACTGAAATAATTTATAAAATGTTATCTATAAAACTTATTAGTTATGGTAATTTTTACAGAAAATTATTCATGAACGTAGCAACGCACACATCTAAAAGCTAGATTTTAAAACGCCTGAAATTTTATCTGACTTACGACTGCAAACTGTGCTCGTATGTTGACATAGTATAGCTTATGTGCCGATATCTTTACTTGTATTAATACTATTTAAAGTACTGATACTACTGACTCAGTTACTCTATGCATAAGAATATTTAAGTTCATCGCTGAACTCTGATGGGCTAAGTAGACTGCCTAAATTTGAAGCGCAAGTTTGTTCAGATTTATTGTTTTATTCATGTACAGTGTCATGTTTATTAAAATTTTTACTGGCATCGATTTTAGAAGAATGATATTATTGAATCCTGTTATAAGTAACAATCGATTGTAAGTAATATTATGTAATAGAAATTGGGAACTAAGCTCAATTTTTTTAAAGGCGCGTCTACAAAAGCACTTCATTCGTTAAATGTTATGTATTTTTTAATAAGATCACTTTCTTTTGACAAGAATTATGAGTATGTTGTTCTTTTGTTTTGTATTCTGATGCTAAAATTTTATTTTGTAGGGTAATATCGAAGGTGGACGTACATCGCTGTGGATACGAGCGTGGCTCCAAGAGCAGTTATTCATCCTCGGCTGTTTCCTGCAAGGCGACGCCGGCAAAGTACTCTTCGTTGCCATCCTTGTGCTCTCTACTTTCTGCGTAGGACTAAAGTCGGCGCAAATCCACTCGCGGGTCGACCAACTTTGGGTTCAAGGTACGTGGTACGAATGTAGCGGCGTGAAAATCCGGCGCAACCATATAATTCCAGGTTGCTATCGGACGTATACAATCTAAACGTCGTAACAGCTCGTCACGAGGTACATAGCGCATCTTGTGGAATACCAATGCACCGGTGACGGGCACGTATGAGGCAAGCCGCTTCCGTCTGTGTTGGACGTGCGTTGCATGCCACTCGGACTACACAACACGCCGCACCGCATTAGTATCCTTATACATTGTACATGGCGAATTGTAATTCGTCCATCGTTACAGCTTCAAACGTCCGGTTCATGTGAAAAATTCACATTGTATTTTATTATTTTGTTAAGATGCTATACATATTATTTATTTTCATTACTTTAAATTATTTTTTATAGTTTATATTTTTAAATAAAAGGTTAAACAAGTAATAAATTGTATTCCAATAATATTGGAAAAATGATTATAGTTATTACAGGTAACACAAACGAATCACAGGATATCACAGGATAGGTTGCCAGGAAAATTTAAACACCCCAATGGCGCAGTAGCGAGCAGTTTGGAATTGCGAGCCGATTTTTAATTTTTAGACAAATGTTTGTAGGACGAAGAGGTAATTTTCTTATTTTAGCAGTGCTTCTCCAATTATCATGAGAAAATGAATATCTACAATTCATGTTAGACCTACTCAGGTCCACAACTTACTCGCTTATCTGTTTGCCCTTTCTCAAAAAAGGCCTGCACATTATTTAATACTTATTTGGGTAATAATTATAAATCGAAATAAAAAACAGGTTTTTAATGCATAAAATTTTGTGTTAATACTTAGAACTTTTATTACTTTTGAACAAGTCGTAAAGAAAATCATTAATTAACTTCGTTTACTGATATTTATGGTGCCTTAAAAACGAGTCGTTCAAAACGAAATAATTTCTTCCATTTAAAATAATGAATAATTTATTTGTAAATGTTTGTATTTGTATTTGTAAATGGTATGTTAATGCGAGTAGCATTAACATACCTTTACATTGACAACATATAAGCCAGAGTAGGTCTTTTTATTCAAATGTTATAATATATAAATTAGAATTTTATGTATATCCTATATAGAATAACTAATACCTGTTTGTCAAGTTTTTCTTCTATAGTGATCCGCTCTATATATATCGCCTATATACCTTGATAACTTGTAGTTAGTTAGCAGTTGATGTTGGGTCGATACGTTCTAACAATTATATAATAAATTTCTTCCATAAATTAAACGTCGAATCGTATTTTGCACATATTAATCACAATAAGTTAGTGAAACACCGTTCAATCAATATTTATTTTTATTTTATTAAAAAGGAAAGTATAACGAAATAGAAGATTAATCTTTGTATATTAATATTATATTTATTTTGCCTCGCCATGAACGACTGGACTTATAGCCGTAATCGAATGGTTGGCCACCCCTGCTTTTCACATACATAGGTACTATTGGAAAATTTTAGGTAATAATCGTCATCACCATTATCCTCAAAATTGATGTTTTTTGCCGTATTCACTTTATTACTAAAGTACATGCTGCTGCTAATCAACTGGTATTAGCCCCCACAGTTACCTCGTACGACACTCGTGGGAAGATATCGGGAGGCCCTATTCCACACACTTATAAATGAAAATTTGGTGCACCTAGGTAATCAGAAATTCTATGTTTTTTTTTATGACTCTTGCATCGAAAGTAATATTTACACACTATTATTTATACCATACGGACTAAATTGTTTTTTTAAGAGTTTGTATCTAAGACATCTTTATATCTTAAATATTATTGATGTTTTATGTTATTTTCTGCCTGGTTTTGCTTTGTAATCCGGACTACTAATTACCAAATCATATCTGCAAGATAACGACTTTTATTTGAATACACATAAAAAGTTAAAAAGTGAATATGGAGTTACTTTGATAAGCATTCATCACGTGCTCGTTGCAGCAAGAGTTCGTTCGCTGAAACCTTCGTAGATTGTTATCGAGCATTCCAACCAAATGGCAGTATAGCAACATCTTTAGTGCTTGTTTTTGGGTTGCCATATTAATTTATCACCGACTTTGTGCTCGTTTGTTTTTGTGTTGGGTGGTCGCTGTCAACTCGCAAAGTCTTCATCTCGCGATTTAAAACGACTGCGTTTAATAAATGGATATTTGTTCTTTAATAAATAAGTGTTAAGTAATCAATTGCTATCAAATATTTACAAAATAAATATTTAATATATTATTTAAGTGATCAAAATTCTCTCTAGATTTAAGATGGTTAACCCCCCCTCAATAATATTTAAATTATACAGTGAATTATTATAATTTAGTATCTTTACCAATATTGACGTAAAATAAAATTGTCCATTTTATATACAGTTATAAAATTACAAAGACAAAAAGTTCACACGTGTGATGTACATGGATCCCGGAAATGTAGTGATTGAGACAGGATGCACTATATCCTGTGCGGGTATCGCCCGCTCGTCGGCAGACATTCCCTAGACTAAAGTGTCTCCTAACGAAGAGTATTTCATTCTTCGTTACATTGTGTTGGTCTAACATTATAATCAAACTTTAGTATATTTACTACCTTCGTAAATAACAAATAACTTTCTACGAAGCTAGTCAATTTGTTAATTTCAATGTGACATATTAATGTAGGTTTATATTATCTGATAGAGATGCAAACGAGCAAGCGTGTCACCTGATGGAAAGCAATTATCGCCGCCCATAAACATCCGCAGTGTCATAAGCAGAAGCGTCGCCGGCCTTTAAGGAAAGTGTCATTATGGAAGGGGGGAAAGGGGGTTGGGTCTCTGGAACTCAACCGCTCACAGGAAGAAGCGCGGTAACTAAGCATTTTGCGCAAACACAAAAGAAACTCTATTCACCTGTCTTCCTCTCCTGATAATTCTCCTTTATCTAATGGAATACATTTAACAAAAAATGAACATACCAATTACGTTCAAAAAACGAAAAATTAAATTAAGTATTAAATAATTTTGGTTAAACTCAGAACCCTCTACTCACTCATTACTGCCTTAAGCAGTGTACTTGACAAGATAACCATACAGACTGATCAGTGATCATACATAATATAGTCAGTATTCTAAAAATATTGCTTCTTGCGTGAATAATGTACTGTAAAAATCATTTTTTGGCATTAAATTTAATATTAACAACAAATATAATAGATTGGGCAGGTATGCAAATTAATAATGAAAAAAATATTTATAATTTTTAAGTTATACTTTGTAGACAGCCAACAAAAACTTTATTGTGGAAAAATGATTACCTTGAATTTCAAGTAATTGGAAGTAATCTTTTTCTGTTTTAAAAGCTTTAACGTAAACACTGTTTAGAAAGGAGTCAAAGAACAGTAATGTTTTGTTTTATTATTCGGCACGGGACTCGTCCTTGGCAACTTGGGTGGTCGCTTACGAATACAAATAAAGACAATGTAATTACTGCTACACTGGCCGACGAAGTAAAACAATGTTGCCAGTTAAGTTAAAAAAAAATAAGACGCTTATGAGTATTTCTAAAGTAGGCTGTGATGATTGATGCACTGGTATCTTGTGTCCGGTCGTCCGTCAGCGCTTGTTCAATTTCATATAAGTTCCGGGCGGAAAACGTGTTGGAAGCTATTTAAAAGTTTACTTACGCAATTTTCTTTTTACAGACGTGGTATGAAGAATTATCTAAAAAATCAACATAATAATACATACAAAGATTTGCACACTTGCCTATGAATTCCATTATAATTTAATTATTAGAAAGAATACTTACCCAGATTTGATAAATTTTAAACAAAAATTTCACAGTATATACAATCATTCAAATATTAATTTTTTTAACTCATACATTTGTCTCTCTGATGAGCACGAAACTTTTCCATTTCTGTAGAAATAGATATTAACCCATTAAACACGTCTCAGGCGGATTAGTGGGACACTCAGATTATATACAGATTATGTATACAGAATAATAGTAAAAAAAAAATATAACAATTCCTTGGGTGTCTGAATTCTTCACGGGCCTAGTATATCCCGCCACTAAGGGTAAGAAGCCGAAGTAATAATATTAATTTTCATATCGTTATTTTGAGATGATTATGAGAATAAAGCTAATAATATTTTTTTATTCCAATATCGCTGTTACAGAATGTAGGTACTTAAATCCCTATATTTTTAGGGTGTTTAAATGAACATTATACTGGGTAACATTTTATTACTTTATAAAGTGAATTAAAAAGACTGCAGACGGTGAAAAAGGATGTGAGTGACATTTATAGACGCACCTGTCGCTGTATTGTCGATGTGAACTGCCATATTCCACTCGCAACTTGCGGACGTTGTTTATGTACATACCATTTCTTTTAATAATGTAGAATTAATAAATAAACATTACCAAAAGCTCTTAAGACTCATAAATATCAATGATATAATGTTTATCTTTCAAAACGATCCATAATAAAATAAATGAATACCTTGAAACACTAATATTAAGTTTTCGGCTACTGTCCAAATAATACAAATATTCAATAACTACTTCAATAAGCTTATAATGGAACTATAGCCGCCTTTGTTAAACAATGCCGAAGGATTCAAAGTCTTCTAACAAGTTAATTAGGTGGCCCGCGGGCGACCGTAAATATCCCCACGTGAAATTACGACCAATAAAACTAAAAAATGTATAACATATCTATTGACTCAAAAAAAAAAGAAGAATTTGATTGTCCGGCTTGGTTTTGTTTGGAGACGCCTTGCTGCGAGCCCAACTGTGCCTTGTTCGTAACCGAATGGTATGAACCCTCCAGACGCCTTAATTTTTATGCGGTAAATCACAAAACGAAACTTTAAAGTTATTGATTTTAGATAGGTTTTAAATCAGAAGGCTTAAAGTGAAGAAGCATTGTTTGAAAATGTTCGCATCTTTTTACCAAATTTTCAAAGCAAAAACGTTTGAGTCGCCAACGAATGTGAATTAGATAACCAACAGTGCGTGTCATATTTCCATAAAAGTAAAACATTGTACCAAATAATAAATATTAATTTTGACCGTTGTCATGTAATAACTCTTTATATGAAGCAGTGAGGATACAATTTAATAACAGCCTGCTAAAAATATCTAATGAGAGTTAATATGACATGAGTTAATATGAGGATACATGACATGCGCGCTATGAAAACTGCGCGTTTCTTTTCGTTTACAAATCGGACCTCAATCTGGTCCATTTAGTGACCATGACCGACAATATTTTACATTTACTTCGTACTATGCTCTCTATTTTTAAAACATAATGACTAATCAACTTTCACTTCATTTGAAAGTCTGATAAGACGTTTTAATACTTGCTACAAAAATAGAATTTTCTAATGTTCATTGTATACTGGAAAATATCAAAATCCTATATTAATAATATCTTGTTATATTGTAGACAGCCTGCGTCGGTGCGCAAAGGACGCGGTTTGTTTATTTCCACCATCCATCTGTTGTCTACGCGGGCTAATTTGCATAGAGGGCTCGTTGGGGTCGCGGAGGGTACGCGGTGTGCGGGGAGGGACTACCTCGGACCACACGGGATCGGAGCGGCGCGCGCGTGTGGCCGCAACCATGCGCAAGCACACGTAATGGCCCCCTCCCCGCGCCCTATACACCCGCAATGTCATTCATTGCGATCGTCCACGCCGATCGCCCGCTACCGCATCGAGTCGAGATGTCGTCATTATCGGTGCGCACGCACTGAAAATGCAATAAAAGCTTCGAGACCTATCAAGCGTCCACTGTATACATTGAGATTTACTTGTCGTAACATCGGTGTAGGGCTGCCAGATGTGGTTCAAAAAAATGAACTTCATTGACCCGAAGGGCGATTGTTACATAACGAACGTATAATTTTATCTTCAAATGTGTTCCTATCAATAGCGGGACCATGCGCATCGGTTACAATACACATTATAATAAAGGATAATCGACTACGTGTAGGTACAGTGTATACGCTGAAGCGGTAGGGACAGCGAGTCAGAAAGCTTTGCGTACACTACGATAACATCGGGTGACCTTGCTATGTTCCGATATTTCACACTCGCTTTCTAGGTCATTACGATTATTAATTTACTGTATATTAAATATGTATTAATTTCATTTAAGCAATACCACTTCGTCTTATTTGGCAAGGTAGATTTTTTCTCTCTAAAATACTAACTTCTGAGTAAAGTAATCCTAAAAATTACTTTCCTACACCTGGATAAAAACATCTTAACATTTCATGAGAAACATTTATCCAAGTTTGTTCAGAATGTTTTCCTTCACGAAAGAATACAGACGTTAATCTGTAGTTAACATTACATTAATGTACTGGGGTTCCAAAATGTATTCACTCAAGGATTATATAAATATCAATTGCGAGTATCCATAATATCAGGAGTTTCTCTGATGGATATGATTAAAAATTATGGAATGTATTCGAGTGCTGAAGTGACAATAGCCTGGTCACATTTATCAGAAAATCGACAATCGTCGAGATAGACCAATGCTGGAGCGGAGACCCCGTCTTGGCAAAGCTGGTATCAGTCGTGCGTTGATCTCCGCAGAGCGGTCGACAGCAAGGGAAAGCCGGGAAATCACGAACGCAGGTTAATCGAGAACTTAGTGATTTTACTATGTTAAAATAAGATGACAGAGTTTTAGTCATCATCATTTTAGAAATCATGCTATAACTAGCGCCAGGCGACAACTGTAGCGCTTCAGGTGTACAGAACGTTCAAGTTATGACGTTCAAATTAAGACAAAGCATCTACTTACTTATGTTCCGTTGTCCATAATTGTTTATGACAATTTGATAACACTACAAAAATACCTATAATTACCCCTACGATTACTGAGTATAGTATCAAAAAGAAACATTCGATTATTTTAACTAGTACATCTGTCAAAGGTGAACTTGAAACAACTTGAACAGTTCTGTGAATTACATAAAGATGATGAAATGAAAAATACGTGGAATGATAATATTGGATCAAATATATTTTTCATGGTTTTTACAAAAATAGCACATTTTTGTAAAAACCATGAAAAATATACAGACGGGCAATCGTCTTCCTTTGGTTACTGTTGTGATCTTAGCCGCACAATGGGATCGCAAATGTCGTACATTATCTCATTCTTAGGCTAGTCTGGTTAGTTCTCATTTTATGGCTAGTCGACTAGGTGTCTGTGAGTGCCCGACTAGTGTCGGGTAAACAAAAATACTATGACATAACATAAACGTTTTGTTTTTGCTACAAAATTGAGCATGTATAGGCAAATTGACAATTTTGCATGTTATAATCTACCTTACAAAAAAAGTTATTAAATTTAACCTATAACTAGTATCTTTTGATTTATTTCAAAACTCCCTTAGGTGTTCGTAATCGTGTTGTCGTGGCTTATGCATATCAGTTATATGCATAGATTATACATTATTTTCCCCATCCACAATTTTCTAAACTATGGCAGCAAATGTGTTTTTTAAACATCAATAATAAAATAATGACACCAAGTATGATTCTCTTATTTGTCTATCTTTTTTTATTTATACTTCATTCGTTGATTCTAGTACTACTTGGTAATATCATTAATTCTTCAAATAGAAATTCATACTGCCAAAGTAACATAAGATTTATTTGGAAACTTTATAAATTTGTGTACAACTTTTTATATATTACTCTAATACTTGATTAATAATTTTGAACTTTTGTAAAATCGGCCAATTTTAGATTGTTTTAGCGTGCAAGGCGTTATTTTTTAATGGCTTATACTGGCTTCGAACCGCTGAAAATATTCTACACAATAAAATGTCATTTAAAGTTATTTTCTTTAATTAACTTCATGTTATCGTCTATTTTTTAATTTTATATTGCTCTAACTCTCTAAGATAATACACACTAGACACTAGATCAAAGAGTCACTGTGGACTGTATGTATGGTGGGTGGTCAATTTCTGAGAAGAGCGTGTCCTTTAGGGCTTGCCTGGAAACTCGCGTCGTGCACATTGTCTTGTCAGTTTTCAACGTCGCTTTTGTACGACATCGTCAGTGCCTGAACAGTTAAAGTTGTGTGATGTTGAACGTTCTTACCAGTCCTCTTTTGATAATCAATCAGCAAAACTATCTTCTTTCGTAGTTCCAGAAAATATATTGACACGAAACTTAGCAAGTGAATTTTTTTTCCTTTGTTTTTTTTTTATTAATTGCACGGATTCTTGATTTTTTATCACCGTCACCCTACCTACGTAGGGATCATCTTCTCTACTCTACTCTCTACAATACTCTCGGCCTTTTTAAAACAAGAGTGTTCATTTTAAACTTTGGTATTCGGAGGCCCAGGTCTTTGAAGAATTGTTGTCATTGTCAACAATTTTTTTAGACTTTTGATTTCATGAGCTATTTTATAAAATCGTGGCAAAATTAATGTGTACAAACTTCTGTATTCGCTACTGTCTATTTTTTATGTTTCTGAAATCTATATACATGTACATGGTTTTCAGTTAATAATTTTAAATGGAAAATCACAATTCCACTCCAATTTGATTTATGAAAATGCTTTGAAAAAGAAAACTGCGTGAATATTATTACTTCGACCGATACAGCCAATGAAGAAGGCGTTTAAATAAAATCATCTTATTTCTCTTTTAGATTTCTTAGTGTGTATATATATATATATATATATATATATATATATATATATATATATATATATATATATATATATATAGGATGATTACCTACCTAATTACCGTGGTTCCGCCATCCTGATTCTCACGAGGGCGAGAAGCGACCAATGGAGAGCCGTTTCGCTGCGATGAATGGTAGCGGATGGAGCTCTGTGGTCTCTGCCAACCCCTGCGGGGGTTAAATAGGCGTGAATATATAAAAAAATATATATATGATTAATATTTAGTTTTACACTTAAAACATCTTAAGTAACCGGTTCTTATTTTCGGTTCTTAAGATATTCTTGCGTTATGGCAATCAATGAGTGGTACAGTTACATTGGAGTCATAAATCGCGCCTACGGCTCTGGTAGGTGTTAAAATAGAGGCGTTGTGGCTGTATCTGTGCGGTCCGACAAACACGATTCCATTCCACTTGTTTTATAATAATCCCTAATATCCGGTGCCAGTGCACGTCGCCTATGTTTAGCGTGAACTTTTACCGAGGGCTGAGCGACCATGAACTTTAAATATTTTTCACGCATAATTCAATTATGTACATATTTTATTTCTTGTATAAAAAGGAACCGCGTCGACGGACATTGAACTACCTGAATGACTAGGTGGCGAAGTGTTTGATCCCTTTTTGGAGTAATTAAATGTTTGTATGGGTATTTATTCTGACTCTCAGTGTTTATCTTTGTTATTTTGTGTTAAATGGTACCGATAAAATACGGAACCCTTATTTGTCAGTGTTATTTTTTTGTTGTATTTCTTACTGTATATTATATTCCTTAGTTTCTATTTCAAAACATCATATTGCAGAAAATGCAACATATTTATTTATGACTTATTTTAATCGTATCTCTGCTGCGCCGTGTACGAAAAAACATCATTCGCGATTTAGTCACAAGGTTTTTGTATATTTTATACTCATTAGCTCATTTGCATATAAAGTGTTCTGCGAAAACAACATTTCATTAACATTACGACAGTTCGTGGACGGGCGAAGTCTGCGTCAGGTGGATGAATATTTTTTTCTGATGCTTAGCAGCCAGTATTGTTATCACATCTATGATGTTTGTATTTTTATCAAGCAAAAAAAACAAATGCTAAAATGGAATTATTTTTTATTATTAAATGATCGCTGTCCCTAACATTCAAATTTAATTTTTAATTTACCCTGAGTAAAGTGTACGCCATAGTAAGAAGTCGAATGTCGAGGTTTAGTGCTGACGGGCGGTGTCGCTGACTCTTCCTTGTCCCGCTATAAATTAGCGACTAAAATAAATAGCCTTCCTTATGCCCGGTGTATCGAACGAGAGCGTTAACCGCTGTTGTTACATGACTAAAGTTCTCGCTAGATTTACATTAACAATGAGATTTAAAATTATTGACGCTATGCCTGAGAACCGAATTTGTGCTGTTCTGATATAAAAAAAATTTCATTGCTTTAAGCATTTAAAAATAGATTGTTTGTAATCTCACGTACTTTTCATGATTATTTATAAATTATTAATACTTGTGTAAGTTGGCCTCTTCCCATAACCGCCAAGCTGTCGCATTGGCAATGGCTGGGTCAGCTATCTCTTAATACTAACAATGATAGTGTTAAAATAACGTCAATGGCCCGCTATTAAAATTTGGCTTAGCACTTACTTTTAGTACTTCCTTCTAATTACACTACTGTTGCAATATGTTTCACTCATGGCAAATATTTTTGATATTTTAATTTATACTACTAATCTATACTATAATTTTATTATAATGCACTTTGTGTAAATAACAAAATTCATATGATAATCATAATTTATTAGAAATTGATATATTTCTGAAGGAAGGTTTTAAAGCTGTGGCAGGAATATAAATTCTTTAGCTCGACTTTTGAGTCTTTTCGTCAGAAGCTAGGCCTTATAATCATCATTATTTCTAAAATATTAAACGATGACGATGACAACTGTAAATAAATGTTTTTAAACGAATATAGGTTAAATCATTTCTAACACATTCACATTGTTAGCTAAATTTGTCGCACACATGCAAGGAACTCAACCATAAATCATCAGGCCGGGTGTTAATTGGGATGAAACTTTGGAACTTGTGCTGATAACGTATTAATACATCGCAGCGAATTCGACAAGGGAAAATATTGGTTTGAAAATGAGCAAAAAAAAGGTTACACGAAGCACAGGATGTCTATATGTTATCGAGACTATACTCAAATATTTATGCAAATATGTTTCTTATATCGCATATCCACAGGACATACATATACATAAAATACGAAGAATGTTTAGAACATTTTTTATAATCGTTTTATAAACATGTTTTAAACTAATGTTGACATCTCACCTAGTTTCAAATAAAGTAAAAATTAAACGTTTATACGAAGAAAATTTAATTCAACAATATACATAATAATAATTTATATAAAAAAATAAAATTTAGAAATGGGAAGGACCGTGCCAAGCAGCGGATCATGTATGTTGTTGGGTTAGAAAATAAAATATATACATACACAAAACATAATTAAATTATTTTTTGTAACAAAACTATTTATATAATATTGTAGCAGTATTTTAGTAGAATGGTGTCAAATATAGTTTTAATGAAGGCTACATGTGCCAGACGGGCTCCCTCTTTCTTTCTACTTTATAAATCACTATAACACGTCAGCATGGCGGTTCACCGCTTCGCTCCTCTAACTAATATGTCAACACGCTCCAATAAGCAGCTTGTGTTAGTGTTGATGGCATGTATTATCTAAATTTGGAACTCAATTTTTATCGAAAACTTCGCTTCCCTCTAAGTAAGTCACAAACATGTTCACATGGTCTTTGGTGAACTAATAAAGAATGATCAGTTTATATCATCAGTATTATAGTGAAATAAATTTTGAACATTAGATTGCGAAGTATTGCGAAGAACCTACGTGTTAGAAATTGTTTTGAATAATAACTTTGTATTATATTTATATAAACGGCCTAGGCAGTATCCTCTTTAATATGATACTAGGAATGACGTCTTTTTTTATTTTTAGAGGGTGGAAGGTTGGAAGCGGAGTTGAAGTATACTGCAAAGGCTTTGGGCGAGGCAGATTCCTCTACGCATCAGCTTATCATACAAACTGCTAAAGACCCTGACGTGTCGTTATTGCACGTTGGAGCGCTACTTGCTCACCTACAGGTATTTAAAAAATACTTTTTAAACCTACTTTACAGTCGGATTATTAATAAAATTCTAAATACTAAAACAAAATTAAATTGGAATCATAAGATCTGTGTAATCAATCTATACACGTGTAAATGATGTATATATTAAAAATATCTTTCAACTCATTCCGACTTATTCTAAAATGTGTATATTTTAAACACACCAATTTTCCTTGGAATACAAGTAGTTGTAGAATCAATGAATGTATTATATTCCTATATATTTAAATTAATTCCTTGCACTTTAAACCAACATGTACTGGAACTAAATTTAATTCTAGATCCGAACGAAATGATGGTCCATTTAGTTTGATTCAACCTTCTATTCGTTTAATTACCAGTTGAGTTGCAATGCCTTTATTTGCATTTTAACGCAGGTGGTTCAGCAAGCGACCCGCGTCACGATTCACATGTACGACATCGAGTGGCGACTGAAGGACCTGTGCTACAGTCCGAGCATCCCTGACTTTGAGGCGTACCACATCGAAAAAATATTTGACAACATCATCCCATGTGCTATCATTACACCACTTGACTGTTTTTGGGAAGGATCTAAGTTACTGGGGCCCGATTATCCTATTGTTGTCCCGTAAGTAGCACATTTTTTTGTTTTCTTTGATGGCAATTAGTTACAACTATTATGCCAGTGTCAAGTAATATACAATAATGTCCAATCTCTTGAAATGTAACAAGTCAGTTCATCACGTTACGTCTTGATAAAATGGTGGCAATTTTACCAAAAACCTTCTATGAACTTTTTCAGTCAAATTAAAAAGTTACGATACACGCATTTATTTCATATCACTTCACTTATTCACCTTAATCGAACTATATTGCATAATACGCCACCACAATTAAACAAAATAACTGATAATAATATAAGATTAAAATGAAATAAAAACACAACGTCACTGACGTAAGTTGGTGGAAAAAGACAAGTAGCACATTTTATTATTATATTATACGTAGTTATATGTGGTCTTTAATACTGTTTGAATAGAGAATGCGGAGTACATATTACATATGTATATATTATTGTTTTACATTGTTGTACTGTTAACATTCTGACTACATTAAATACTTTTTTGATGTATAGTGGACTTCAAAATAAGTTAAGATGGACACATTTAAACCCTCAAGAGATTTTGGAAGAAGTGAGAAAGCTGAAATTCCAGTTTCCTTTGAGCACGATGGAGGCTTACATGAAGAGGGCCGGCATCACAACCGCTTACATGAAGAAACCGTGCTTGGATCCCACCGATACACATTGTCCAGACACGGCACCCAACAAGAAAACCGGACATGTAATTATACACATTATTTCACAAATAATAAACTCTTTAGATTGTGTGCTTCGCACCTTATATTATCTTCCTTACTTTTTTTTAAACATTATTAATCATTAAGCATCACGCAGTAAATAGGGACACTATTTTTATATCGTTAAGTTTATATCGTTTTCCTGTCACGCTCAAATGGGATAGTAGAACTTTACTATATCAACTCTCGGCTGTTTTATGGTCACATTAATAAACCATGTAGTGTTACCATAAATAAAATAACTTTATATCCACGAAGGCATAAACTTAATTTTTTTACATTATAATGAAATATTTTTGAAACTAATAATAAGACGGGATGAAAGCGGTTGCCGCCCGACAGATGTTGCTGCTACCTGCCTTCGTGGGCGCTGGCAAAGTATGCTTCCAAACCGTACAAATATATTATGGAATACTAACCTACACACAAACACTTTCAATACAGGTGTAAACGTTTAAAGCTCGGATACATGTTCATTTTGTTCAAAAACTGACATTTGCTCATTAGACGCAACCATGGTTGAAGGTCGACTGTTCTCGGAATCGCATTCAACGAAGGGCCGTAAAAGATATTTCAGCGGGGACAGGGAACAGCCAATTTCAACAATTCTATAAACAAATAGTACATTGGAAGCGCACTCAAGTGGGTAGGATACGTTTTTGTGCGGGAGTCGAACGGTGCGCCACCCACAGCCGAGCGGGCGAGCGGGCGAGCATTGTTTCGGCCGGCCATTATACGGGCGCATTGTACACGCTTCAATGGACCTGGTGCGCTCCTATCGCCCGTCACAATGACACTATTATATCAATAATGCTCACCACCGATACAAACGAATAGTTCCACGTAAACCTCGTAAATTTTGCGCGTGGCTTTGTTCTCCGTCTTTATCAATGTATACTCGTAAAGATTAAGTTGTATATCTTAAAACTCCTTTTCGTCAAATTACCTTCAAATTATGGTAGCCTACTAAATTGAGCATCTCCTTCGCGAGGGGTTTGGGTATCCTAACAATCTTTAAAGAAAATTTATGCATCAGTAGCAAATTATTGCAAACAACTCCTCTTTTGGCAGCTTAAAGAGAAAAGGAGGAATTCATGTCTTTAAAAACACTAATAACTTACTCTTATGATTATATTGACTTATGTATGTGCACTTTGTTAAAATAATCAAATTAACGCTGGTAAAGTAAGTGTTAAAACCTAAAATTTAGCGGATTATATCTGTACCTTTATGTTTTAAATATTAATACGCGATATCTCTGAATCAGGGTTATATGACTAGAAACCATATAATGAGCGTGAGTGAAAATTGCAGTATTTGCACGTATAATACCCAAGTGATGAATGTAATCCATAATCTAACGCATACATTTCCTTGTGTGATCAAAATTAGTCAAATGTAACATCATCATTACATAAATACGGTATGAAATTCACCTTATATGCCATATATGTACAATGAGATAAAAAAATAAATTAATACATTCCCAGGCCCCAGATGTAGCAGCGGAGCTTTCCCACGGGTGCTACGGATTTGCGGCTGCCTACATGCACTGGCCCGAACAATTAATAGTTGGAGGTGCTACGAGGAACTCCACGAACGCATTGCGAAGTGCAAAGGCATTACAGACTGTCGTACAGCTAATGGGCGAGAGGGAAATGTTCGAGTACTGGGCAGACCATTACAAAGTGCATCACATTGGATGGAACCAAGAGAAAGCCGCTACTATTTTGGACGCGTGGCAGAGGAAATTTGCTTCTGTAAGTTTTGAAATATCACAAGTTTGTCACAAAATCTTCTTACACTAATTGGCAACATTTTTTTAATTGACTCTTCCATAATGTTGCCACCTGATAGGCGTTATAAAATCGCGTTAATGAATTTTTAGCACATTCACGTTCGCCATTATGTATTCACCTTGAGGGACTTTTAAGTTTGGTAGCTTTCCAGAAATGTATAAAGATTTTTCGTAATCATTATTATCAACAGCCTGCGGCAGTCCATTGCTGGGCATAGGCCTCCCCCAAAAAGCACCACCTAGTCCGATCTTCGTCTTCACTCAACCAGTTTCTGCCAGCCGCCCTGCGCAGATCGCCGCACCATCTCCCCGGGGGCATCCCACGCTACATTTGCCAAGATGCAGTCTCCCCTCCAGCACTGGTCTGCTCCAGTGATTGTCGGATCTCCGACAAACGAGACCAGCCCATTGCCATTTTAGTTTGCTAATTCGAGAGACTAGGATTGGGTGTTAAGAAAGATGCTTAGAAACCTTTTATTTACAAGTTATATCGTAATTCATAATTCTCAACCAAACTATTATCATTTAAATTCAACTGAAATTCTCCAAGCGTAATGCTTCAAGAACTCCAGCTGTGCAATAAAAAATACCTGTTTCAGAAACGACATGCAGAGGCAGAACAATACAGTCACTTTATATTTTAATACCTAACCGTACGGTTGCTATTGCGGTTCACACTTGATTTACATCTCTATATTACCCACATAATTCTAAGTAACATAAAATATTAAAATGATTACATTTCGGTAATTTACTTTGCATACTGTTACTATGGGTACATGAATTAATTCAAGTAAGAGATGTTAAAATATGGCTAACGTAATGCTTTTCGTTACATTACAGGAAGTGAGAAAAATGACAACGTCAGAGACTGTCTCATCATCGTATGGTTTCTATCCGTTTTCGACATCAACACTCAACGACATCTTGGGGAAATTCTCAGAACTGTCGCTGAAAAATATTATATTAGGATACATGTTCATGGTAAATTTTTATTTCAATTCTCTAGGTTTTCATGTTCATTTGTTAATTTGGTTTTAGTTTTGCTTTCAATTGTTTTCAGTTGATTTATGTTGCGGTAACGTTGATGCAATGGCGCGACACCATACGTTCCCAAGCCGGTGTCGGTATTGCAGGTGTCCTCCTGTTGTCAATCACTGTTGCGGCTGGCTTGGGATTTTGCGCTTTATTAGGTGATTATCGTAATTTTTTTTTCACGCACTTAATCGTTTTTTTTTTCATTTTTTGTTTAATCTTTTCAAAATGTGTTAAAGGTATGTTTAAAAAATAAAATTTTACTTGATACCGGAATTATCCCTATAATTTTCACAATCGCTGGAGACAAGTACTGGAGTGGAGACCGCGTCTCAGCAAACGTAGTGTGGGACCTGGGACATGGGAAACCCCGCTATTTGGAGCGACGATCTGTACAGGGCGGCTGGCAGAGACTGGATGCGTGTAGTCGAAGATCGAGCTGGGTGGTGCGCCTTGAGTGAGGCTTATGTCCCACGAGTCAAATAATTTTTTTTATAAGGTACAAGACATTAAAAACAGTTATCTGTTACAGGTATCCCATTCAATGCATCAAGTACCCAGATAGTGCCGTTCTTAGCTTTAGGCTTGGGAGTTCAGGATATGTTCCTTCTTACTCACACGTATGTGGAACAAGCGGGCGATGTGCCACGTGAGGAAAGGACTGGTTTGGTGCTGAAGAAGAGTGGGTTGAGTGTACTTCTTGCGTCGCTTTGTAATGTGCTGGCATTTCTAGCGGCAGCTCTGTTACCTATTCCTGCGCTGAGAGTTTTCTGTCTGCAGGTATTTTTTTTATTTATAATTCAAAAAAATGTATACACCTATGTACCTGTACTAATATACTCGCCAAACTTAAGTTTGATATCGAGACGCGCTCAATTTCTCTCAATTACTATACTATAATATATTTTGAAACAATATATAATATGTTTAAAACAATTACCAGTCAAATTCTATACATACTACTATACAGTATTGTATACGATATATACTATATTTTGAAATAGTAATATATAGTATGTTTAAAACAAAACATACATACTATATAAATAACTATATATATTTGATATAAAAATGAAATACTTAGAAAATAAAAGGAAGAGGCCCGATTTTTAATTTGAATAGGGAAAATAAATATATCACTTAAAATATCTAACGCTTTGATCTATTTTACAGGCTGCAATTCTATTATTATTTAACCTGGGATCAATGCTACTGGTGTTTCCGGCCATGATATCGTTGGACCTTCGGCGTAGATCAGCAGCTAGAGCCGACCTCCTCTGCTGTTTGATGCCAGAAATTCCAGTAACAAGGCCAAAGAAAGTCTCCGAACGATCCAGTCGTAGTGGAAGGAACGAAAAAGTAAGCAAATTTATGTTTAATTAAATTACTAGGTTTTTTATGCTTTATATTATATTATATATTCATAAAATCTAGTAATGTATATATTCTGTTGTATGTTAATTTTGAATTCATGAAGATCTGTCATTGTGTTACGTTTTTGTTTTAATTTTGATTAGAAGTTGTGTTCTGATCATTATATGCCGCACATGTGTAGATACTTATGTTTTAACTGGTAAAAGTTTCGTACGTAGATATTAAAATACAGCAATTAAAGCAATCGCTCTTGGATATCTTTCGCAGCCGATAGATCATACATGAGGTTATTGTTACCCTCCTTTTTTATTTTATTTTATCTGTTTAATTTTATTGTATACCAATATAAGTAACCTTATTGTTATAATGTAGCCGTGCTGTGCTCAAATTTTCAGAGTTATAGTCCCGCTGTTAAGTTTATTTTATATATTACTCTTTAAGACTATAACTTGTTATTGTGCCGAGTGAATATAAGTTTATACATTTAATTTCATAGCTTTTAAAAAACGACGAATTTATTAAGGAACATGTTTATGGACATTTTGGAAAATGAATTAGCAATACACCTTTTTTTCATTTATTCACAATCTAGGACTTTACTAGTTAAACGCCCTTGAACCTTGGGGGTGATAAGATTTAATTTATGTTATGTTGCAGAATAACTGGAAGGATACTACAAGGCAGCCTCTGGACCCAGACGTGGCGGAGAACGAAGCGAAAACATGTTGTATCAGCTTATCGCTCACCAAATGGGCCAAGAAGTACTACGCGCCCTTTATTATGCGGCCTGCCGTCAAGGTACTCACCTTGATTGATACTAGCGAAATAAATCAAAAAAAATTTTAATTGTAAGCTTTATCGTGAAGTAGTGATAATGAAAACAAAATTTTGTTTATTGCACATTCATTCTTGCTAGTGTTTAACTATATTTCAAAATGATCTATTTATTCGTTTGCAAAGGACTTCGTGTTTTTTTCAATTCTTTAATAGCAATTCTAAATTCTCCGGGTTTAAAAATAGTTCAATCTTTCATTTTAATATTTCCTGGAAAATCAGTCAGAATCTTTAAGAAAGGTGTTTTGAATTTGCTACCAATATTATAGAAATGTATTTTTATTACATGTATTGAATTAACAGAAAAGAAGTATTAAATATGTTGCATTAATTAGATTAATTGTTAAATTATGCTTAATAACGTCGAGACATTGATATCATAAATTATTTATTACATTAGTTAAATCAAAAGAAAATGTATCATCAGTATCAATATATACGTGGCTGGTATATGAGAGAAATATTTGACGATTACGTTTTAAACTTTCAGGTAATTTCAATGCTGGCGTTAATAGCTGTGATATTAGCAAGCGTATGGGGAGCAACCAAAGTGAAAGATGGCCTCGACCTGACCGATATTGTTCCGGAAAACACTGACGAACATGAGTTCTTATCACGCCAGGAGAAATACTTTGGTTTTTACAACATGTACGCCGTGACTCAAGGAGACTTCGAATACCCAACAAATCAGAAACTACTCTATGAGTATCACGATCAGTTTGTTAGGATACCAAATATTATAAAAAACGACAACGGCGGATTGACAAAGTTCTGGTTGAGCCTCTTTCGTGATTGGCTAATAGATTTACAAGCAGCGTTTGACAAAGAAGTCGCCAGTGGGTGCATAACTCAAGAATATTGGTGTAAGAACGCGAGTGATGAGGGAATTTTAGCTTATAAATTAATGGTGCAAACAGGTCACGTGGATAATCCTATAGATAAATCGCTTGTTAGTACGGATACAAAGAATGGCCATAGATTAGTTGATAAAGATGGAACTATTAATCCAAAAGCCTTCTATAATTATCTTTCGGCTTGGGCAACGAATGACGCTTTGGCCTATGGAGCTTCACAAGCAAATTTAAAGCCGCAACCTAAAAGATGGACGCATTCACCTGGAGACGTAGATCTGAAAATACCGAAATCATCACCACTGATTTATACTCAGCTTCCTTTTTACTTATCCGGTCTAAGTGATACTGACAGTATAAAGACTTTAATAATGTCAGTGCGAGAGTTATGCTTGAAATTTGAAGCAAAGGGATTGTCTAACTTTCCATCTGGAATACCTTTTCTTTTCTGGGAACAGTATCTATATTTAAGAACTTCATTACTTCTTGCCCTTGCCTGTGCTCTAGCTGCCGTATTTGTGGTAAGTTTTTTGATATTTTTTTAAAATATATACTACAAAAATATTTTACTAAATACATGTATGTGTACGTAATTTCAATTAATGTAGGGCGAAAAATATTTTTCTACATTATTCATGTTTACAATAAGTTTTTAAAACTATACAGACAAAATGCAAAAAAAATATTTTTATGGTAGATACGATAAAAAGTTTACGATTTCTGAAAGTAAATAAATTAAGAAATACTAAACATGTAAAGTTATATATATATATATATATATATATATATATATATATATATATATATATATATATATATATATATATATATATATATATATATATATATATATATATATATATATATATTATATATGTGTATATATATATGTATATATACTAGCTGACCCGGCAAACTTTGTTTTGTCATATAATAAAAAAATAGGATGGGTCACTCTTATCACCTAGCGGTATAAAGAATAGTTTACGACCGTCCCATCCTCAGACCTATCAAATATACAACAAAAAATTTATAAAAATCGGTCAAGCTACTGTGGAAGAGTTTGTTCACAAACACAGTGACACGAGATTTATATATATTAGATATACACACACAAACGAAACATATAATTTTATTTATCACACCTATTAATAAATGTGATTCATAGAAAATGATTTTGTTTGTTTGTAGACTGTCATGGTTCTATTGCTAAACGTATGGGCGGCATTGCTTGTGACCATGGCGTTGACGACGTTAGTGCTGCAGCTGTTGGGGGTGATGGCGTTATTGGGCATCAAATTGTCCGCTGTTCCGGCGGTGTTGCTTGTACTGGCTATTGGACGGGGCGTACATTTCACCGTACATTTGTGTTTGGTAAATTTTACATTTCATATAGTTAGATAGATAACTTGTTTATTCAAAGCGCAATACAAACAACATCAAAAATAAGAATCAAAATAAAAATTAAGCTAAGAATTATATTACAGTACTACACAAATTTTCGGAATAACTTAAAAGCGACATGTACACGGTATGGAAGCCCAGGAAAAGGGACTGCGATCTCACTTGCTCGATACGGAATTAAAAACGCCGGCTGCAAAATATCGCTAATCCAAACACTTGATTTTTCGTATTTACGAAAGAAAATATTGTACTAAAATGACGTGTTGCTGAGATACAATCAAACGTTTGCTGTTAATTAAAAAAATAAGTGAATAAATTGCGGTATATTGCGGCAAATTATCGTATCAATAATAGCACTATACACCGCGGCGCGGTAGTGTCACGTAGAACTTATTTGCTCACCGCACTCTCAATTTTTTTTATGGGCGAGAAAATTCAAAATGGTTTAAAATAAAGTAACACCAGATGGGCCAACTACAAAAGCCCGGCGGACCGTAAGTAGAGCATAGCTAATCTAGATGCACTTACGATTGATTTGTCTTTAGGCTTTCGTGACGTCCATCGGCTGTAAACGTCGGCGTGCATCGTTAGCTCTGGAGTCAGTTCTGGCACCAGTGGTACACGGAGCGCTAGCGGCCGCGCTCGCTGCCTCGATGCTGGCGACGAGCGAGTTTGGTTTCGTCGCGCGCCTCTTTCTACGCCTGTTGCTCGCGCTGGTCATGTTGGGACTCGTTGATGGACTGCTTTTCTTTCCTATCGTCCTGTCAATACTTGGACCCTCTGCCGAGGTTTGTAGATTTTACCACATTTCCAGTGTTACTTTTTTTTACAACTAAAAAGTTATTTTACACAAATTACAAATGATTTATATATGTACTGTTTTGTAATTTAAATTAAAAAAGATAATGCAATATTAAAGGTATTCAAGTTACGTAATTGTCCCTATATGTATATAAAAAATGAATATTTCAACTAAAAAGTGGTGTAGTATTTTGCATACAACAGCAAGGTTAATTGTTTCATGAATACGGAGATAATGGAGTTATATTTTCATAATTGAAAATATTTTTAAATTTATATAATATGATTGAAAGTCAACATACTTTTGGTATATAAAAATTACATCTCATCTTTTGAAAATATAATAGTATTATGTATTTATTATTTTTATATAAAGTTATATTATATATAATTAATTTAAAATATATATACGTATTCATTTTGACTACAATAGCCAAATGAATAAAATACTTTATTGTTAATCATTTTTTTATGTTGCTTTATTTTAAAATATTGTACGTTATCGTATTTTAGTGTATACTTTATTTGTTTATTTTTTTTTTCTATTTTTTTAAGCGTATACTCGTGAAAGTCACGGTGACTTTTTATAATAATTAAATAAAATGGTAAGGTTTTATATAAACATAGCTCATAATACTCATTTTTATGTAATATAGTACTGTAAATGGTAAACAAGTATGTCATATCTGAACTTGACATTTATTTTAAGTAAGCATTTAGCCGCTGACTCAGTCCTTAGTGTACCTAAGTTATAAATAAAACCTTCTGGGTTTAATGGCGTTCTTATGTTAAATTTACTGAATTAGTAAATGTGATTTTTGGGATTGGGAATAATCTTTTCGCTAGTATTTATAATTATTTTTGCCAGATTGAGCTTTATAAATTTTGTAGGTGATGTTTAAGAAATATGTGTTCTTCCCAAAAAATAAAATTAATTCTTTGTTCACATTGACACAGGTGCGACCCCTAGAGCACCCAGAGCGCTTATCAACCCCATCGCCGAAATGTTCACCCGTACATGCTCGGAAATCAATATCTGGTGAGAAGCCGAGCCGAACGAAGACAGCCCCACGCCCTTGCGCACCCTCGCTGACGACTATTACGGAAGAACCTAGCTGGCATAGCTCTGCACCCTCTGTGCAGTCCTCCATGCAGTCCATAGTGGTTCAGCCGGAAGTCGTGGTTGAAACAACTACATACAATGGTAGTGATTCTGCATCCGGACGGTCTACGCCCACATCCAAAACAGCACACACAGGCGCTATTACCACTAAGGTTAGTTTAGATAGAATTCGATTTCTCATAATCAATGTATATTTAACTGAAACTACGCGATCATTGATTTTTGCCAAACTTCAGTGAATTTTGCCCATAAATGACCATTTTAACTTTGTATGACGGCCATTTTGTTTTCTCCCAAATGTTTTTTATCTCTGTGTGGTTGCAATTATCACTACTTTTAGTTCGAGGGCGACCCCGGTAGGTGTTACGATTCGTGCGGGCTATCGAGCAGCTTTTTACCAGGTTCATATTTTGAAACTTTGGATATAATTCTTCTGACTCGAGCCCAATCCGAACATTTCCCTAGAGCAAACTTACCCTTCATTTCTTACAGTTTCCCAAATAACATGTTAGTCAGTCAGTCAGTCCGTTGTAATGCAGCTTTATATAATAATGATTATTTATTTGCAGGTCACCGCTACGGCTAACATAAAGGTGGAAGTAGTGACACCGAGTGATAGAAAATCGCGTCGGTCTTACCATTATTACGATCGCCGTAGGGATCGAGACGACGATCGTGACAGAGATCGTGAGCGAGATAGAGATAGAGAGCGAGACAGAGATCGTGAAAGGGATAGGGATAGAGATAGATCTAGAGAGCGGGATCGTCGGGATCGGTTCAGAGACGAGAGAGACCACCGAGCGTCTCCGAGAGAGAACGGAAGGGATTCCGGTCATGAGAGTGATTCCTCTCGACATTAAAACGCTTCAGAATATGTTATTAAAGGACTATTAGATAACATAGTGTCAAATAATTTTCTTAGTGCTACGTTTGTATAATATATTCAATACGAATACGACATCTTTACCTAAAGTTATGAAGCTATTTATCTCTTTGTAATAGAGATTAGTGAATGCGATATGTTTTAAAGTTCGCAATATTGTTTTATTATTTAACACAGCCTTAAGACAGTATTATGGGAACATATATTTTTTTAAAGAAATTATACCGAATTATGTTTATAATGGAGGCTACAAACAACATTTGAGTACATATCTATATATTAATGCACGAACTTGACAGTTATTATTGAAGACTTATGAGATGACCCTGGTCGTGGACGACATGGCACGTCATAAAAAATGTCTCAATGTAGTGTCGTGTCACAATAAATGGTTAAATGTAGCTTTACAGACCAGACATCGACTTATTTTGATGTCATATAAACCTAAATATGTATTTAGTGTTCCTAAACTAACTAACTTTCTAAGACATTTCCTCTTTTGCCTCCATTTTGGTAACATGTGTCTTTAAAGACTGTGGTCAAATATGATTATTATTAATTTATCGTATTATTTATTTTTGTGTCTATAATTATTCATCCTTCGATAGGATAATCTGTTAAAGACTCAGATGTATTGTACAAATTATTTAGATAGTCGTTACATAAGGCATTTATTTATGAGATTAATTAGATTCTGTAAACCTGTTCTTTTATTGTTGTGATTTTAAGATAAGCTCAGGATACGTGTAGAAGACTGCATTTAGAAAAAAATACGGAAAATCAAAGTACAATATAGCCGAAGTTAATGATGCTATAGAATATTGTGACCAAGAATCTGAAAGGTAGTTGGAGCTCTGACCTCAGTAGTTGACATAGTGCCTAGCGTTGTGACATTTTGTGCAAAGTACTTACTAGATTATATTAATTTATACGTTTAACCTAATGATACGTTGTAAATATAGCTTTAATGTTAGCCTTAACCAGCCTCACAAGCAAATATAGAACTTCGATACACTCGCGCGTGCACCTTTTTGTAAGTGAATGTGTGTATTGAGTTCTATAATTTATTCGTAGGTTATAATATTATAATAGCCTTTAGACTAAATGTATGTGACTGTGTAACACGACAGCATATTATAAACTAAATATGGCCATAGTTTAGTTACTAACATTATACTTGATACTAACATTAGACGGATCCTCCTTATATCCGTAATAGCTTATCAAATGAATAAATGTCGAGCAAGCACTTAATTCAGGTATACTATATTTGAGTTAAGAGTCACGTTTTCAATTCTGTGAGCGATGACGTATCATAATGATTGTTTAGGACTTATCACCGGAGAATTTTTTTGGAAAACCAAAAAAAATAGATTTGTTGTTCATGAAGTAGCCTGCAAGAAACTGTTTAATTTTCCCGTTGTTATTGTGTTCATTATACTTATTCAAACAATATGAATACAATATTTTATCGAAATGAACGGAAATAAATAGTTATATCAATAGGCATGCGATATTTATAAAGGATATTACTAATCAATGGGTCACGTCAACCATCTTCTACATATTTATAAAAAAGGTATCTTAGGAAACATATAAATAACAACATTGTTTACTTATTTCCTAAAAATAATAAGTTGAATAATATAATTTGTAGTATTCTACTTTTATAAGTTTTTATTGCAACTATATTTAATATACGCCTGCGTCTCGTTTTGCCAACCAAATTTAATCATTGAAAAGTTGTTATCAGTCACATGCGCTTAGTTTAAACATCAAAAATAATGTGCGTTTAAAGGCAATAAAGAATAATGTTAATTATTTCATTAACATTAATCATTTTTATATGAAAAAGAAAAATTGGCTATGAATTCAGATATAATATTTTAAAGTAAAGTGGCACAAACCAATATATTTTAAGTTAACTAATCACCTTAAATTATATACTCAGCGTGTGGATAGGTGTGGATTGCATGTGAAACAAACGCAACAAATGTAAAAACTATATATTTTAACATTATTAGAATTTATTTCACATTTGATTGTTAATTAAATGTATTGTTAAAACGAGAAAACTGTCGGCTGTATTGAGAAAATAAAATATTTTAAAACACGTAAGAAATTGTTTGATTTGTTGTTTATCCATATTTCCTCGCTCAATAAGCACTAAACGATATAAGAACTTTTCTACGCCATTGGAGTCTCTTACACGCAATTTAGCCGAGCTCTCGGACCTATTGAGGAGCTATTATTCTTGCTGTATTCCTATAAGATCACCAACGGAAATAGTTTTTGATTTCTGTCTTTTGTAGAAATATTAAATTCTGAGGCGCAATTGCACATGCAACAGTCACATTTTTGACCTCCAAGTTTAAGTGCCTGCGGAGTATCCTTCTATCCAAATGATCAGGTTCCAACGACCGACTGATTGCGGTACAGCATTATTAAAAAACGAGGCCAGTCAAAAATGTCAAGCCACGTGTGGTTAATTCATTGGTCTGGCAGAGTAAAAGAAACAACTATACAATATAGACGTTATAGACAGTTTACCATAGCAACATGGATGTTAAAGAAACATCTTTTCATGTAATTATTAAAAACCATGGTGTAGAAGAGTAGCGCAAGAACTGCTCATTCTTTTGGAGGTTAGCATGAAGATCAGTCAACTTGCTCATGTCGGGAAATATCTTGGCTAGCTATAGCAAAATTTTCAGTTCAATTATAATAGCTAGTCAATTAAAAATAGTTAAGTACGAAATTGCTCCAATTAGTGAAAATTATTAACGTGTATTTACTCTATTCAGTGACTTCACACTCTATCAGTGACTTCGGGTGGTGTAGCTGGATTGCAGTAAAACTTAAGAAATCGAAGCAGCGATGTCTACTATTCTATAAATATCTTCCCATTACTCTTTTTTAATTATTTATGACTTTGTCCATCAACAATTTAAACACTTACATTTTTTTAACAATTATATGTATACAACGATTACAAATGCTTAATCGGGTTGTACGAAACCATTAATTTTCATTATCATAACCATCAACGACAGACTGCGGCACACGGGCCATCCCTGAGACACGCCACCGAGCTTGATCTTCAACTTTCGCATCGCAGAATTTTGCACGAAACAAAGCTCCATCTATTTAGGGGCGACCCATATTACGTGAATCAAGACGCGGTTACCAATTCAATACATGTCTGCTCCAACGATTGTCAGTTTACCGACAAACGTGGCCAGTCAGCCCATTGCCGCTTCAAATTGTTCTGATAGCTGATGTCTAAATTTATTTTCACCACGCCTGTGGTATATTACAAATATCTCCATAGAAACGATATGAACTTTCACAATGAATTGTCATATGCATGATATTGGATATGTAGGTAAAATATAATAAGATTAATAAGTATAGGTTCGATGAGTTTATGACAATTCATAAACTATTATAATTTCCATTAGATCTTAGAAATTATGATCACGATGAACAATTTGCTATATGGAGAGGATGATTCTCCAACTTACTTCGTGGATATGATGTTATGTGAAGAAATCTACCAAAGAATCAACGTCATCAACACTTTGAATAGGTCTTTGAATTAATAAACTGAAATGGACCGTATACCCAGCAATGGTCTGTCAGTCCAGTCATAACGATCATGAAATAGTTTATAATATTGAAGATGATTATTTCAAAATATTTTGAAAATCTTCATCAGTAATATATGTTTTATTATAACATATAATGCATAAACAAATTATGTTTCAACACAGGAAAACAACCATAGCATTTTTAACAAAGAAGTCCTTCATATTTAATTGATAAGAAAAAGAAGTTGGGGTTTCTTCAAAAATATATACACACAAAAAACTTTTTTAGTTTGTAGTACACAGTACCTAATAATTATTCGTTTCCTTGTTAAATTTATTTTGCGTCTTTATACGATTATGCCTTTAGTATGTACATATGAATGTATTAAAAAATAAATAAAAAACTAAAAACGTTTAAACATTCATTAAGACTGTAATCTCGATCGTACCGATTAACCTCCTTCGTGTCCTTTCCATTCTTTCCTCGACTGCACCGATCAATCTCCTATGTGTCCTCTTCATTCTATTCCTTCCTTATTTCAACCACACCGATTAATCTCCTTCGTATCTTCTCCATTCTACTACGTGATATTGGCAAAATCATCCGTGTTATTTTGGCACTATTGAGAGCCACAATTCAAATGAATGAATGAATACAAAAAAATGCTCTCTATTTG
Source organism: Baronia brevicornis (assembly GCA_031353405.1). Taxonomy (NCBI): domain Eukaryota; kingdom Metazoa; phylum Arthropoda; class Insecta; order Lepidoptera; family Papilionidae; genus Baronia; species Baronia brevicornis. Next base: position 152,046 of record JASFAT010000971.1, on the reverse strand, counting down.
CATATTGTATTTCTTTAAAATGCTTCGACGCTTTTGAATATTTTACAATTGAGAGTTATTGATATTTTTAATTTATAGAGCAATAACTTTCATTAATTTTTTATTCTATTAGGACAATTATTTTTAATTTTTAGTATTATTCGCTTATATTAAAAACCCACTTTTGGAAATATATTGCATCTTCCTTTTGATCCTATATGGAAGTAGAAACGAGATGCAGAAAATATTCACTAGCTCTTTAAATTACAATAATACGTCTATAATACAATAGTCTCTTCGTCGTCACATTTACCTTTTATTATAAGAAAAATGATTATAATATTATTATTAGTATAAAATATCTTATCATTTTTATCAAAAGATTAACTCACAAATGCTATTAAAGTGAACAAGACTTATCGCTTGGTGAGATCTTTAATTCGTATTACAATAGAAGGCGAACGGAATTTTGGCGGCAATAACGCCTGCGACATTCCTTAGAAAGCGGGAGCGCGGGAATCAATAAAGGATTTCCTGGCGGCGTGCCCACGCATGTGCGTGGTCTGAAGTCTGTCTGAATGCTATTTTGTCAACTTTGGTTTCCTGCAAAATCAAGGGTTCCCATCAGCTCAATATCAATAGAAATCTGAAAGAATTGTTTTCATTATTTAACTGCATGGTGGTTCTGTAACTGCAACTTATGTATATTCATTCGTAGCTTGTAGAGTAGACGTGACACGGGCCGTTAATCCAATGTATTATCAAATAAATCTCAATAATAAGTATCGCAGCGCTGCGTTATTGGGCGTATGATTCGCGCGCAGCGCCACTGCGGCTGGATCAGGACGGCACAGCGGGCGGGGTACGCGGGGGGGAGGACGCGGCGGCGCGCAGAAGCCTCCGCGACACTTTATTCTCGCCCTGCGGCCCGCGACAACTCTCTCAAAAACAATGATTCATGCACAATAGTAGAACTGACATTGTCGAGCAGTACAGTGAAAAGTGAATGTAGAGCGAGTCAGTGCTGTTGAGTGAAACTTTTAGTATATGTCATGTAGGGATTGCGATGGAGTCGAACAACAGCATGTCGGCACGACGTCCGTTCGGCCTGCTCCTCATGCTGCTGGCAACGGCCGCGCTCGCCAACCAAATCGAAGATATACCTCACAATGAGTAAGGATACATTTTATTGTTACCCTTCTGTATTCTTTTTCTAAGATATCGTGATATTTTTGAGTAGTTTAAATAAGCATATCAGAATCAATATAAAATTTTCAAACATTTAGTATGAGATCAGAAAAGATTAAAACATTTTCTGATCTTATACTAAATGTATTCAACGACTATACATACGCATGCCCATGAATATTCAGGTTTTTCAATTATTGGAGAGGAACACCATATTTTTACCGCGATATGCCGCCTTAACCGTTCCATACAACTAAAAACTTCTCTTCAAAGTAAATTCTTTATATCAATAAAATAATCCTTGAGTATGTGTATCTTTTAAATATGCACATAGACTTAGGAAAAGGTTATTTCGACAACGCATTAAGTAATATGTATTATAATGTGTTAAAGATTTTTGCTATTACTCGGTTTCTTTGTTTTTGCGGTAATCCAATGTACGTAGTTGCTTTATATACGATTTTAAAAACTAAGTTCAATTTCGTTAATTTTACAAAAAAATTGTGTCACTCCTGTCTTCATTTTTTTAGATGTATTAATGAACCTTGTTTAACTTGTGTAAAATATTGCGTTATTATGCGTAAAATAATTAATAAACGATTTTCATAACAATATCGACATTAGGAACAGAAGTGCACGAACAAAAGTGAAAAATGCTTAATTTTATCTGTACGTTATCATTCCGCAATAATTTCAGTACAAGTAAAGATAATAATTATAACTACTTATTAGTTTCATCTGGTTTTTGATATTCCGATTTATTTAAAATGAAAAATTGAAAAATATGCTTGCTTGAAACTATGAGCCTGTAAACTTCTGTTTTAATCACTTCAAAAAGAGGTTTTTGAAGTAATTCTTTTCATATTCTTTTCATATTTGTCAATGGTTCAAGGACAAATGGCAACGTTTCCGTAGCCAAAGTTCCTCAGGAATATTTATTTAGTATTTCATTTTGTTTTGATAATAGTGGTGACAGTCGATCCTGTATCAAGAAAGATATATGCATACAAACTTACCTTTTTATTACATAAAAATAGATTGTATTATATTACCTAGAATTCTCTAGCATTGATAATTTTCTTACTTACTGTTTTGTGTTTTTACATCTCCTTTTTGTTTTATTTAATTTTAGACCCTTAGAAAAAGAAGGTTATACTTTCTTGCATTTATTTCTCTTGACATTGATTCCACAAAGAAACGTTTGAATCTTTAAATTATTATTTTTTTATTAATCAGGAAGAAAAAGATATTGAAAAACGAAATTCTAAAATTAAATATTATAAAAGCTTAGCCTTAATATATTTTAACATGTATTCTTTTTTTGCGATTATATTTTACAGCCCATACATATTCTACTGGAGATTCCATTCTCTATTTCTGGAGAATTGAACATTAACCCACCAAGCTTGTCTAAGGCGGATTGCCTGGAGCATCCAGATAATAAATACTTTTAGACCATACATATATTTATCCCGATATGGGACCCGAACCTGCGAACATTGATTCCAGAGGTGGTAGTCTTGTTACTGAGCTATTTCTTTCGATTTACGTTAGTTACGTACATGGAAAATGACATTATAAATGTTTTATATATATAATTTGAGTTTTGTAGAGTGAACTTTATAAAATATCATCGATAAGAAGCGATATGGTCATTTGTAATGAATGCAGATTATGTACATAACATTTTTTTACAATTTTTATCGTTCATGATTCTCGGCGACCTTATATAGGTGTTCATCAATGCAAAAGATTTTAGATCAGTGTTTGCATTTTATGGTTTTATGTAACTCGTAGTCATAATTTACTTTCGTATACAAAGCTCTTTTTCTTTGGTTTAACAAAGGATATTATAAAAACGTGCAAGTTCACTCTGTGGATGTAAATGCTACCAAGGCGCTGTCACACATGACGTGAATCACAAGAGTTTTCTCATTTCTTTTAAACTTCACGTCGTGTTGCTACTAAACGATATATGCGTGTTTCTTATTTCAAAAACTGCACTTTAAGCGCTCTTGTAGAATTTTCAAGACTTCTATTGGTTGGCTTATTGGGTTTCGGATTTAAATTCCGGTCGAAACAAGCAAAAGTCCTATATGTATAATATATAATATTTATTTGTATATATCTATTATCAAGACATCTATATATTATATATCTATATTAATGAGACAACGTATCCGAATTCTCCAGTCATATAGAACAGTCGACGATTAGATAAAGATAAATTTGCGCACGAGCCTCTCCAATTCAAGAGTAATGGATGTGAGTTACACCAAGCTTGTTCAAGGCAGAATAACTCCTATATTTGTGCATAATACTAAGATACCTCAATATACATATGTACATACATATATACTATGTAGTTGAGACATCGAAGATATTGCTGTAAACGAATCGGCTAGAGAAGATAACATCAGAAATATCGAAATATATAATTTTGTCACGGTTTCACCTTAATTGATCAACGGTTGAACTTACGATTTAAAGTTTTGGACTATTAAAATGATTATCTTTTGTAAGACACGAAATGTGAAGTTATATTTTAAGGAGAAATGTTGACGTGCATCCCTACTCTTAGGGTAGACTAGATCTATCTCATAATCCGCGCAAGGTTCGTTGAATAAAGTGCTGGCTGTGAGAAAGAATGCATTCCGTCTATAGGTACCTAGTTTGTGGTGTGCTCATGGAATAGGAATGCTCGAATAATGCCGAGAATGTTTGTGCGGTAATTTAAATATTAAAGCTTTGAAAGCTGAGGGCTTGTGTTTATAGCATTGCTCGTCTTCTTTTCTTTAAAAAAAATATTTATTTGCTTAATTAATATTGATTATTACATTTTCATACACCAGTATTTGTATTTTTTATCGTTCAGTAAAATCTCTTTAGTTAAGAAGTTATAGTATTGTATTTTCTTTTCAAAGAAGGGGATAGCGAATAGACAAACGTTTCACCTGGAAAATATTCATCACCACGTTTGACCACCTCTAAGAAGTGCTACCAGCCTCTGAGAATAATGTAGAATTATGGAAGGGGGAGAGAGGAGGGAAAAGAAAAGGGGAGATCTAACCTCTCAGGTATATATGTATAGGAAAGTTAAAATTATTAGTGTCTTCCTTGTATTCACTAGGCACTAAGTGCTTGTTATCATCATTTTTATAAGTTCACTGCTACCTACCCAGATCTTCGACTACATTCATCCAGTTTTTTCATAGAATAGGTGGATAAATGTAAATAAATGAGCAAGCGAATCACCTTATGAATACCATGAATAATTGCAATATGAAGGATGCAGTAGAGGCTTTGTCACATTAAGGCAATATGGAAGAAGGAAATAAAAGAAGCGGAAAGGAATTAGGCCTAGTTTCTAGAGTCTAAGGAGCACAACAACAACAACAACATGTCACTTCAACTATAATAAATGTAATTTTGTAATTCAAATTCCTACGTCTTATGTTTTTATTTTAAATAAATTAAAAAAATAAATATAAGAATTCATGACTTTCGAAAAACAGATGTTCATCTCAAAGGGCGTGGTTTATTACGAGTATACAGCTTAGCTTAGAATTATTTTATATGAATGTATGTAATTTGTAAATTACTATTAGAAACTTCTAATAGAGATTTATTATGACTCCCACATATGTCCCACTGCTATGCACGGGCCTCCTCATTTCTAGAAAAATGGAAATGGGTTACAGCTAACGTGTACAGACAGAGCAGAGTAGCGGGGAATCTAAACTTGAAATATATATATGTAGGTTACACATATATTTATCCCGATCCGGAAATCGAACTCGTGAAAACTGACTTCATAAGCAGTACCTCGCAACTGAACCAATTGGGTCGTCTAATAGAGATACATTTTGGTAATACCCGCTCGCTGTCGGTTAAGAGCCACGATTTGCTAACCGAAAAAGTTCACGAGTGACAGTTGGGAGTTCCGAGATGGATCAATTTGTGATAAATGATTCGATTATGTCGCGAGAGAGGCGGATCCGAAAAGTTACAGTGCCTACTCGAAGTGTGAATATTTATCACACAATAAAAAAACGTAAAATGTGTCGTAAAGGTCTTGTAATATGTGATGAAGACTATCACTATGTACTCGTAAATTCCATATAACGTATAAATTACCTCTAAGTACCTCTCTAAATATTATATGTATTCTTTTCACGAGTATCTTCTAAGGAAAGGAAAATATTGTGAAAAAGTGTGATGTCAGCCAATCTAGATTAGAGAGTTCAGTTAAATCTTATTATAGAGATAGTAACTTAAAACTTTTTAAAAACAGCTTGAAAATATTATTAGGAGGCAACATCATGGGGAGCAGCCCCGCATGTACTGCGAACGACTGGTCTAGTGCTCTCGTGATTCTCTGATGGATACGCATACCCTGTCTGTCACCGTTCAGCTTACGTCAAGGCGATCGATGTAGCCTTCATTGAAGAGACGTGCCGCATTATAACAGGTTGCCTTAAACCTACCCCCCTAAATATGATCTACCCTCTTGTAGATATTGCACCACCCGGTGTTCGTCGTGAAGTAGGGTGTTAAATGGAAAAGCGGAAGCAGTAATTAGATAGGAGAGCAACGGATGGTGCGGTTTTAGTGGCCAAGTTCTGGGCCGGTAGCCTGTGATTGCATACTCGAAGAAGTAGAAGATTAGAAACGTAGTAAAAGTTAACTTTCTAACGACATCCATGGATGCTTAATAAACTAAAAAAATTCTTATAATTTGTGTGAAACTAAACTAAAGTAAACGCCTACTAATTCACGCATGTGAATTAGTAGGCGTTTCTGAAGATAATATTAGAAATAATGTTTTTGTTTATTGAAACTCTTTCATTATTGTGTGCAATAATGTCATCTGCATTTTTAAGCTATTCATAAAAATCTATTTGTTTCTTTTCAGTGGAGAAAGCATTCAAAGCGTTTCGTTACTGTCACAACTTAGAGTAAAATCACCAAGTCATAATGTTTTTAAAAAAAAATTGTTTACTCGGGTAACCCGACTCAAACTGTTACATGTTATACGAGAATAAACTAATCAGTATATTCATTCTTCTGAATCCATGTTTTATAGAGTATAATTGTCAATTTCCTAAACGGAATTACTTCCGAAGAAAAATAAAAAATCGCACCACCGAATGGTAATAAAAAGCAATCTGATCTTTTCTTGGTGAAGTAACAAATTCAAATATTTACACACTTCGATTTAATAAAGTAATATCAATTAAGGTTACAATTTAAAAAAAAATAACCTTTAAAAAAATTTAGGGTTATCATAAATACAAAAAGAATGACGATATGTTCAATTGAATAGTGAAATACTCTGTAAAAAGTACTCTAAAAAGATTATGATCGCTTCAGACTTTAGTGACAGGCAAATGAACTAGATAGTTATGATCTGTTTCCACAAGGTAAATATTTGCGGAGCGGCACGCTGAGCACATGTCAAAGGCGCCGGCTCCGGTATTGATCTAGAGCGGGCGGGTCTGTGGCAGGCGGGACGCGAGGCGGTCGGGAATCGGGGTGGCGTTGTACTACGGAGGCTGGCTTACGTAAGGGCGCCGCGTCTGACACCCCGTCTGCCGGCTCTCGAGGACGCTGATTAATAAAACAAGCGCTATCGGGTCGGTGCAACCGCGGTATCATCGCTTTCATCTTTAATGAACTTAGTTTAAGCATGCGCCCGAGCACGATCGCTATCTCAAGCTCAGATAAAGCTCGTTTCACCCGTTTAACTTTCAGCGAGCTTTATTCACTTCTAATCAATAGAGCTGCCGATAGCAAATTACTTTCTTAATAAATCAAACTATTCAATATTGCATATTATCAATATATCAACGATATTGTTATATGACACCGAAAAACCATTACATCAATTATAATTTGAAATATTCATTGTAAATTTATATTTTCATAACTTTTTGAAGCATAAGATCATAATGATAAAAATATAGATGTTATATCTATATTTTTAAAAATATGTAAAATAAATATGCAAGATGAAAATTCGTTTCATTATTAAATTACTGGACACAATCTGCACTATAAGTTTGTAAGGAAGAAAAATATTTTCAAGGAAAGAAATATGTTGAATGTATTATATAATTCGTGACATTTACTTTCAGTTTAGGTTTCTGATGAAAAGTCAAATCTAACCTTCCTTTATCCATCGAGGTTGGCTACCTAACCTACTATAATTAAGGTACTTATAAATATGTCTATAGTACTATCTGTCTTGACAAATTAAAAAAGAAACAATTTTTAAGATTAATAAGTGATTTTTAAGAACAAACAATATAGAATGATGCGAAAATATAAAAATATGGTGAATATCTTAAAAAGTTTAGTGAAATTCAATTAAAAGGAACACGAAAAAGATCACTTGGGTTGATCAGTTTTGTCTCACTTCACTGTAATGTTTTAGAGTTAGGGAAGTTAAGCTGTGTTTAATTCTTTTCTTGACATTTCTTTTTATGTTTCTTGTACACTGAAAAATTGTTTTAGCATGAACTAGAGGACGTCAAACTTAAATAAGGCATTAGATTTATATAATTAGGATATAAATTAATTGAATCGACAAAAAAGCAATCCAAACTGAAGTGATTACATATTTAATCACTAAATCTATTATGCTGTCTCTTTTTGGCAAAAAAATAAGAGCACACTTCCTGCACAATTCTATTTTATTATTCAACTATCAATCTTTTGTTCATATTGAGTAAAAGTCAGTGCCATAGCTCACGCCTCTCGATATGACATTTTAATTTACGGACCCTTCAGGGTCGAAGGTAATAGGTATAATGGAACCTACAGATTGCTTAACAACTTTAAAAAGAATTAAGCCTCGTCGTACGCATACAGTTATTTTATTTGAAAACATCCGCATTTGAATTAAAATAAAAATAAGCAGTATTTAAATTACAATTCTATCAGATATAATTAAAGAGAATTTTAGTAAATCTATTATCCCATTCTTTCATCATGATTTTTCAAACAAGCAGAATAATTTTCAAATTCAGGTGAATCGTATATCTTGTTACCCCGCACCTCTCGGGACTTTAGATCCTGCGGGACCGCCGAGCTTTAGGGTTAAACCGATTACTGTAACAAGATATTTTAAGGAGAATCCCCGTCTTAATCTTCTTTACTTTGTTTTTCGATACAATCGCTAAGCCACTTTTGTAACGTGACTTTATTTATTGACTTGACTGCTGAATAAACTTTTAAGTAAAAAGCGAATATGTCAACTTTCAGTCTCTCAATATTTTATATCATAATATTATTATGTTTTTATGTGCATACATTATGAATTAACCAGTGTTTTCAATAAAGTAAGTACACTTCTTAAAACCTTAATTGTATGAGGAATCATCTATTTTTATCTTAAAAGATATTTTTTGCGTTTAATTGTTCGTGTTTCATGCATAATAAATTTTAATTCGTCCACGATGAAGTAGGATATCTTTAACAAAATATTTTTTGGACACAACATAGTTGTGGTACGTATTAAGAAACTTAAAAACAATTTGTTGACTAAATGAAAGAAGTAAACGTAAATAATTTCAATTTACATACATACGTTCAAATCGTCACGCCTGTTTTCCGTTGGGAATTTCCTCTTTATGTGCCCAAACCATCTAAGTATCCCATTCTCAGCGTTAGTCACGACACTTTTTACTCCACATCGTTCTTTTTAATTCGGTAATTTTTAAACAGATATTTTTATGTTATAGATTGCTTTTCTATTTTTCATATTACGAGTTACTTAATGACTAGTTCATTTTTTTCACGTCACAATCATGGTGTTATTTGTTCGGCTTAAAGCATACGTCGCATGTCATTAGTATCATTTCGTAATATTTACATATCTAGGTAGGCAGAGACCTCCAGATCTCCATCTGCTAAGATCTCGGCATACTTTCTTTGCTCCCTCCACCCTCATCACTCTCTTCATGCAAGACCGCCGGTTAAGAGTATCCTTAACCTGTCATATATTCATCCATCCTCTCTATGTGACCAAACCATTAAGCATCCCATTCTCAAGTTTTATTACGACACTTTCTTTTATTCTACAACGCTCTCTTATATCTTCATTCATTATTCTATCATTCAATGTTACCCCACACATACTTCTTAATGATCCCATTTCCACCGTATTCAGTTTGTTTTCATGAAATGCTTACTCATCAAATGCCTCTTGTATGCTGACGACCAGGTGTTGCTGGCTTCGTCAGAAAGAAAGTTGCAGGAGATGATGAATACAATATATGGAGCTTTAGAAAGGAAAGGAACGAAGATTAATGTTAGTAAGATGAAGGTGATAGTTTTTGAAAGGGAGGAAAGGAAAGACGCAGTGTGAGGTGCTGATTGCTGGAGAAAAAGTTGAGCAAATGAATGAATTTGTATATTTGGGGTCATTGTTTACAAGTGATGGAAAATGTGAAGGTGACATTGAAAGGCGAGTGAAAGCCTCAGTAATTAGGTTACTGGAGCCCTGCACTCCTTTATGAAAAGTCAGAATTTGTCTAAAATGGCCCGACTGGCGGTTCATCAGTGCATGGTCCGACGGTAGTGAAAGTAGAGTTTGGCAGAAAAGTCATGAATATCAATTTAAAATTAATTAACCGGTAACATTCAGCGTTTATGTAATGCGATCGCCGGTTGTCTGCCAAGCGTGGCTATCAGCTTAACTTGAAAGAGAAATAGACTTATGTCCGCTGTTGATTGAGTGGCAACTTTGTGATGTTTTTTTATAGTTTGAATGTTTATATACTAAATCATGTAGGAATACTAATAACGCTTTTTATACCTATATTCATATTTTCATATTTAGACAAAACCTTAATTAAATTAAATAACGAAATGTTAGGAAATTAAATAATAATGGAAGAGGCTTTCACCCACGGAGGGGTTCATTTCTCAAAATGTTATGGCGGGGTTCATATCTTAAATGAGTCTGGATTTTTCGCTAATCTGCCTTGAAAAGCTGTGAAATATCCAATCCCTTCGGAAGCGAGGAGTCCCCCATGCCGAGGCGTGCCATGATCGTTGTTAATGAAAAGCATTGTTTTATTGTTGTTACAAATAAATCGTCTACAACTGATACTTTTATTGTACGTATGCTGTGTACCTCAACAAATGAAATGAAAAATTGTGACCGACTAGAAATTGTCCATTATGGATATTCAAAAATACAATTTGTATTGTTAACACACAACTTTTATTTGTTAACTTACCAACTTTTTTACTTTATATCTTCCCCTCCAAAGCCCTTCTAAACACCTGACGTCGTCCAAAGAACATTTTAAATAATTTCAAATTCAGAAGTTCTACCGATGACTGCCAACTTGCAAGAACAATGGTTGCTAAAACATTCTGTGATTGTTAATGAGGACTTTCTCAAATATCTGAAATTAAACGAAAAGAAAATAAACACGGCGGTGGATTTGAATATTATAGTGTTATATAAAATATATGGATGTGGATAGCAAAAATATGAATACAAAATTCAATGTGTGCCAAATTGTTTTCCTTTGGAAGTCAGTCACTTAAATATATGAATATATAACATTTGTAATCTGTACAGGGAAACAATTCCTTTTTTTACTACCATTACATCATTAATACAGTGATTAGCTTTGAAAGCCTTATTTAAAAACTGATTTATCAATTTTGGTATAATTATAATCACAAACAGATGGAAAAGGCTCAAATGATGCAGTGAGGTTGAATTTCACATCAGAATTAACACATTTTGAATAGCCTTAATAAAAGTATTTAATAGTTAAACTTGATCGCTCAGAACAATACCTATCAGTCTGAATTTCATAAGTAGAGAGTCATGAATCGCATACGATGAATTCGTGTTGATCACGCTGTCGATTTTTTATTATCGAATTCTCATAGCTTAAAAGTTATTATATAAAACCTTTTAAATGGAACAAAAACTATCTGAGAATCTATTTTGCTTCAAAACTCTGTTATTTATCAAAAAAAGTAAAATGCAATTGATTACAATCTAGTAGTATTAAATATTTCTCTACTAGTAACTTAATACACATGGCATCAATTACCAACATAATTGATATCTGATTTCTTTAAATAATAATTATTTATTTGTTATTTCGGTTTATTATATAAAAACTCTTTTAATATTAAAACATCAAATAAATACTTGTATTGTAAATACTCCGGTTTATTGGCACCCTAAATGTTTATCTTACCACGGAACGTATTCGGTTGGATGCGTATTTGATCATCCTGCTATTGATATTATTAGTCAATATTTTCTACAAACGAATGGATCTTACAAAAACATCTCTTTAAGAAAATTTTCTTTTTTAGTATTCCCATTTAAAATATATTATTATATATTTTTTCGACGTTCAATCCCGACAGGTATCACTCAGCCTTTAATAAAATGTTATAATAATAAAAAAATCTCTCTTTATTGCTATGTTTATGTTTGAATATAAGTATAATATTTTATATAAGTTTTGAAAAACTTAAATTTTAATGCAATATAACCTAAAACTAATTGTCTTACTGAGGGGCTGCCACTTACGGAGTCAATGGTCACAGATTCGATCTCCACATCGGGATAAATATGTATGTATGGCCTGCAGATATTTATTCTGAGTCTGGTTACCCCGTAGTCAAGAGTGAGATATACGTACGTATTTACGCTGTGTAAAAAATACAGCTTTATTTCTTCTTAATATACGCCAATCTTACGTCACATTGAAAATAGAAGGGTAAATTGATTGGTCATTTGAATTTTCATTACAACTTTAAACTTTTAAAGTTAAAGAGAGATGGAAGAGAAGAAGACCTAGTTGAAAATTTATTGACCAATAAAAAGTAGGGCACACTTAGATTCCATTAATCCATAACTGAGTGAGCACTTAAGTTACGGATGAATGGAATGTAAATATGTAAACTAATATTTATTTTTGGCACACAATTTTTAAATTAAAATCAAATTGTTTTGTACATTTCTATAATTACTGTGCTTCCAAATTATAATTTATGCGATAAATTAGGTCCCCATTTATAAATTACTGACAAATTTAAACTCAAAACTGTCCTTTGTTTTGATTCAAAATTCAAATTTATTTCAAACTAGTTGTACCCGGCATGCGTTGCAATGTTATGCAAAGAAAAAAGTATTATATTTGGTTATATACATATTTTTTGAGCCAAGAACCTTACGCAGAACGCCTTACGCGTTTTATAGTGGTAGAACCAACAGAGAGCCGTTTTGCTGCGATGAATGGTAGCGAATGGAGCTCTGTGGTCTCTGCCAATCTCTGCGGGGGATAGGCGTGAATATATAAATAAAAAAAAAATTTAATATCTGCCACCAGCGCTACAGATGCAGCTCAAAGGATCAATAAAGTGTTCGGTGTAGCCACCGCTAACGAACGCGTGGTGCGTTTTGGATCAAACGTTTCCGTTCTACAAATTTAGATTTAAAGAAGCCTAGCGAACTGTCGGAAACGCAAGCTTATAATGAAAAATAAGAAATAGTTGTGAAAGAGTAATACTTATAAACTACGAGTGTTAGCAGGCTGCCATTAGTGTAACACAATACTTTGTGATACACTGATGGGATGCTGCTGTGATAGTTCCTTACACGGACACTCTATGCCATCACATTCAAAAAAATAAATCATTTACAGTATATACTTAAATGTAGGTTAGAGTAGTGCTCTTTAATAAAACAATACGAATATAGCAACACATAACATTCTTTTATATATTTATTATATTATTTATTCTTTTTTATATATATTATTAATGTCATCTACGTCAATTTTGTCAAATTACATATATATGAATAAACAATCATTAGGTCAATCAATATCCATAAACAATCATCAGGTCAATCATCAGAAGGTCAGCCGCCTGTTCGGTAGTTATGGTATTGGTACACGGGTACGCGATCCCGACCTCCCGAGTTACTACCGTATATATCCTCGTCTTCCGTTGCGGTAGTATCATATCCCTATCATCTTATCTAAATCAATGTTTCCTTTCCCCTGCCCTTTCCTTTCTTCTCTATTCTTTGTCCTTCCTCTCCGCCAATCCACGGTTTGCCGTGCCAATGAATGTGTGGCTAGGGGCAAGCTTAGTCGCAAGTGTGCCGATCGTCCTGGGATGGGGCTCCCCCGGGTACTATAGTGCCTTACCTCTGCATGTGGTGCTCTGCTGGGGCTGACCTCTATCCTCCTTTGTGGCTTATTTCGACATAGTGAATCTCACAGGGTTCACCATGACGAATTTTAATAAACCTCAAATTTGTTCAAAAATGACGGCGACGTGGTTCGCCACCCAATCGATATCTCAATCGATCATGGTAATCAAAGCTTACATCGATGACGAATCCTGATCACCACTGCTCCTAACAAACAAGCTATGCATATGAATACATACCTATGAGAATATCTTCAATTAAGGTTGATTTGTTATATTTTTTTTTCATTGTAGACCACAAATATAAATTTCAGTGATGCCAATCGGAACGTGAATTTCAATCTGTGTAAATTTTATGACGTTAAAACTTAATAGCAACATATTTTTTTTAAAAAAAGAATCTAGTGTTGCCTGTAATTGGATGTTATTTGTGACTGTAGTCATTACTTAATCTACTTTATACTATGATTTTATGATGATTTACATATTACTTCATAAAAATAATAATTTCATTATAGAAGGGTTAACTTTAATCGATCGAATATGATTAATTTATTCAGATAGCTTATATCTACTAGAATGTAATCTCTGGTACAAATGACGTTTGTGATAATTTCTAGAAATATTTCTTCGCACTCAAAGAAAAATAAGAAAATTTGAACCACAGTATTTTTCATTTCACATTTTTGACAATAAACAGTGCAAGTCAATATAAGTTTATTGGTTGTTACAGAGTCAAGAATTGGGCCCTGAAGTTTGGCGTGGACTTGTGGGAATTTGGTCGACACTTCACCAAGATGAATCAAATTCAAAACGTAAGTGGAAACAATATTGTTCCATCAGAATTCTTACATAAAAGAATGTGAAACGTTACTCTTTAGTTTTGTGGCGGGAGAGTGTGGAAGTACAACCGGCCCGATCGGTCGGACGCGTTTGTACAAAAACGCACCGAGTTCGCAGCCACCCTACTCTCGTTTCTACCCACCCCGCGACCCAATTTTGCTATCGGCCTGGGCCACCCCACCCTACGACCCTGGATCAAATACACGCGAGATACACTCGCCGTACTCTCGTACACACACCAATACGATAATTAACTGCGCCTTCCCTTTGCGGTCGTATTATGGTATTGACAAATTAAAAGACCAGTGAAATGATAAGCAATTATAAGAACTTTATATATAAGGTACATATTGCTTTTTTAAATCGTAAACTATACGTGATCGTAAAATATAAGTGAAGGGAGTGCAATATCCAGTAGACATAGCCCTTGGGGTTTGCAAATAATTTTTAGCAGAGGCATTTGGGTTGGGGGCACTAACAAAAATTTCAATGGGTATATTCGCCAGATATCACAGCCTAGAAGATTCCTTAGGACGGACTTATCTGCAGCGGTAATTTCTATATTGTTTATTTTCTTTTATATTAATTAACTTATAAATGAATGAAACTATCTGAACCATCGTCAGCAGTAGAGTTGCTGTGTAAAATAAATGTAATCCTATTGACGTTTATATTTATTTATTTATAGAAAAGTAAATGCGAAAAATTGCTTTTTGATAATAACAGACACCTAACAAAATAAATACAATTCAATTTGTTAAGTTTCTGTAAAAATGTATTCGTATATATAATAGAAAAGAAATAGACATTATTGTGCTGCTATAGTAAAATGCACAATTATATATAATAATATTTACTCATACACCATGTTTATTAGATTTTTGTGTTATTTTGCTATCAATAAATGCTTCAAATTTTAGTTTGATATAAAATATCAAAATTTTATATCAGTTAATAACGTAATACTAATATACCATACATTGTTGAAACGTAATCAAATGATTAAATTTGTAAATAAGGTAATAAGTATCCTCGTAATATAATTAAATAATTTCAACTGATAGTAACCAAAAGTGACCAGGTAACAACAGGTCTAAAAGATAAATTTAAATTCGTTTAGTCCGTAGTTCGGAATACATTACGTGGAATGTGGGGGGATTTGAAAGTTTAAAGACACCCTTATATTTGATATCTAAGCTGTAACGTATAATTAAAGCAATAACAACGCATTACATAAAATGTTTTCATGTGTCACTATATTTTAAGGACGAAAATTCGATTTATGGTGTTTCCAAAAAATGTTTAAAATATAAAAAAAAAAATAATTTTAAGTTTGTTATTTAACTCGTTATTATTTTAAGTATGGCGTAATAATGTTGCTATATGGTACAATAATGAGGCCTTCACAATTTTGTCAACAGAATCAGGTAGCAGGAGACCCACAAGTTGCGATCTAAGAACTATGACATTGACAATTAATCGGCAATGCAAACAGATCCTTTAACCTAGGAATGACATGTTACAACAAATGATGAGTTAGTTAAGGGGGTAGGTTAGAGGTAATACAAAGATCTTAATTTATTCACTTTTACCCAATATATAATGAGTATGGGATTTCACGTAATCAATTGGATTTGATTGTATTTTACTAAAAGTAATCAATATACATATTAACGAAATTTTTAAACGTTAAATCATGTTTTCTTAGTCTTGTTTAGCCATCATATTCGAAAAATAAAATTTTCTTAATTGCAAAAAAAACGAGATGTTTAAATCAGAATTCGATTTTGGGAACGATTAAAAATCAATATGATACGTGAAAACATTAAAAATTAAATTAGAATAATTAAAAAATAAAAGAGCTATTATACTAATAATATGATAAAACAATCAAAATTCTGCCGGAGATCGCGCCTTGAAACTAATACAATGTTCGCTAGAGAAACTTTTCCATCTGAACTTATTCAATATTAGTGTGGCGCCGGGCGTTGCCTCCATCCACTACCCACACATTATCTCTTGATAAATCATTTATATATTTTGCTATTTACTTACTTTATTAATGTTTGCATTAGACCTCAGTTGATAATACTTATTTATTAATTAAATGTAGTTGTTTCTATAACAACAAATACATAACTAATATTTTGCGGTGATTTTGATTATTTTATTTCTGAAAACAGAACACTTACATATAACTGAATGCTTATAGTACATTTAACTAAATGCTGTATACCAAGATACAAGCAAGGTAGGCCGCCTTTATTAAGCCAACTGTAGATTTTGAATGTAATTTTATTAATTACATTCGAAATTAATAGAATTACATTCGAAATCAATCGATCGCTATAGGTACCATGGCGTACATTTACGCTATATTACTATATGGATTGTACATAAGATACTGATTGAGTGCATTAATAGGAATAATTTTAATTGTATATTAATCCTAGCATATTATTATAATATAAGATGAAGACATAATTAACAAATAAATATACTCATTCTACATTCAATATTTGCCATACATGCATTTTAATCTAAATTTATTTTACATACTATTTATAAGCCTATACTATATATAACCTGTTGTATTAAAAATGTAATTCTTGAAAATACTTAAATTATAATTCTGCAGAATTCAAACGAGGATAGACTTTTCCAGTCCTTCACTATGCGCATTAAAAAAGAGTAAGATAAATGCTTGATGCAAATGCGTCGATAGTCGAGTTGAAGATTTAAATTAAAAAGAGACAATTATAAAAAAAATCTATTTACTTCTTGCTTCCTCAAGCTTTTTGAATTTTGCGCATGTAACAATGCACGTGTTATATATCTAGTTTATGCTTAGTTTTTGAATTTACGCATCTTACTAAAAGCAAACTAATCCAAGGTAGGATAGCTAAACTTTAGAAATTTCTATACAAAAAATCTTTTTATATAACATTTTAGGTTATTAATCGGAAGAAAATAATTTCTAGAACAAAATACAAATTTCGAGAAGAAATATCTGTTGATAACTGGCATTTTAACAAGACTTTATTCATTTAGAATTCCAAAATGTCTCATCGCGCTCATAACCGAAAAACTTTCATGGACTATCAACAGTGATCCTTTTCGTTTAATGGACGGAGAGTATTTAAAAGCTTGAGTTATATTCAAATTGTTTTTACATAATTTCAGTCTACCGCTAAAAATGACAAATTTTATAGTTCCCTAATTATTATTAATATTAATATTTCTAAGAGAAAACTGCAATGTGTTAATAGAATTCTTGTTAAACATTTCAAATAAACTACAATTTACTGGTATTAAATTAATTGTATTTTCTCTAATAACGTACTACTACGTACGTACTTACGTTAAGGTTGTTTTATCATTGTATTTAGTGGAAAGTTCAAACAGAGACACAAATGTTTTTCATTATAAAATATGTTTTGCAATTACATGTTGCGAATAAGTTTCGTAGTATATTTTTTCTATAGCCCATTAATTTACATTTTACAATTTAAACATTTACAATTTTATATATACATATAGTGGGACATACATTTACATGTATGTCCCACTATATGTATATATAATCGAACCTACGAACATTGACTCCGAAGATGATGATAGCTTACGACTAAACTTAAGGTTTTGGGTAGCACTACTTATCCGCAAATCGCAGTCAGTCGCAGGCAGTTGTTCTTTCAGTGTTATGATTGTCCTAAATCAGTAAAGAATAAATTTTACCATTGCATAGTGATGTGCTTATTATAGTTGTTTATTTTTAGGATGTATTATATATGATTGTAAGGTAAGAATAAAGTTAACCTTACTTTTTAACGATAACAATGGTCAGACATCTTATATGTTTTATAAAATTTAGTTACTGACCAGTGGAAAAGGGGTCACTCGTAGACTGTATGTAGCATTTGACGCAATACGGCTCAAGCTACCCGTATATATTACTTTTAACTACATGAATAAGGTACATTATTTAACAACTAAATGTGGGTTTTAGGCTAAACTGATGAAACCAATCTGATTATTCCATCCTTTTTGGTAATCTTTCATTTTATATCAATTAAAATCATTAAGGATAATCCGTCTCAATAACCAGAATCAGTAATATCAACAAAATTAAGGAAAACTATGTTTTAATACATACATATGTATATAATATTTATTTTAAATTTAAGAAATGAGAAATCTGCAGCATCTGTAAAAAAATAATATTCAGTAGACGGATTGAAATCTGTTATTATTTACAAACAGAACATTGACATTTTCACACGTTACTTTTGGTCGGTCGTGAAGCGTTTACATCGACATCGAAGTCCACGGACCGCTGCACTTCAAGCAGAACTTCCTTGAAATAACTATACAGCGTGGTAGACAGGGCAAATACTCTAAATCAATTTTTTCACTCTACGTCACTAGTGGGGACCAATAATATGCAAATTACAGTTACAAAGTGCAGCCTATACAGTACAGTCAACACAAAATAAATTTAGATAAATAAATAGATATATTACGCCTTATACAAATACAAAATGAAATTTCAGAAAAAAAGAATACTCACATCTATTGTCAGTACAGTGGGCCGTGTTATCGTTAAAAGCGATTTTTTTTCCAGGCAACCTATTCTTCCAGATAACCTTTTAAAAATTTTAAATCTATATTGCGACCTACGATTCAAATAAAACACAGTTTTTGATAATAAACGATTTATTAACGGTGGAATTTACAAACAAAATTTAACTTATTTATTTGCTACTAAAAATGTAATCTCGTTGAACGAATTTTGGTTGATCGTTATCATACTCTACGCAACTTATTGTCAAAGGTTGAAGTTGTAAACGAACCAAACAAAATAAATTACGACGAAAGATATCGTGAGTTACTATTCTATATAATCGTATCAACTAAACTTATCATGTGCTCATAGTCCTTAATGTAATCAAACTGATACGCCACAAACAAAGCTCAATACGACGATTTTTGTAACATCGAAGTCGAAAGAGGATAAGGCGAGGCGGACCAACCCTTTTCCGTTAATATTTTTTTGCGGGTAAATGGAATTCCCTAGTGAGCGGCACGGACAAATGTCGCCATCCCAAGTACGAAACCTTGTACAGTGAGTCGCTGTTCGAAAGATTATCTCTTTTAAAATTAACACTTGCATGGTAACTGAACTCTTTTAGCATAAAACTTCCCGATGTTGGCGGTGGTGGCTGGCCTATATATATTTATTTTTAATAATAATAATTCTTTTTTTGTATAATGTAAGGTGTAACAAGATGAAAAAAAATGACGTATAAAAGCTTCATCACATTGCCACTTATGGCGTACAAAATTTCTTTAATTATTATTTACTATTAAAAATAACTAAAACAATTAATACAGATCTTATTACATAACTAAACTATTATAATATCAATTACATTATAATTTATTATTACATTTATATATCACTTTTGTTTATCTATTACATACATTTGATCGATTTTTTAAAGTAAAAATGTCCTTAAAGTATGTCCGTAATGTAGCCTTTTTTTAAATAATGTTCTGTATTTTTTTTTTAATTCATGAGGTATTGTTGTAGACGCGTCTACACATGAACAGGCAGCTATTTATATATTTGCTGAGTCTGGGGTGATCATCCGGCACTAATCTTCGAAGAGCTGTTTTAAATAGTTCTTGATGCTTCCACACAAACACATACCTCATATATTTATTTAAATACATTTAATTTTTAAAATGATGATTTATATTTTAAAATGATGATTTGTATAAATTTCTTAGTCCATTTCTACACGTTAGTTGTAAAAATATAACTTCAGGTTCGATATTGCGCTGGAAACCGCGAAATAATGTTGACGTACAAAGCCGATTATATTAATTAGCTTAATTGAATTTAGGTTCCTTGTTAGCCAATGTGTGTCACATAGGGTCGCTGCGCGGAAGACTTTATAGACGAGTTTTACGACCGTCTAATCACGTCTCACAAAAAGATTAATGAGGAGAGGAACCAGGAGTTATATCCAACTCATGTCATATTACGTTTATCGAAGAGTTGTTACTAACTTGCAGCAATACCATCAGTGTGGCCCAATATTGGGCAAATATTTCATAGACATTCACACTGTAAGAAGAATATAAGGGCATACAAAATCTCATATAGATAATAATCTAAGGTTTTCTACCACCAAAACACTGTCACTCAGCTTATGATAATAAACCATTAATTATCGTATGTTTTATGTGTCCTACCTGTACTTTCTTACGGCGCCGAAAGATGGACGCTGACAGTCCGTCTGTTTTATAAGCTCAGAGTCGTTCAGAGAGCTATGAACAGAGCTATGGTCGGAGTTTCTCTAACAGACATGATTCGGAATGAACAAATCCGCCGGAGAACTAAAGTCACCGATATAGCTTTTTGAATTAGCAAACTAAAGTGGCAATGGGCTGCTCACGTTTGTCGGAGATCCGACAATCGTTGGAGCAAACAAGTGCTGGAGTGGAGACCGCGTCTTGGTATACATAGTGTGGGACGCTCCCCGGCTAAATGCTGCGAAGATCTGCGCAGGGCGGCGGCGTGAAGCCGAAAATCGGGCTAGGTGGCGCTTCATGGGGGAGGCCTATGTCCAGCAGTGGACTGCCGCAGGCTGTTGATTGATTTTTATTGTAGGTTGCTGGATAGATATGTTAGCCATAGATTTAGTTTCACCAAGTCATTGAAGAGTTTTATCCTAGTAAAGTAATTTTATTTTGAATTTATTTTTGTTTTAATATAAACTACATTTATTAATATATTTATATTAATATAAAAGAAGTTTTTATTAAAATACACATTATATATTTGTATTGAATTACAATTTATGATTATATAAACTGATTATAAGAAGATAAATCTTTAGTTAATATCTTAAGACTCTAATAATCGTATCTAACTTAGACCATATTGGCGTACTAGGCTCTATTTGATTATATAGTCGTAAAATTCACTGACCAAATCTTTATCCTAACCTAGAAGCAAACATAATCAATGTCCTTTAATAAATATTAGATTTCTTAAATTTCACAATAATTTACATTAAAAGTAGTTCATACCTATCACATTTAGGTACAACTACGCAACTAACATGCTCAAATATAATGAATGTATATATAATCAATAAAAATAAATCGTCAAAATGTATGTACGTGCATAACTTCAGAACGACTGCACCAAATTCGACAATTCTTGTATGTGGTGTTGGTTATTATCAGGACAAGGTATACATATATAAAAGATTATTTCCAAAAAAATATACGAAAAGACATAAAAAAACGTTTTTTTCTCTTTTCTGTTATTATAAATCGTAAAATAACTTATAGATTGCGCCATTACTAATTCAAACGATTAACAAAAGAAGCTATGATTAACAAAATAAATGTCAGTATTGATTGATTGACATTCATTTATATTCAATTACCGTTTCTTTTGTATTACAAAAGCAAAACTTTGTTTCTGTGTTTCGTGCTCTTCTTTCTTCTGAGTTTTCGTGTGTTTTCTTTTTTAAGGTATTATTTTCTTCTGTAACAAACATCATAGAGATCCATTCCAACACATTTTATAATCCCGAATATAATAATTATATTGAGGCTCATAAATGAATTTCAATATTACATTAGATACATTTTGCAATACAAAAATTTACCATTATGCAGGAGCATTGTTGCCATCAGTTGATGGTGAATACAAATTTATTTCCTTGGAAATTCTGAAGCTGAAGTAAATCAACGCTGTGCAGCTAGGCGAGAGATCATCGTGCAATTACAACAACTGTTGCATGCTCACAATAAATTGTTTAAAAGAGCCCTTGAAATGATGCCTTTGGGAGATCATAAAATAATGGTCAGAGCAGACAAAAGACCAGCAGGAGAATGTTCTCCTCCTCTCATGTGAGACGCTTCAATGCACCTGTGTTAAACGAAGTTACCATTGTGATTGTTGGGGTGTATATGAAGTCTCGTGGCATTGTAATGTAAGATGGATACCATTTTCGGATCAAGATGATAAATCCAGCGTCTGGTATGTATCAACATACACTACGTTTATCGAGATGCGTTCTCCACTCCAGCACTTGTCTGCTTCAAAGATTGTCGGATGCATTGCATTCGGAATGTCAATTAATAAATCCCAAAGACAATCGTTAGAAGTCTGTGGAATAAACCTTGAATTGCCATATTTTTCGCACTCGGGCAGTTGAACGTAGCGTGCTTGAGAGTCAGCAAACCATCGGCGCTATTTGTTTTCTCTCCATATTAAAAAAAAATCTTTACATATTCACGCCTATCCCGTGCAGGGGTGGGCAGGGGCCACAGAGCTCCATCCGCTACCATTCATCGCAGCGAAACGGCTCTCCATTGGTCGCTTCTCACCCTCGTGAGATTCAGGACGTGACGGGTGGCGAACCACGTCGCCGTCATTTATATGAAATATGAAAAAATTAAAGATATTATACACTATAAAGCATTACATTAAAGTATCTACGTATGATAAAATTTTTGTGTTTTAATTTTATTTGTAAACGGAAAATTTTGGCTCATTTTGTACACCAACCGTACGAAACTGGGGCGGGCAGCTAGTAATGTAATACAAATGAAACGACTTTTAATAATATTATTTTTTATGGGTGGCCAAATGACATTGAGTCGATAGATAATTCAATAACAAAGCAGTTTGAAACGAGCTCCTCTGTTGAATAACAATAATTTGGAGCCAGGATCCGCCAAATTCTGAACGTGTTCGTTCCATTTTTAACTTTGACAGGGTGCCCTAAGCTCTACGCTGTATCGCCATTTTGTGTCCATTAACTTTTGACTGGGGTCACGACTCTAAATTCCACAGTTTAATAACGAAACGGAAATTGATGAAAATTGGCGCTTTGAGTTATATACAAAAACGTTATTCTGCACAAAAGTCTTGAAAGTTCCACGTTAGTGCCAGTAATTCAAATATATTACACAGTGCTTTACAGCGTCTGTACAATCCAATCCATAAACATCGCTGCTGCTATCTGGCATCCTAATATCTACCTACACATTGTACATATACACTGCACCCACCAGCGCGCACACCACTGCTCTTCACGGCTTACTCAAGATATCCTTGTGTACCAGGGCGTATGGACCCATCCTTTCTATCCGATGGAGGTCTAAGACGAGGTCTTATCCTCACCTAACTTCCTCCCGTTATCATGTTGTCATTCTCGTTAACATTCATTTATTAAAATTAGGTCGTTAAATGATAATAAATTATGTTTATTCATTTCTGATCTTTCAGAAAACTTAAACATACTTTTTGGTAGCAATTGTCCGTCTGTTTGAGAATTACTCCTCACTGAAAAGATCAAAAAAGCATTTTTTTATAAAACCATGTTCACAGTATAATTTTATTTATGGACGTAGAAATAGCTGGGTGCAAGTACCTCATTTTAAAATTTCAGATAAGGCTCAAAATGTCATATTTTAGTCATTTTAAAAGATAATCATGGTGCTATCATACACGCCGTAAAAGTTTTAAGATGTTTTACAAATATTTTTTTATATACTCATGCCTATCCCCCGTAGGGGTTGGCAGAGACCACAGAGCTCCATCCGCTACGATTCCGGCACACCCTACCCGCCTCCTCCATACTCATCGATCCTTTCATCCATTCTTCCTCTCACATTCATCGCAGCGAAACGGCTCTCTATTAGTCGCTTCTGCCCTCGTGGGAATCAGGACGTGATGGGTGGCGAACCACGTCACCGTCATTTTTCAACAAATTAGGTATACAAATCATCACAAAATAAAATAAATAACTTCTGAAACTGAAATTTTTGTGCAGAAATACCATGAATACAACGTGGAGGTGGCACGCAAAGACGGACTGTTACTGGTGCGCGAGCTTGCCGCCGAAGTGAAGAACCATATGGACTTCAAAATGAACGCTGTCATGGTATGTCAAGTCAAGATTTTTTAATTAAGTTCAAATTTTCAATTAACTCGTGTATCTATTTGCAATTTTACTGTCGTATGTTTCCACACTATCTTTTTGCGATAAATTATTTGTTCCCGTCTAAATTTTTATTTTACAAATATATGTTGACGTTTGGTGGTTTTGTTACTAAGAGTATATAAAACATTGAGATACAAATGACTATTACGAATAGCATAAGATTATTATATACAAATCGTAATTTCTAGCCTCTGTCTATCTCTGTCCATGTTCATAATTAATATTTATAGGACGTTTAGGTAAATACATTTTCTTGCCTCGATCTTGACTTAAAGATATAAAACTCCATCTAACAGCGTTCTAATAGAACTATTTCCCTAAAAAGCGCAGTTACTGACAAAAAAACAGATTCTGATAGTTTGTTAGACTGTAACAGATTGATGATAATTGTATGAAAGTAATTTTAAAAGTAAGTCACCAAGGTTGTGAAATATATTCCAAATTTAGTATAATAGTAATCAGTACATTTCTCGTAGAAAAGCATTAACATTTCCATATTATTACTTCTTTCATTGCCTTCACATACATATACCGTCCGTATTTCCCCGCTTATATTGAAATTCTTCTGAATCACAAACTGACTGTGACTTCCCTTAAGTTCGCATTCAATACTACGTTGGCAATTTCCCTAGAATCAATATTCCGTAGCGGTGTTCATATATTATCCTTTCGTACCCGATATAGAGCCTACAGATTGAAGTTTAATACAAAATATCAATAAATAAGTTTTTGAATAAATATTGTCAACAATATAATAACCATGGCTTTTATATAAAAAGTCGTTTCTTTATTGCCCGATACCAAAACTCAATAAATATTTATGGAAAGAGTAAGATAAACGAAACGGAACAGCAAGATGTCACTAGCTTGTCAGTAATAACCACCGCCTATGGACATCAGCCATAGTAAGAACACAGGAAATATTTAATGGGAGGAAAAGATTTGTTCGGCTATTATTGAGAACGGCTCAATTGATTTTGAAGAAAATTTCGTAAGAAAATAGACTTTGTAAAAAATCTATTTGGCTACTTGTCCACAAAAACTTCAAAGTTTCTATGAATAGCGTTCTGGACAGTAGGTCATCGTATTCACTAGTAAACTTTTAACAGAATACGCGTATGAAACAAATTTATGCATAAGTACATGTTGACGAAAAGACTTCTTTTATTTGAACGAAGTTCGTTAAAAGTCTACTTAAGTGCTCTGTTGAACATTTAATGTTCAAGTAACGTCAACTAGAACATAAAGATTTATGATGGAGCAACAACGTTGGCAGTTTGAAAGCCAAGTTGGAGTATGAGGTGCGTAATTATTCGATCCGAGCTACCTCCCGAATGCCATTTGCGGTTTTTGTTCTAACTCCAGAATTCCCCTCTATATAAAAGTTCTTTGTCGATTCGCTCCCCGCCCTCCTTAATGAAGGCCTACAGGATTCAATTAACCGGAGAGATTGGAATGTTTTGTGATTTGTACCCGGATACGCAATTCTATCAACGCGCCTTGATTCAGTGCCTTGCAGCGTTCTTACAAATTACTAAAAGCAAAAATCCTTAATTATAAATCCAAATAACACGATTTGACATATTTGTATAGATATAACTCATTATGTATAGAAATAGATAAACTAATAATAATTAGGTTATACATACATACGTAATGGTCAATATAGAAAATGGCAATTAAAAAAATTTATGGCAATTATTTTGTAAAAAAATGATTTTATTATTAAAGTTACAAAATGAACTTTTTATTCTAAATTTTTGTGATCTCAGATCCAGATTCTATTTGAAAAATGTAACACAGTGAATTTAAACCTATCATCCAACTTATTAATAACAAATATATTAAAAAAAATAAACGATAAAGTCGTGATATATCACGTGTTTAGCATTCCTTGGAACATACATTTGCTCAATACACATAGCTGTACTAGCTCACTTTACAAATAAAAAACTACGATACATACATGAATCATAAAATCTCTTAGTATTTTCTCGTTGTAAAGACACTCCCCTTAATTACTCACCCTAAGCTGTATACACCGACATATCACATGACTTCCAATTTCGTCGCCATCAGGAAGAGAAGATCAAACTGGCTTTGAAAAAGCTGGGTGTACTCAAGAGCAAGATAGTATTTCGTATTTGCTAATCACCTCCAATTTTACCAGGAATACTCACATATAATACTGGTCTCATCTATAGTCAGGGGCTCTCCAGTATCAACTTCTTCCATCTGACCGCATACAAAGTCGGGCGATTCGAATCGTCGATGACCAAGAGCTTACCGATCGACTTCATTCTCTAACACTACGTAGGGATCTCTCATCTCTCAGCAATTTTTATCGCTTTTACCAAGGAGAGTGCTGCATGGAATTGTTTGGAATATTTCCTTCCAAATTCCACAACCAAACAACTCGCCAAAAATAAAAGAGTCATCCCCACCATCTGGATGACTCGCAATTCAGTTCGGTGCACGTTGCGTTGTGCACAGGAATGTTAGCATAATTATAAGTATGGGATTAAAATTTCGTTTTTATTCTCAGGTTCATACTGTTTTATTTATGGGATAGGTAGGCAAACGAGCAGGCGTGTCACCTGATGGAAAGCAATCAACGCCATCCATAGACCTCTAGACTTTTAAGGAAAATGTTATTAAGAGAGTAGGAATGGAAGGCGTAGAGGGAGGGGAAGGGTGTTGGGCCTCTGGAATTCGGCAGCATACCGTATGAAGCGCGGTAGCTAGGCTACCACTCAGACGCTGGTTTTCTGCGAGAGTGTGGTACTTCACCGGGCGAGCCGGCCCATTCATGCTACAGGCAAATATGCCATTCTTAACAAAGTATTCGTCTGCAACGTGGCTCTACCACTATTAAGTTGTCTATCTGGCGATATCTTCTCCCGTAATCGCCTCATAGGACACTTACAGAAAGCAAAGATTATAGTGTCTTTTGTAAATAATTTTAATTTTAAAAGCAGTCTCTTACCTGTAAATCTAACATTGAAAAAGATAAACTTAGGTGTCAATGTAATTACGTATTTTAAATCAGAAAGCTTGATGCGTGCTTAAGCTAGTAAGCCCGATGGTTTTAAAGCTTCAAATTATGAACTGGCAAGACGACCTACTTGACCACTCGGCTCGAGCGGAACCTTGTGCCTCACCTCAAAAGCTCTTCAGTTGTTAAGAAAGCCCCGCTAGTCTCTCATATATGTATGTACGTGTATACTTATGAGTATGCACTTATAATTTTATACGCTTAATTTTCCTTCTAAGCCCCTAGGAATCCGAGAAAGCTATAAAATATTAAGAGAACCTTGGCATAAATACATTGAAGAAACATAATAAAAAATGTGATAACGTTGGATAGATTTAACAATTTGCATCTATCTCATAATGTTGAAATTAAAGTAATCTATGTGAACAGTCACAATTTTTACTCAGCTAATATCCACGACAAGCAAACAAAAATAATAATGTGTGTGTGTTTTTTTTTTACCGGAAGAAGTAGGTTTACGGGGAACTTAAACTAAATCTTGCCGAAAAATCGTCCGTCAGCAATTCTCCACTTCCCAACAACTGTCAATAATACCAACACCAAACACACGCACCATTCACTTAACGGTTGTCATAGAATCTGCTATACCCGATGATGCCTCGTGTTGAGGTGAAACACGTGTCGTGTACATTAATTAAGATGACGGCCGCTGGCAAAATAGACAAAAATAATAGTAATACAAGTGGGTATTGTTTTGTTTTATTTAACCGAACATAAAATATAATCTAGGATTCTGTAGGTTTTTCTAAGAAGTGATAACAAATTCTGATTGTAACAAATTAACGCTTCTGTGATATATAAAATCCAAATAGAAAGTGTTGATAAAATTACGTCAAAGATTTTCCTTCCCTCCTGAAATATTTCAGATATAATGTAATTTGAATTATCATTAGTAAAATATATCAGCCACGAATAAGTAAAATATGAGAAATTACGAATAACGAATAAAATATAATAAATACGATGGAAATATAACTGAATTTAAAAAAACTATTACATCTATAAGTTTATTTTAATTAAATGATTTTTATTTCTATTATTTCTGATTTATATTTTTATTATTGAAGTAATTTAATAAAAATATAATATTCTTGGAAACACGCATTATTAATAAAAATTAACATTGAAAACTTATTATAAATAAATGTAGTTATTGAGAAAAAAAACAGTCTTATCTCTCTAACATTAAATTCTCCTAGATACAGCAACTCTCATCAAAGAAACAATATATTGTTCCCTCCTTTATATTTAGTTTTCTTCAAAGGAGAGTGTATTTACTTTAAGTCACGAGTGAAATACACTCCTTTGTACACAAAAAAACTCCTTTACAAAAAAAAACGGGCGGTTTTGATTTTTCTACATTATTGGTAATAATTTAGTTCTAAAGAGGTTTTATTAGTCAAACTATGTTACCTTAATAATAACTATGTTAGTATTCTCTGATCACGCTTTACAAGTCACCTCATAGTGGACTAGTGCCTCCCTAATTACGCACCAGGGCAGGGAGTAAAAGGATTAGACGATTTCGATGCATATCACCATGGCCACTCCACCCCGACGCACAGCCTTTTCCAACAGAGAGCGGACGCGCATGATCGCGTCTACAGTGAAACGCCTCTGTCGGAAACCAAACTAGCTATCGGCCAAATCGAGACCGTTGCGCGACAGATGCTCGCTGAGACGAGCGACAACTATTCTTTCGAACAGTTTGCCGACCAGCAAGCATATGGGACGCAGAGGGAGAATCTGCGGGACAGCCTTCCTTCTACAAGAGAACCAACCTTGCCTCCTTCCAGAACCTGAGGAACGTGGCACAGCGCAGACAGTTGGTTAACAACTGTCTTAACCTGTCCCTCAGGGTGGCCAGACTTAGCATCAGTACCTGATCCAGCACACCGTCAGGTCCAGGCGCAGTGCTCCGCCTAACACAATCTAACTGTGAAGTTATTATTCACAACCTCATACATAATTTTGTACTGCCATTTATTTATATAGTTTAATTAAATTCTCTTTATTAAAGAGGATTCATAATATAATATTTTGTAATTGTTTTCGCTCTAAATTAATTTGTATTTAGCTTACACTGTCCACATACAAGTTTCAGTGCAGTTATTTTAAATAGAAATAAATGGTAACAATATTTTTGAGCACCTACATTAAGTTTTTATGTATATCATGTTCACTTCAAATGGAGTGTCTTATATCTGATCATATTATATATAAAAATATATATAAAAGGAATGCGCATATGGTGCTATGATATACGGACATCTGTATAATATTCGTACCTGTAAAAGATTGCAAATGCTTGAGAAATCTCAGGCGTCTAGTTTTTACCAGCCGACCTGCGCAGATCATCGCTACGTTTAGCCGGGTGCCTCCCATACTACGTTTGATAAGATACGGTTGTGACTTCAGCACTCGTCTTCTCCTAAAGCTATTGATTCTCCGACAAACATGACATATATATATATATATATATATATATATATATATATATATATATATATATATATATATATATATATATATATATATATATATATATATATATATATATATATATATATATATATATATATATATATATATATATATATATATATATATATATATATATATACATATATATATATATATATATATATACATATATATATATTCACGCCTATCCCCCGCAGGGGTTGGCAGAGACCACAGAGCTCCATCCGCTGCCATTCATCGCAGCGAAACGACTCGTCATTGGTCGCTTTTCGCCCTCGTGAGAATCAGGATGTGACGGGTGGCGAACCACATCGCCGTCAACAAACATGACATTATGTTAAAAACTAGCGAAAAGAAATAAAAATTGGTTATAGTTTAAAGATAAATATTTTTGACATACTAGAAATTGTAAAATAACTGAGCACACGTTTAAGCAAATTATAATATTTCAAAATTACCTTAAAGAAATGACAATATAAATATTTGAATATTTTTTAATATATAAAATGCGTAAAATGGACTATAGACTTTGAAATAACCAATATGTGAAACGCATTTAAAAGATAACTGGTACATGAATATTTTCAATCCCAGCTAATCGGGAAGTTACTTTATATTGGATCGAATAATTTCTACCGAACAAACAAACATACAAACCAGTAGGCGAGTTCATAAAAACATCTGAATAAAATTCATAATATGCTAAATTGTAAATATAGATTTAATTTTAAATCGTTTGAGCGCATCTGCACGTTGTACCGGCGAACTATCCAAAGAGCAAAATTTTAAAAGAAGCCGAGTATCTCAGTAAACGCAGACAACAATTTGACGCATTGGTGCACCACTTCCACGTCCCACAAAGCTACGAATGAAAGTTCACTTCAGTGTTGTACTTAAAATATATGCTATATCTCTGTATTATTGGGGTTATACTTCTGTACGTACATATGTATGTATATTTGTTGGTGCAAGGAGTACCGACAGATATAAAAAATATACATATGTTGTGTGGATTTTAGTTTATGTGGTATTAAAACCTTTATCATAAAACGAGTAATGCATATTCGTATCAGTATTGAAACCCCAGTACTTGAATTAAAATTGTATTTAAATACTGAAATGAAGGGAGTTTTGTAACAATCGTATATTACTTTTCTCTTCATACATCGCGCACGTAGTACGATAGCGTAGTTCGATATGTGAATATTGCTTTAGAGCTTGCAATAGATTTAAAAGACTAGAAACATAAATAAAACTTTTAAGAATTTTCAGTTTAATTTACATAAACAAAACTTTTTATATATTATAGATATTACCTAATGTAAATAAAACTTATTAGAATGTTTTGTAATAGAATTATTTACATTTCGCCTTGTCAATGTATGGGATATTTTATTTCAACGAATTTTTACCTTCATCAACTGTAGCTTGTTACTTTAATGCAAATAATGCTAAAATGTATTATATCAAAGGTACGCTTTAGGTACGTGTATGTAGGGCGCTTTAAATTCCAACGAGTATATACAAGAACTTTAACAAAATACACGTTAAATTACCGAGATCATTTTCCTGGGGCTCAAGAAGACAAGTCATACCGATTGAGCGACAAATCATATTGTTGTAATAGATATAAAATAAACACGCCACCGTATCCACTGTTATTTCGACACTAGTTTTTCTACTTCTTATTTGATGCCTAATATAGATGATAATAGGTATATAATATTATAACATAAAGGATCTTTGAAATGTACTACTAGTTCTGCTTATCAAGTTTGATAAAATGACGGCCATTTAACCAAAACGCTCTATGGACTTTTGCAGTCAATTTAAAAGTCGCACGCATTTATTTAATTTATATATGTATATATATATAATATATATATATATATATATATATATATATATATATATATATATATATATATATATATATATATATATATATATATATATATATATATATATATATATATATATATATATATATATATATATATATATATATTAAATCGGTTCAGCCGTTCTCGAGTTTTAGCGAGACTAACGAACAGCAATTGATTTTTATATGCATATATATTGATGCGCCTCCCGTCAATCTCCAATATTACTCCACCAATCCGCATTGAACAAGCGTGGTGGGTTTAATGTCCGTTCCTCCAGAAAGGTGAAAAACAAAGATATAATAAACACATAAAATTACCTATAGAAGTGGGTTTATTACTAGGAATAACTATTGAAGTAAATACGAATGTAACTAATTCGCATCAATTGCACGCAATTCAATATTTGAGTGGGTGCGTCGAACCCGGCCACCACAATATAGCTGACCCCGTTTCCAACACGCTAATGTTCTCTGTATTGCACGCGTTCACTCACGTCGCTACGGAAGCGTTCAAGCGATCAAAATTAAAGCCTAATTTTTATATTACTCAAAATATAAGATTAATTTTGAAATAGTCTACATTCATTTAACAGTTTCTTTTTTATGGAATAGAAAGGAAACAAAACCGTATCGCCTGATAGAAAGTAATCAACGCCGCCTATAGACATCTGCAATATACAAGCGGAATTACAGTTTTGTGGCCGACTACTACTTTTTGTATGGTAATGGATAAAATAATTTTTTCTTTGCAAAGAATTTGCAAAGATCGAACTGGAAGGATATTCTAGTCTAAGTAAAAACTCGCGGCTGTAGCGCCTTTGATAATGATGAAAATATTTATAATTAATATTTCTAAAAATATGATTTGAAACAACTATTTTTTATGTAAATCTTGAGAATTAATAAACTATGATGTCACCATGTCAAAGATCAGGTTAGGAGGTGCGCTTTGGGTGAGGCGTACGTCCAGCAGTGGACTGCCGTGGGCCGATATTGATGTCACAATAGTACAAAATAAAATGTAAATTAAATACAGCTTTTTAAGGATTATTGTAATAAAGTCTTCTGATAGACAACAGGAAAGACTGCTTAACTTTTTTAAATCTGAAATCACATAAGATTAAAAACATGTTTTGAATTCATATAAAAACATTAGCTCACATTAAATGTACCTAAAAGGGCTACAGAAAATTTCATTTATGAAAGAGGCAAACAAATGCGGAAAGGGGCGGTTAAAAAACCCGCCTACGTGAAACGAATGTATTTATTTATTCCAAACTACATTCAGCAGTTTTCGTACATTAATTCAAACATTTTTGTAGCTAGTACCTTTATTAGGTTTTTTGATAAAACTGAAAATACGATGTAGTGTAATATGTTTATTTAATCAAATGAATGTATTTAGTTATTTCAAAGAGAAATTTCATCCTTATCGATCATGGACGATCTAGTTACAGTGTGTTTTTTCCGTCCTTAATTAATTGTTTGCCACAATCCACCACTCTGTGAAACTTTCTATCTAACCGATACGACATTAAAATATTTTAAAAACATTACCATTGCTTGTCTGCACCTTACAATTACATAAAAAAATTATATCCAGCAGTTTCGTGTTCATTAATTCAAACTTTTTTATAACTATATTTGTTTGTTTACTTTAATTCAACTGAATAAATAATATAAAATAATTCTAATGTACGTTGTTCTATACTTAGGCAAGTATGCCAGTAAGGTAAGACACACTGTTTCTGGTTACTGAAGGAATGGATATTATGCTTGAATAGGCGGATTGCCGGGAAAATCCTTTATTTGAGGAGATGCATATTGCTGCTCCTGCTGCTTTATTGATGTACTTTTGAAAATGTTATGCGAGGCGTGTCGATATCATGCTTTGAACTTTGAAGTCGAAGCCAAAATTGTGTCCTCGCGTTTACGCTAAAAACTTTTATAAGCCACAATCACTACCATGGTTTAATATTATGAAAATTTGTCGTGAAGTTGTAATAATTTAATATGTGGGTGTTGAGTTGCTTTCGTAATTTCTGTGTTAGGTATTGTTAGATTGTGTTTGTTTAGGAAGCACATAATTTAACTCTATAGCACAGGTCTGCGTAAATCAATGTTTTATACTGCATTTATTGAATTTCAACCGCTCTCTGAATTTTATGATATTTAGGTTTTCACACAGAAACTTAAAATATTTCTAGAACAAATTAATTTCCCAAAATTTTATTTTTGCCTATGAAATTTCTTTTCTAATCGGTTAAGTTCTTTCCAAGATTATCTCAGATAAATAGATGCAAATAGATGAAGGAATAAATCAATATGATCATTCCTTCATTGTACAAGATCGTGACCAAGAGTAGCTAACGATAAAAGCTATTTCTAGTGGTAATTTTTGCTTACAGCACCTCAATAAAATTTTAAATTTAAAAGCATCATTTTGGTTATCCCATCTAGAAAAGACATGGCTTTATTTTAATATTTCAGTTATTCAATTAAATTTAATTAGGTTAATTCAATTAAAATTAGAAAAATGTTTCAATTTTATTTGTTTACTTGTATTTGCAGTAACTTATCTACTCGTCAGTATGCTTAATGATGAAGCCTGGTTTAGGTCTCTCAATTTCAAGAGACAAAAACTGCTGAGGCTCGATATCAACTCCCACGAACGTAATCTCCTGTTTCACTGGTCACTACACGGTGACAGCGGTGGGATAACATAAATTAATATTATTATTCATTACATTAATATACAATTTAATAACAAAAACACATACCATTACTGTGACAAGTCATAATAATACGATAATTATGCGGAAGTGAGTGACATATTTTCATAACACAAAAGCCTTTGACAACGAATTTCACAACAAAAACAGCATTTCGCAAACGCCAGAAGGGTGTTGGGAGCGATATAGATATAGAGATATTTGAAACTCCAAAACCCCGTGTTGAGGACTGCTAAATTTCTTAGTATGATTCGCAATATGATCCAATCATATTGCGAATCATACTACGAAATACGACGGTAGGTGGATACTGTCTGCGGGAATGAGGGCAGGAAGTAGACCACTGCACTTGCTTGACCTTAATGTCGCCATCAGCAAATTGCGAGATAGCAGCTGCTTATGACAAGAAATTCTCCGACACAATACACGCTATTGGTTCACAAACTACTGAGGAATACTAGTTTCGTGACAAACGCTTTAAGTGACGTGTGGTATAGAATATAATATAAATAAATATAAATATAATTAATACAATACAATAATCACGTTAAATCAATAAAAAAAATATGTTTAACTTTTAGTAGTTTTTAATGTTGATTTTGATTGGTTTTAAGCTAATTTTTTTTTCTTTTAAAGTGGCAGATTGATAGCAGCAGAATTATACCAGTTCTAGCTATTGTAGCGGGCCAGCCGTACGGCTTACGGCGACATAATGGATCTTTAGGAGATTTTTCATCTTCGATGTTATTAAACTTTTCCAAATGAAATTGACTTTTAATGTATCACTGTACATTTTATATTATTTACATATTTTAATAATATTCTAATATTACATAAAAAGAAGTAATATAATATAAAAGATTTTATTATATTCAAAGAAAAAGTTTGAATACATTAGTGATACATTTATCAATATATTACTACACTACTTCCCCATCAAAAGCCTTAAATGAGTTACTAAATACGGATAATAAACGATAAATACCAATAACTACAACAAACTTTTATAATTTGTTATTAATAGTTAACAGAGAAGACTGATTTAAAATTGTATATCAATGATCATTTGCATCAAGCATCATCATCACCAACATCTAATTACTGGCACGAGGCCTACACACATTATACGTTCCATTTAGTCGGAGAAACTTTCCACTATGTATGTCAATACGCAGTCTCCATTCTATTTCCCGTCTTTTCCATTATTTGTCGGTTCTTCGACAAGCATCACCAGCCACTGCCTGCCAGTTTAATAACTTAAACGATTAGAGTCGATAATTTTGGTACTCCGGCAGTTTTCTTCATTTCGAATCAAATCTACCTGAGTATTTCCTCCCTATAGCTCTCTAAGGAACTTACATCTTATGTAGCAATAAGATTGTCGGTGTTCAGGTTTTACCACTGTATATATGGCCGGGAAGCATCCTGTGCCAACAAGGCATTAAGTTTCTTTCCATCCGCCTTTTGGATGGGATGGAACTGTTGTATAATATGCTTGATTTATCGAGTACCTAAAAAGACACTTTTAGTATTAACTCTTTATTGATATTGTAAATAGATTAAAAGATAAATGATTCGTTAAAATGTTTAGGTTTAAGATTAATTTTGCAACATCATTCTTGAATTGGTTTTGAAGTTCAGAACTTGGCACGAAATATTTTGGGTGTTATTTTAATTGCAATAATTTCAGGGTCGAGCCATAGAAGAATTTAAAGACTATCAAATTTCTTTATATACTCATGATAGTATTATTAATTTATTTAAACTTTTTCATAAAGTGCACAGCAGGCGAGCTTAGTGCCATTGGGCATTCTCTACCAGTCTATGTGCGGATGAAACAGAGAAAATTGGTTTGGAGGCGGTACAACCTGAAATAAAATAAAATAAAAATTATTTGTACATAGTCGGACTATTATATTTATAATACAGTTTTGTAAGAATAAAAGAATCTATCGTGTAAAAAAAGGAGAATAATAATGTATTTTAAGTACGCCGTATTACCATGTAATAGAATTTTTTTTATGGGATAGGAGGGCAAACGAGCAAGCGTGTCGCCTGATGGAAAGCAATCAACGCCGCCCACGGGCAACCGCGACACCGCAGGAGTCGCGGAAGCGTTGCCGGCTTTTTAGGTATGTATAGGCTTGTTTTTTGAAGGTTCCAATGTCGTAACGGTTCGTAAAGACCGCCGAGGGTAGCTGATTCCACAAACTGGTGGTGCGTGGAAAGAAGTTACGAGAGAAACGCACCGTAGTAGATCGCCACTCATCCAGGTGGTGGGGATGAAATTTTTCTTTACGGCGAGTTGTGCGGTTGTGGAATTCGGTGGCGGGAATTATTCCAAACAATTCCTCGGAGCACTCCCCATGATAGAAGCGGTAAAAAATGCTGAGAGAACAGACATCTCTCCGCGGCGCTAGAGAATCAAGTCGATCGGTGAGATCTTGGTCATCGACGATTCGGATCGCACGACTTTGAATACGATCAAATGGAAAAAGTTACTTAAACATTTGAAATACTTTTATACCATATGGATGTACACGCTAATGTAATCCTGTCCTCAGTAGAAGTGTCTTCGTTTGAGATGTCGCTGTACTCGTACTCTGATATCGCATTAGTAATAAGCGGTATTTAAATTCAATCCGTGTAAACATATCCAAAGGCGCTAGGATCGAGTAATATCTGTCGGGCGTGTAAAGAGGGGGTTATTAAATTCATCTCGCGGGCTGAGTGCACCGTGACCCATATCCACTCGTTGCACCACCCGAGTTATACGAATGGACTTTATTGATTCGCAGTCTTGAGACGCTTCTGTCCCTCTCACACTTATGACGAGATACGAGATGGAGAGAGAGCATCCCGTGGGCTACTTACTCAATATTCGAAAGGCGGCCGGGAAGCTTGCAGTTATAGGATGCTTAGGTAACACACCGCGCTAAGCGATAGGTCTCTGGTTTGAGGTGCTTGATTTTTACTGGGTACATTTATTTACTATTCTGTTTTGAACGAAAATTTTATGTAGTGAATTATATTTCATAAACATTTAACGTTTATTACAAGTAAATTTAATAAAAGAAAAGTAACAATTATCACATTTTTAAATAAGAAATCAACTCCTATTTGATTAAGAATCACCCTATTTGATTGAACCATATATATAAACAGATGTTAAATGATCTTTTTTGTTAAACATTTGACTCTAAAGATTTTTTCATAGTTCATATACTCGTATATTTCCGCTGCTGGACATGGGCCCTATCATTTACGGAGAAATGGACCCACCACTCTTGTCCAAGGCGGATTAGGTGAACTCAGACGCGGAAAAAGTAACTGTAAACTATACAAATATTTATTCCGATGTGGAAATTGAACCCACGACCATTAACTACAACTAAATTAAAAAAAAGTGGTAACTTTACCACTGAGTCAACTAGATTACGATTTTATTAAAAGATAAACATGTATATTTATCTTTTGTTAATATGTGTAGGAATTTAAAAAAGGTCGATTAGGTTTCAAATAAACGAAATCTGTTCAGACGAAATTCCATTATAAAATTTACCACATTACACAAATATGTCAAAATACAGGTTTATTTTTTGAAACTAGATATGAAAACGAGGTAAACGTTGTCAGGAGACACGTCTGTGAGGGAAGCCGTACGCACTAGCGTGCGTAGTGCGTGGGCGGGCAACGGCGGGGACGCGGACGGCACAGAGAGCGGCGGGTCGACGAACTGTCAGTGCTTTTGTACACAACTGTACAGCAGTAGTAGCAAATATAAGCAGCCCCTATCCTCTTAAACAAACATTACCAACTGCGGTTCTTGAAACTCTTAATAACAATCGAAATATTCGAGAAACACTATAGAGCACCGATTGTCTTTGTCACAAACCACTTTAAAGGCTAAATGATTCATTGAATTTTCGATTTGAATTCTCTGTATTCATTATAAATATTCCAAGAGTTCATATAGTCTTTAGGTACCCAACTAGTACCAAACTACTATATGAACCGCCCCCTAGTGAGCACTGGAGCCTTTCATGGGGGCGGTAGCGGATCCAAAGGCAAATGAATTATGAAATACCTCTATTTTCATGAAAAAAAAAAGTTTAATCGTTAAGGGGCCATCTAAAATATTTATCTTATTAAAGGGGGTGGTAATCCATAAAAGGTTGTTTTTGTGTCTTATCCACAATAAAATAAAGAACATTGCGTTTAATATATTTATATATTTTTAGGTAAAATTTAAAAACAAGCAAAGAAAATTAATTCAAATGCCAAATAAGTATCGGCTGGATTTTTTAAAAATATACTATGACTTTATTATTTATTTAATTCAAAGAATTTACCGTTTCCTCAAACGCCCTTTCATAAAACGACATTGATATTAAACGAAGACTTGCGTTCCTCAAAAGTTTTGAAACTAAAATATTATACTGGGTGAATGGGCACTAGGCGTGATCGGAGGGTGATATTAGTCTTTCGAATTGCTATTGGCCTGCCTAACTGCTTATTTATTTTACACTCTCAAAATTTTCTTATTATTTTCTTTAAAATCCGCAGATACATTGATAAGATTTACAAAAATATATAGACTCTGTTCACGTAAAGCAAGGGATTTTAATTGTGTACGAATTGATCTACTCCCGCGCTGGCGTTATTCCACTAATACGATTTCAATTACGACTTGGATGGGATAGAGTTACCGTTCGACTTAACGTTGATTTGTATTATGTGTTCTTCTCGTCGATATTAACGTTTCATAACAAATGATAACTTGTTAATGTGTATAAAGAAGCGAAACTAAAAAAATATTTACGTTGAATTATATTTTTAGGATTGGTTTTGAAATGGTAAATTAGTAATTATATATGTGGCCAGTCAAAACTATTACTTAGCTAAGATCCTCGACAAGCAAACAACAACAAAAAATTAATAATGTGTGTTTTCCTGCTGGATGAAGTGGATTTACCTGGAAAACACACACACATTATTAATTTTCTGTGGTTGTTTGCTTGTCGCGGATCTTAGCTAAGTAAAAGTGTTGACTGTCCACATACTAATGGATTTCCGCAGAGTAACGCCTGACTCCATTAATCAGTAATTATATAGTTTAAACAGCAATAACAGATAAGTATAATTAGTAATACATTAAACCAAAGTTTTCGATAAAATGTAGTGGACACTTTGGACATAACGGATTTCAAGAATACGGACGATATATAGATATATATAGTCTTCAACCAGTGCGCCCTGCCCGTACTCTCTTACGGTGCCGAGACGTGAACACTGACAGTCCATCTCCTCGCCAAGCTCAAAATCGCTCAGAGGGCTATTGAGAGAGCTATGCTCGGGGTTTCTCTGGTGGACAGAATTCGAAATGAAGAAATTCGCCGGAGAACCAGAGTCACCGACATAGCTCTTCAAGTTAGCAGACTGAAGTGGCAATGGGCTGGACACGTTTGTCGGAGAACCGACAATCGTTGGAGTAGACGAGTGCTGGAGTGGAGACCGCGACTCGACAAACGTGGGACCCTCCATCGACCCTCCGTCGCTACATCCTGCTAGTTGAACCGACGATCTGCGCAAGGCGGCTGGCAGAGACTGGATGCGTGTAGCCGAAGATCGGGCTAGGTGGCGCATCTTGGGTGAGGCCTATGTCCAGCAGTGGACTGCCGCAGGCTGATATTGATATTGATAGATGAAATATATAGAGATGGTCTTTGCCTGAGCACTGATATAAAATTGGAAATCATATTCACAGAACTATGTGTATGTATGTGCACATGTGTATGAGTGTCATACCCTACCATCTGTTCAAATGATATTAAGAAATATACTTGGAATGTGGAATTTGAAGAAGTTGAGCGTAATAAGGCGAAGTATGTGCGGCGACAGGAGACAGACCGCAAACTCATCGCGTAGCGCATATTGCATGACGTCACACCGCACACACGCTCGACATAAACACGGAGAAATTACTCACAACACTCCTCTGTCGCCCTGCATACTTACCCAACTATGCAGAGGAAGTGCACTATGTAAAGTCAAGTCTCTGGGAACCGCGCAAGCAATTCGGTATTTCCTCGTCTTATCATTTTGCCGTTAAGTTGCTTTATTCACATTATCAGGTTCGTTATTTGTAAAAGTTTGTCTTTAATGTAATTTTAAATGTTATGGAATGTTCTCGATGTAAAATCACACGAATGCCATTGAAGCATTAAAAACAACAAAACTACCTACACATTTAAATTATTACTTTTTTAAAAACATCTCGTATTTGTTCCCTTTTCCTATTAGAATTGTATACATATACATTTGTATAATTGATGAAATGTAATAATCATATATAATATTATGTATGAACCGCTTATTTAAGAGACATTTCAATATACAGAAAGCTTTTAAACAATGTACAACCCTTTAACCAGTACGCCGTAGACGTCTTTCTTATTTTAATATCTTCGTAGCGCTACGTAAAGGCGGTATCATAATAAGTTACGAACAAGGCTTGGGCCGAAAGCGCTCAGAACTTAGCTCAACAATAAAGTTGAAAAATCGAGGGGATTGCTGTAGTACGGGCGTGGCCAAGAAAAAGCGACGCTAAAATTTCGCACTTAATGAAACTGTTGTGTATTTACGGACCAGCACTACGCATTGTTTGGAAAATTTCAAGTTTTCCATTGCAAAAATGCATAGGTATTTAAGACGTTCGTGTAGGTGGTAATACGGAATCGTAATCTGACATAAGTGGGTGAATAAGGCAAGGGCATCTATACTATCACCATTATATATATATATATATATATATATATATATATATATATATATATATATATATATATATATATATATATATATATATATATATATATAAGACTTTCTTTTTGATGTTTTATTATTCCAGCCAAGAACTTTTGTGATCCTAGCCGATCCGGTTACGGTAGCCCCTTCAGAAAAATTCTAAACACGACGAAGGATATGTATTTTATTCCTTGCCAAGCATAGAAGGCACTTTCTCATCCGAATTCTTGATTCATATCGAAAAGAGTACGATTATAGAGTTTTTCAGGAAAAAATAACTTTTCTTATTGCTTTTGCCAATTCTGATACTTTTGGTTCATTTATCTGAATGAGTGACGATCTACTACGGTGCGCTTCTCCCGAAACTTCTTTTATATATGATACGACATTGGCACCTTAAAAAAACAAGCCTACACATACCTTAAAGGCCGGCAACACTTCTGTAACTCCTATGGTGTCGTGGGTGGCGCTGAGTGCTTTCCATCGGGCTTGCTCGTTTGCCCTTCTATCCGAAAAAAAAATTATATTGAGCGTAAGGAATTCTTGCTATGCTGCAGTTTTTGCAGTTGCTTTTTCCTGTAGATAATACATTACTTTTTTTTAACTCACAATTTATAGTGTCAAAAAAAGTATTGTTTGTTTCTTAATGTATCATAAAAGTTTTTCTTTCTACAAGTAAAACTAACTCTTCTTAAAGTGAACTTAAAAAAAGAACCCATTAAATCCAACCCAATAAATACGATTCTCCGACGTGGCTAGCTAGAACGACAGCTATTTCAAAAATACATTATTGAAGAGATATTTTAAAAGAAATAAATTTGAATAGATAGAAATAATATTAGACTTATATAGATAGTCATATTAGTAGACAACTTAAAAAACATCAGTTATGCACAAAACAAAATGAATTAGAAGGAAATAATTACTATTGTTCTATACTTTTTACTGAAGTAACTGTCTCAAATGATATCAATTAGTTTTCATTTTTAAATGTCCACAGTGGTAATCCCGGTAAACGACGCAGTGCAGGTCCGGGATACAAGTTTTAATTACTTCGCTCCCACTTCTCGGGCTTGTTCTTCCCATGGAGCTATCTCGTCTTTCAACTAAAAACTCTCATTTATAAACTGTGTTTTCAGATGCCCTTAGCCAGGCAGCTTAATGCAAAATGTGCTTGGAAACAGTCGTTAATTTGCAAAGGCCAGCAATTCCAGTAAAATGTGCAATAACTTACTATTACAAAACATATCAAATCACCTACCTATATTTTATTATTATTATATTATATTTATTTAATAACAATTTTTTTAATATTATTTTTAATAGGAATTATAGACTTAACTATTATGAAGTTAATATTAAAGTTGAAGCTATTAAATTTAAGCTGTAAACTGTATTTCTTTTTATAGTAGCATCAAAGCCTTACAAAAATGTAACGAACTTACTAATTTTTTATGTTTGTTTCAAATTTTAGTTTTAGACTGATATTTGAACTTTTAGCTTAGAAATCAGTGCCACTTACAAGTGCTACCAATTTACTATAAAAATTAATATCTATGAAGACGTGTTGAGGCTTCGAGTTGATGTTAAAAGAAATTCAGATTCACTTCAAAACTTTCTATTTATTACTTGTACACAGTATTCTTTAAATTGTATAAAACAGTGATGTAAATTGTAAACAATAGTTATATTAAAATTGCGCGGAACAAATACGATGCGTGTCGTCGCTATACGAGCGGACGGAGAAGTGGACGAGGCACTGGGTGTACAATGTTGCCACACTAAAAACAATGTGGTGTGTACAGACGCAACATCTACATTGACCAAGTACACAAAGTACACAATCTAATAGAATATCGATAATGAGTGGAAGAATCTTAGTGTTACCGCTTTTCGTTCATAACCTCACTCAACGAGAGGCAACGCATCTGCAGTGCTGTTTATATTGCGGATGTCTACAGGCGGCAATCGTTATTTAACATCAGGTTGCTCGTTTACTTATCCTTTCCATAAAAAAATACGGTTAATTTAATCCAAACAAAGCATTTCGTTATGGTAACATTAGTTTACTATATATAATATGGATGGTGGTCTTCATTCTGAGCTATAAGCGTTATGTAAGAATGACAAAAACCTAATAAACTTTCTCTGCCCCAGACCGGAGAAGTTTTAATAGTCTGGATAATACCTTCATAGTTATTTCTCTAACATTAAACCTAACATTAATTAAACAAAGTAACATGATAAAATTTATGAAACAAAAGAATGTATATACTATAGATATTAAATTATAATGAACGAACTATAGATATTAAATTATAATAATTTAATATCTATAGTTATAGTTAGATATTAAATAAAAAATAATGAAAATTATTTATTACACG
The DNA here is from genome assembly GCA_031353405.1 of Baronia brevicornis. Lineage (NCBI taxonomy): Eukaryota > Metazoa > Arthropoda > Insecta > Lepidoptera > Papilionidae > Baronia > Baronia brevicornis. The sequence goes on along the minus strand of JASFAT010000971.1, from coordinate 108,442 downwards.
TCAATTTCCAAATTATTTTCAATAAATTTTTCGTAGTTCGTATGTTTAAAGAATTAGCAAGTCTAAACAATAACTTTGCCATGCCACATGCCAATGAGTGTGTTGTGTCTGAAGTACAGACCTCATTAGACCAGGGGTCTCTCGAATCGAATCTCGAATTGGGGTCAGCGTAACCTAATCGAATTCAACCCCAAAAAGACACAAGTTTGCGCGTTTTCTACCAAAAAAATTCCCTTTGTCGTATCTCCTCGCTTTGGAGACACTCCCCTTAATCTTAAGCCGTATATCGGAATCCTTGGCGTTGATATATCGTATGACGCCCAGTTCCGCGGCCATCTGGAAGAAAAGGCCAAGCTGGCCTCGAAAAAGCTGGGTGTGCTCAGACAGTATTTCACATCTGGCCATTGCTTCCAACTGTACAAGGCATAAGTCAGGCCACACATGAAATACTGTTCTCACCTCTGGGCTGGGGCTCCCCAGTATCAACTTCTTCCATTTAATCGCATTCAAAGTCGTGCGATCCGAATTGTTGATGACCAAGATCTCACCGATCGGCTTGATTCTCTAGCGCTGCGGAGAGATATCTCATCTCTCAGCATTTTTTACCGCTTCTATCATGGGGAGTGCTCCGAGGAATTGTTTGGAATAATTCCCGCCGCCGAATTCCACAACCGCAGAACTCGCCGTAAAGAAAAATTTCATCCCCATCATCTGGATGAGTGGCGATCGACTACGGTGCGTTTCTCCCATAACTTCTTTCCACGCACCACCAGTTTCTGGAATCAGCTACCCTCGGCATTTTTTCCGAACCGCTACGACATTGGAACCTTCAAAAAACAAGCCTATACATACCTAAAAGGTGGGCAACGCTTCCGCGACTCCTGCGGTGTCGCGGTTGTCCATGGGCGGCGTTGATTGCTTTCCATCAGGCGACACGCTTGCTCGTTTACTGCCTTACTACTCGCCTTACTGTTAACTCAATGTTGAAAATTATTTTATCTTCTTCGCTTCATCTAGTTACGGTGTCCGTCTTTACTTTGAGTTTTTACCGTATGCTTTTACTTATATTATTATTTTATTGTTTTCACTCAGCGCATTATGGACTCAGCTGAAGCTGCAGCACTGTCCCCCAGCACCAGCACCTCCGACGGCAGCCCCGGCTCGTACTTCGACGCGCGTTGGCTTAACGTGCATGCGGATGACGGCACGTTGGCAGCGCGCGCACGACGTCTAGTGCTGTCACCCAGCCGACATTTCGACCACATCGCAGTCAACACCACGTACAGCGCCGTACTTATGCCACCCTATATCAATACCGAAGGTAACCAACGAATTATTCAAAATTTGCATTCATAATCTTTGTAATTTATAAAATAAATATTATAGTTTAAAAAAATAGCACTGGTGTACATTAACAATTATCCATTGATAAAAAGTAATTTTCATATATCATCTTTTGACGACCTAATTGGCTTGATGGCGGAGCTGTCACTTTAAATGCCGCCATGAATTTACTAAAGTTAAAAATTTTACTTAAATAATTTACTAATAAAAAAAAGGTTAATGTAAAACAACATTAACATGAAGAGGGCAAGTAAACATAAAACACTTAAAAAATCATAATAAAAGCAAATGAAAATAAACTGTCAAAAGTGTTAAACTGCAGTACAACAAATAATTCCTACCCTATAATTTGGGAAATGTGCGTCGTGAAGCCACAGCATAAAAGGTTTTGCTGGGACCATTATAGAAAGAGATTTTGTTACGATTTAACTAAGGTTGCAAGCTAGTTCTGAAATAACTTAATTGAAGTGACTCAGAACAGTATTCAAATTCCAAAAAGGTTATTCTAGTTTGGAGAATTTCAAATTCAAATCAATATTCAAAAAAAAATCAATATTAAATGAACATTTCATATCAAGTATGAGCGATTTATCCCCTCATTAAAATGCAAGTGACAGGCAGACTGTGATAAACTTTTGCCTTAAAAAAAAGTAAATCTGATAAATTGATGATGTACAAGTTAAAAGTTCAACATAAATACATCAGAGTAGGCCAAATATAATAATTCATGAACAAATAATTTTTACTTATTGCACCTCTTTACTTCATATGTTCTCAGTAATAGTTTTGAGAAAGGCCCTTTTTACTTAAGTTTAGGTTCTAATTATTTTGAATATTAATTTTTAAGCAATAGTTAAAGTTTGTATCATTGTATAGAAGTTACAGTAATTATTATTAGCATCCTCCCTTTAAACCTAATTAAATTTTGAATATTATTTGAAACGATAACACTCGTCTTAAGTGTCATATAAAGTTAATGTTTTCATTAAATAGATTATCAGATTTGAAGTAAGTATTTTAATAGATAAACGTTATATCTCGTGATTTTATATTTATTCACTATATATATATATATATATATATATATATATATATATATATATATATATATATATATATATATATATATATATATATATATATATATATATATATATATATAAATATTGTGATGTGTGTGTGAAATATTGGGATTAACCATTATTTAATAACTTTGTTACAATGATCGCAAGTTCACAGAAATAACGGGGGTTATTATATCTTTTAGCTATTAGAGTTAGGATTAATTCGAGCTATATAATACCTATAACAGAAAAGAGATAAAATATATTATATTTTAGTCCACATTTCATATATATATAATTATATAATGATAATAAAAATATATATATTCACACCTATTCCCCTCAGGGGTTGGCAGAGTACAGAGCTTCATCCGCTACCATTCACGAGTGCAATTTAAGGCAAAAATAGTGAAGTACTACTAGAATTACATTATTTTCGATATTTTCGATAGGCTTATTATGTATCGAAATATATTACAATTGCTATGTAATTATATAATAAAAACAATTATATGAGATAATTAGAATTTTAAATATTTCTTAACAATTTTAACCTTTTAAGAATCGACTGCAATTTTTAAAGTATTCCAGCTTTGATGAGAAACTCTTTGACACACATCTCCAACTAAGATTTGCGAGTCTCTCATTCAATCCACTAACGATGATCCATCAAGTCCCCATTAAACTGGCATTTTTCATCTATTGTTCAACCTGTAGCCCGTAAGTAGTGAATTCGAGGTCTTGTTCCCGCTTTTTTTTCTGCAACATAATAGTGTCGCAGAAGGCCGCCACTGAAATAAATATTAAACCTAAAAAATTTTATTGTATTGAGTTTACATTTACGTACGTTCTATTATTTTGTTGTACCTACACAAAGGTATTGACCACTGGAAATAATAAATGTTAAGATATGATTCAAATGAATAATACTCTTGCAAAATTGAATCTGCAATTCAAAATATCGCAACTAACTTTCAACGGTACTGCAGCGTGCATGCTGTACTGCTACGGAGACACCCTGGACCTTTAGGGGGTTTTAACTTCTATAAAATGAAATTTTTCCAAGTGAAATTAATTTATTTTTCTATTCACTGTACATTTATATTTTATCCATACTTTATCCACACTTTATAAATATTATTTACTTGTGCAAGGAAAGGCATTCTTTTTATAAAACAATTTATTTCTTTTTTTATTTTAAATTTAAAAATTACAAATTTAAAAAGTAATAAAATGTCAAAGGTATTGTCATATATATTCAAATAAAAAGTTTCATTACATTAGTGATACATTTATCAATGTATTACTACAGTACCTACGATTAAAAATTTATTCATTATCATTTTTGTAATAGATGGCGAGGTGCAAAATCAAATTTCGTGGTCGGAACACTTGGACCCTTTGTTCGTGAATAATTACGAGATAGATCCAACATTGTCATGGCAATACTACGCTTCGTCTACGGGCTTCATGCGAAGATATCCAGGTAATTAGCATTTTTACTATTAGAGTTTGTCATAAATTCTAATCATAGTTATATAATCTTTTTTTATGATATAACAATTACAATAGACTACATTTGCAAAGTGAAAACGGTTTTAGAATTTTAGCTTTTATTGCATTTATATAATATTAAAAATTTAAATTATAATGACTAACAATATGGTAAATTCCAATGTATATGGTGGTAATGTAAGATAACTAAACTCATCTTGGGACATCAACTATTGCCACGTGCAAATGCTAAATAATAGTTACAATACTCTAACAATTAACTAATGGAAGTATGACCACCTACTTCAACGGTAGGTTGTAATAAATTGTAAAAAAGGACCAAGAAGGATTGCTGTACATTGCCGGTATCGGTTGCCTACACACCCTCCAACTTTTAATTCGACGATGTTAACGGCTAACTAAATCCTCCTAACTTGGATGAGGTTTATATATATTTGTTACAAGCTGATGATTACGATAATGATAATATGACGATAAAACCATGATGACTCTTAACCACCAACAAAAGTATCGGGTATCTAGTACTGATATCACTGATCCAGTTTCTCCAAACTTGATATATTTTTTAGATCAATAAGGGAACTTATATAACACTGGGATTCTTTGTATTGTAAGTGCCATTACTATTTTAGCTTTATTTCCCACACCTTTTCTTAGGTTTTTCTAGATTTCCTTCGCCTATTGTGTGATCCCTTTTTGGGTAAAAAGCTCCTCCATCTTTATCCATTTCTCTCTGTCTAGGGTTTGGCTCATACAGTTTTTTTTCTTATTTCTACAATATCGTCTGCCCGCCTTTTCCTTTCAAATAACGATCACTTTGCATCTGTGATAGTGTGTGATTATGATGTGATTTTTAAACGTCTCAATTAGTTATGTTATCGTAGGATATTATCGTAAATTTTAATTACATTTTGTATTTTAATATTAGATATTTTCATTTATAATTCAATATGAACATGTAAGAAGTCTAGATTCTGAATTAAATTTTTCTCTTTTGAAAAAAACAATCAGACATGTTTCTAGTAAACCAAATAAATATACGATCATCGGAAATTCTTTGTTAGTCTATTAATCTATGAAAACGGCGAAACATGCGCACCACAAATACAATAGAACCTTTTCATAGCAAATCCTTTTGTAGTAAATACGATTAATTCTTAAATAAAAGCTTCATGAAAAGAAATGTGTATGCTTATTTTAAAAAACTCAATTTCATTAAACAAAAATCCCTTTTGTAACGCAGTTATTCTACATTAAACAGAAAACATCAATTTCTCAGTGACAGTTCATACCAGCTAAAATTGTAAAATTTTATATTGGCTTGGGTTTTTAATCGTAGTAAACAAGACGTACTGTACTCACTGACCATTAAAGCAATATTATTATATCATTTTTCTTAATAAAACGCTTCAAAATATACACAAGTCTAGTAATAATACCCATAATAATCTAAATACAGAGAATAAGTACAAATGTACTCATTAAATACTTATTTTGAATTGCTCTGCACTTAAAAAATATACCGCCGCTACGATTCCGACACACCTTTCTTGTTTCCATCACTTGTGATTAAGCTCGCCCCTAGCCACGCATTCTTTGGCACGGCAGACCGTGGATTGGCGGAGAGGAAGGTAAAAGGATAGAGGAAAAAAGGAAAAGGCCGGGGAAAGAAAACATGGCTTTAGGCAGGATAATAGGGATATGATACTACCACAACGGAAGGCGAGGATTGTAGGACGATAGTATCTCGGGAAGCTGGGGTCGCGTACCCGTATACCAATACCATAAATACCGGACAAGCGGCCAGACAAAGATACTTCCCGACACACATTTTTATTGGTTAGGCATAGGTTTTAACTTGCTTATTTACAATAGTAGAAAATACTAACTTTACTAATAGGATCATTAATAGTCCTTTATTGACATATTCTTCTAGAAACAGTTAATGGTCATTCAAAACCTAATTATTATTAACCGTCTTAACTACATACATATATTGTGTAATGGTTAGAGCTCGCGAAAAATGAACTACATAAAGAAAAATATGAGTATTTAAAGTAATAAAGCCATGGGGATAGATAGGTATCTCCATATAACCATACCATTTATTACCTCAAATACTTTACTATAATCGTATTTTCGAGTAAGCAAAAAGGTACTAAGAAATTATTGTAATGAAAATTTGTATCTATTGTAATACAAGTTAATTAAGGTTAGTAAAAGTAATATGAGCGTTATAAAATAAAGCGCATTTTTAAGATGTTTATCAGCGATTTTATTTTGTTTTACCAGCTATGTCCTGGCCACCGGAAGATGGTTATTCTCACCATGCACGTGACTTCTACGATTTCCGATCCTCAAATTGGTTTGTTGAGGCAGCCACATCACCCAAAGATCTGGTCATACTGCTGGACGACTCAGATGACATTGGCTCTTCATACTGGAGACTGGCCAAAGCTACCGTCTCAGCGCTGCTGGATACGCTTGGACCAAATGACTTCGTCAACATATACCGTTATAGCGAAACTGTGTCAGAAATTCATCACTGTTATACGAAGATACTAGCTCAGGTGAGTTCCAAAATAAATATCAGACACAAAACAAATTAGAGCACAAGTGCTTTTTGTGGAGTACTAGCTCCTAGTGCTTTTTGTGGAGTACTAGCTTAGGGTTGATTGAGAAAAAAATCTCAGTGATCGTACACACCTAAAATTTCAGATACGTTTTTAAGGACATCATGAGGTAACCTGCGTGCTAGATATAATGTTTTGACGTGCTATGCTTGTTATCGTTTGTCTCTTTGCCTAACACTGAAAAGTATGTAAATGCTTTTAAGTAACTATATAATTTTATATTTTTTAACCCATATATTATGGTAATTATGTGTATTAAAATTATATTTGAAGTAAGAGCATCGGTTTTGAATTCCTGAGGTTTTATGATTAAATGTTTAATCATAAAACTTCAAGAACTCAATACCGGTATATTTAGAAAGTTATTAATATTATCATTGATTAATAACAGCACCTGACTTATCATTAAAGCTTGAAAATGCTTTGAAACTCTTATTTAGGTAGATTTATATAATTAAGAAATAGTAGTAGGTTTATTCCTACCTGTAAGAAGCATCAATGACATGGCTGAATTACTCCGAGAATATAGAGATTCCTAATAGTTAACAGCTCCTTTCAAAGTATACAATACAAACATATGTATATTATAATTTTTTAATATTTGGTTCCGTTCAGTATGAAGACTTGTGATGCGATGCAGACTCGTTTAGTTATAATATTTTATTTATTATATTTAACTAATATATAATATTTTAAAGCTATGAATGAAGTAAGTGCGAAACTGTACCAATTTTAAAATCATCGAACATTAATCTACATACACATTGTAATCTACATTCCTATGAGTACTGCCTAAATAAATCCTATATATTTTTTTGGAAATTATTTTACCATTGTTAATAAAACTGTATACAAAATTATTAACATAATATCAAGTACTGAATAAAGCAATGGACAGACAGATATGCTTAAAGTATGAAGGTTAGTTTAATGTGTAACATTAAAATTATTAATTTAAATATTTTTATTTTTCCGAAATATACACATTGAAATCTCCCTAAAACATTTATTATACAAATCTCAAAGATTTTAAACTCTAAATTGTTCTGTGAATCAAAGGGCAAATGCAGGTATTGCGTGTCGTGGTTGGTACGCATTATGCGATACCCATCAGCCTTCGGGCGTAACGTTCCTTAATGGAATCAATCAAACGGGCTTTTATTCAGGCCTCCATTAGATTTGAACAAATAAACACAGACAAAATATCAAACTTAGAACGAATTTTTATCCAAACTAGTTAAATGTTTCGGTTACTTATATACTAAATAATCGGATTACTGTAATATGAATTAGATTATCAACATGTTACAGTTAGAACCCTGTAATATAAAACATTTTCGAGGACATCAAATTTTAGGTTTCAAAGAAATACAATTTTGGTCTTTATAAACTATCATACGACGAAAAGGCAAAAAAAAACGACTCATCTAAAATATTGAGACACCTCTCAAATTTGACTTTGAATAAATTTCGATCGTTCGATGAGAGCACTCATCCGATTAATGAAAAATCATCATGAAACTGAAGAGTATGTTTACGTTTTTTCAAATTTTATCCTATTTATTTATTATTATTTCAAATATTATTGTTGTGGTATTGCAGTTATCTCATTTTCGTTCAGGTATTTATGAGAAATTAGCCCTGGGTTTGTAAGTCTTAATTATAATAATAAACACAATATTTTTCTAACACAAAGTTTGTAGCATTTAGTAACTGCAAGTGTGTTAAAAACGATTACTAAGAAATATAATTTTGGTTTAGTTCATTTGCTTGACATAATGAATTTAATTATTTTTCTAAAATCATTTCATCAAATTTTCAAAATTCGCAATATGACTGAGTATTAATTTAATTTTAAACACGCTTGGATTTGAATACATATTTAACAGGAATTGGAGGAATCTGTGTCCTAAGTATCCATTTATGGCATAAACCTTCAATTTTAAAATAAAACATATGTAACCTTAGTAAATTCAGCCAAATAAAAATAAGCAAAAATATAGCCGCAAATAGAACAATGGCTCACCTATCTCGAGAATAAAACATAATCAATTTACGTGGCTTCAAATCTGGTACAGACTAAATAAGAGATGTTTGTATTGGATTTTACCTTACTTATTTTCTACTGAGATATTCGTTGTTGTTTTGTTTGTACCGAATATCACTTGGTTTGTGTCAAGTGTTTTTACTACCTTTGTTACAAAATTCACAAGTAAACCGAAATTAAAAAGTTTGTGAAGACGGCGTTAAGTATAAAAATCTTAATTATCCAAATGTTATATAGCACTTTTATATTTAAACCTTCCATTGAATTCCCCATTTCCTTGAATGCTTAAGTATTTTAAGTAATGCTTAGGCATTCATCAATGTCTAAGCCCAGTTCTATATATGATGAACAAATTGTAGGACACTTTAAGTGACGTTTCTTTAAAAAGGTCTTATAACGTTTTATTAAACAGTCGTTCTTATTTGTTATATATATATATATATATATATATATATATATATATATATATATATATATATATATATATATATATATATATATATATATATATATATATATATATATATATATATATATATATATATATATATATATCCATTATTTTATATATTTATTATTTTGAGAGCGTCTTACTATGTTTTGCAATCTGTTTTTTCGTTTCACTTTTATCATAATTCTACATCTATATCTGTGTATGGAATAATGTTTCAATTTACTTCTAAAAGAAAACTGTCCTAAAGAAAGTAGTAAAGTTGGCCTATGGACAAAGAAGTCCCAGTAGGACTTCACACAGCGGAATGCTGGGAAAAATATCCAAGGACTTGCCCATAGTTGGTACGATCAATAACAAGATAGATAAGGCTTACGTTTTTGACAAGATCTACAAAATTCGGCTTTATGAAAATAGCAACGCAACAATGAGGCAGAAACACCTCAGCATTTTAAGAGACGGTTCTAAAACATCGATAGGCACAGGCTCCGGGGTCTTCTCAGAAGACCTAAATATTAACATCTATCAATCGCTGGGGATACACAATTTGGTCTTTCAAGCTAAATGCATGCCATAAACGCTATTAAAACTCGTGAGGTCAAAAGACCGTCCATAAAGATATTTACGGACAGCCGATCTGTACTAATAACGGCTTTGAACAGTAAAAACATACGTTACAGAATTATTCTCAATTGCCATGAATTGCTTATGGAAGCGGGTAAACATAATCGTATCATCCTATATTGGACCAAGGGGCATAGTGTTTGAAATAATGCTGCAGACGAACTTGCTAGAAAGGCATCAACAACTAGAGCCTTTGAATCGGAAGCAATGATACCATTGCCCTTCGGTGGCAAATTAACTCTAATCAAAAAACATACGAACAAATGCTTCAACGACTACTAGACCAATCACAGCGGTTGTCGACAGTCCAAAGATAAGCCCTACCTGAAATCAATCATGGCCTTGCAATAAAACTCTTTTATCACAGAAAACCCAACTACGTGTGTGTGGTTATTAGCGTTAGACATGGTCCATTTAACAAACATTTGTTTGTGTTAGGTGTGACATACAATCCACTCTGCAGGTATTGCATGGAGGAGGAGCAAACGGCTGCTCACATCGTGCTTCGGTGCAGAGGAGTAGCCAACTATTGGGTCACATACCTGGGTGCAATCGAGTCCCGCGTGGATGCTGTAGGCAAACTTGAGAGGCTGCTGCAGTTCTTCAAGAAGTTAGCTCGATAGAATAAAAGCTATCCATTCAGCAACACGTAAAATAGGCGCATGTTGTCGTTTAATTGCGGAAATCAGGCCGTTACACCATTTACTACCTACAGTGTAGTGCAGATTCTACACCATAGATCATGGTCATCAAGTAGATATCTCAAAATAATATAAAAACGTTGTATTTTTAAAGTAAAGAATCTAAAAAGAATTGTGAGGAATTCACAATGATAAGAATAAATTTCTCAACTTTAAATCTACAAATTCTTCATATATACACTAAGATGTATTATATTAAAATGTGTCTCAACTTTTACAAGACACTTCATCAGACTAAGTAGGGAACTACTTTGCAAGTAGAGTATCGCGTTGATGTGTTTACTTATTAACCAACTTTTGCGATACAATCTTCGTCACAAGAAAGTGTCATATAACATGTGACAGGTGGATGCTTCCAAATCGTTATCAGCATTGTTAACTCACTTTCGCAAGTTATTCATGAGAGTCACCTACATACATAAGTAAATATGGAATACTTTTTGATTTATGTTTAATAATTTTATATGTGATGCCTATATCAATCTTTCAATTATAGTTTCAATGAAACCTTATTTTCTAAGACATTTAATAAGATGATGCCACGCCTCACACTGCTAGAGAGACCATGGAGCTTATTTTTGATTTCTTCCTATCGTCGACGACCAATATTCTTTAGAACTGCGGAAGAATATCTCTCAATATCTTTTACCGTTCGTTCGATCGTTTTTATTTTATGAATCGTTCGGGATAATTCCGGCCGCTGAATTCCAGTATCGCACAACTTGCCACAAGGAAAAGTTTTATCGCCACCATCTAGATGAGTGCTGATCCAATACGGTGCGTTTTTCTAGAAACTTTCCATGCACCACTACGACATTAGAACGTTCAAAAAACAAGCCTACATATTTCTTAAAAACCGGCAACGCTACTGCAATCCCTTTGTCGCTGCGGATGTAGTATATGGGCGGCATTGATTGCCTTCCATCAAACGACACACCTGAACTTTTGCCTTCCTATCTCATAAAACAAACAAATTAATAACCCGCTCCGGCGATATACCTTGGCCTCCCAGGTCGCCGGATGGACTTCTTCTGTGGAGGGTACCTCAAAAGTAATGTCTATGAATCAAACCTAACGACCATCTCAGGAATAAAAGAAAATATCGTCTCCGAGGTTAACAACATCCTGACATTACTACTTCACTGAGTGGCACAGAATACTGTGACTAGATTCCAAGAATGTGCCTGACGTGGTGGTTAACATTTAGACGAAATAATTATTAAAAAATAAAAACCCCACTTCTCTTCGTCGTTAAAGTTATTGAATTTTATTGATATCCTTTGTAGTTTTTTATTATTTACATTTGAGAACCTAATTAATTCTACCACCGGATCCTATATAAAGCACTGACTTCTCTTTCAGGTCAAGTTTTATACTTACTCATCGTTTTTAACTTTAATTATTGTGTATTTTAGGAAACCACGAATAGCATTATATAATGTATAAAATGAGTAGTAACATAATGTTTGTTTTTGTTTTAATTTATATTTTAGCTTCCTATATAAGACAAATAAAAATTAAATTAAAGTGAATTTAATTAAATAATATCCAAGAAAGCGAAAAAAGTTGTGAATGTTGTGAATACACAAGACAGCAAAATCATCTTTTTATATTTAAAAATCAAACCGACTAACAAAAAATATGTGTTCCGAAATATCATTTTATTGTGTACAGTACACTATTTTCTAAGTTCTCCAAATTTTTTAAAAACATACATCATCATAATACTCGCTATTAATAACACGTTTTCAGTTCATAAGGTGAGAGAACACCTTAGATTTTCAGGGAATTCCTCGACATGTCTACCTAATCGTATTACCCAAGTAAAAGCATTTAAAGGTTGGTACTTAGACGTTGAAAGCTTTGTACACACGTTCACGCGCTTGAGCTAATATACTACGCAGCAATTACCCCTCGGCAAACATTCCTAGCCCCTTATTATGTTCCCGACTTAATGAAACTTTGGCTGTATATTTAAGAGTTGTTACATATCAACATTCAGCAAGTTTATTTGTTAGTTTAGCCGTGATAACTTTCGATTGAAAAGATTGAAAATTTACTGTAAATTCTATCTCAGATTATAGAAAACCTTTAAAGTTTTAGCTTAGCCTTGTACACTTGTTCAGGTAGATTTTTTTAAACTTTTTCTTTACTATAGACTATTTGGTAGTTTACATAACATTGGAATTAAGGATTTAGGTGTATCAAGGTTAAATTGACCATTACAAACCACAAACTAACAATGACGTCAAATACTTTGGAATCAAATACTTTTTGGACGTTATCACCATTTCATCAGTTAATGGTACCAATTTAGATACAAATAATTTTATATTTTTATATATTCACGCCTATCCCCCGTAGGGGTTGGCAGAAACCACAGAGCTCCATCCGCTACCATCCATCGCAGCGAAACGGCTCTCCATTAGTCGCTTCTCGCCTTCGTGGGAATCAGGACGTAACAGGTGGTGAACCACGTCGCCGTCATTGAAAAGAAACTTATTCGACGCTTGTTCCATGCACCTAAGATCTGTGAGAACCTATTACAAGGTTTCGTAAACTGTGGGGCACCAATTGTAGCATCTACCCCGGGAGGGTCACGTTTTTAAATCATTTTTTTAACTCATCTACCTCTTCAATTTTTTGGACATTAAATTTGTAAATTCAAAAACAGTAGACACACACATATGATTGGCTTGAACTAATATTTGACTTAAATTTGAGTCAATGTAGCTAATAGCTTTTGTCTATGTAGCTAATGGCTGATGGCTCTTTACTATGTTCATTAAATTTAGTAAAGTTATCAAAAAATGTAGATGAATCTTTATATTATAAATATAGTAGTACCTAGTGAGATCTGCCCATATATGTATTTCATATTACTTGTAATGTATCTTTACATATCAGATTTTACCTTCGGTGTCAAGACTAAAAACAAGTAACAACAATATTTTTATTTTAATGTAAAATAATGACTAATAGAAATATTTACCTTGACAATAATAAAGCTAAATAGCAAATAAGATGTTAAAATGTTTAAAACACCTGTCTCCATTCAAGTTTCTCTTTTAATCTAAGTTTCGCGGCTTATAAACCCTACTTAACAATACCGCTACAATCTAGGTAAGCGGTGGCAGCAATCCTTGACCCTACTAAGTTTTAAAGGTCAGGTGAAAAGTGGCTTTTCACCATCCGTTCCGGTGCTTTCACAAAACCACACTCAAAAGCATCTTTTCAAAACGAAATACCTACATTTCTAAATAAAGCGGAAAATTTTTTCTTTGTAAACTTATTGCTACTTATATTTTAATGTCATTGAACTAAACATTTTATAAAAATGATAAACATATAATGTTAATCGATTGTATATTATTGAATTATATTGAATAATATTGAATTAATCTCAAAGTTCTATAATAAAAAAGTCGTAGATTAGTCTCGTACTTACTTGACAAATTATAATGAAATTGAAGTCTAAAGTAGTTATTTTGACAAGTTCAGGCTCTTCAGATTGCTAGAGCTATTGATTAACTCTTAAGGGTAACCTCTTTTGTATAGCAAACTATATATATACATATGTTTATATGTCATTGCCACACGCAAATACCACATGCAAAACAAGGGTCAGGTGCGATGTTACCGTCGGAGTTATTGGTTGCGGGTTCGACTCCCGTATCGGAGTAAATTATACATATGTAAATCTATCAATATTAAAGTTGTTGCTACTCCATCATGCTATTTAGTCAAATAATAGGGGCTTGATATAAATTTAAGATTTGCGATGCAGCATAGGAACAATGCTAGCTAGTACTTTTATATTTTTATAATATATAATGCTTATTTCCAGGCTGTTCCAGAGACGTTGCGTGAATTAAAAAGCGCAATATGGGGAGCAGAACTGACTGGCGGCACTGCCAACTTGACGGGAGCTCTGACTACTGCCTTCGAAATACTACATCGGGTATAATTTTATTATAACAGTTAGTTATTTGTGTATGTATACGCACATGTACATCTTATATAACAGAACCAAGTTCATATAACTATTAAAAATATCATTACGAGTGATTACCCTAGTTTGTTAATAAAAGCAATTGAAATAACAAAGTATTTTAATATTTCATTTTCACATTTATAAAAAAGTTAATGATAAAATTTGGTTTTTCCAAATGGCATGATACTAATTCAGATTAAGGATTAATTCTATAAGCTTTCCATATAATTTTCAAATCATAAATTTGCAGAAATAAAACAAATCATAGAATAACTCTGACATCTACTCGCTGACATAACCGGACATACATTTTTAGATACTTCATTACAATGTAAAATAAATGAATGCAATGACATATGTGTAATATATATATATATATATATATATATATATATATATATATATATATATATATATATATATATATATATATATATATTGGCTCTTGATGATAATGCTTAGTAAAATAATTTGTTTCTTTATTGTTTAGTATAATCGTACGGGCCAGGGGTGCCAATGCAACCAGGCGATAGCGGTAGTGGGCGCGGGCGGTGGTGCTAGCGGCGTGAAGGGTGTGTTCCGTGTGTGGAACTGGCCACATATGCCTGTGCGCATATTCACATACCGAGTCGGCGGTGACGCGGCAGCTGGACACATTATGAAGGATATGGCTTGCACCAATAAAGGTAAAAATAAACATCTGTTTCGTCGTCCCACGTCCCGTCCCACCAAACGTCCCACTGCAAGGCTTTGAAGATTTATTAATGACGCTAAAAATTAAAAAGTGGCAAAGCCATAGTAGCACTAATGGGTTGGCTAGACCGGGGAAGTACCATACACCCACAACACATCGGCATCAAATGGTAGCACTTTACAGTGCTGCCGCTTTTCATACCGTGAATACATGGATCCGGAGGCATCATTACTTTCTCCTTTCCTTATTTTCTTCTATTCTTCCATAACTTTCTTCTTCCCTCTCATTAAGTCCTTCTTCTCCTCCGTTTATTCACAACCTTATTCTGTGGTTGCTAACGCATCTGCAGTGTTCTTAATCTTCCTACTTACCGTCAGGTAACCTGATTGTTTGTTTCATTACCGTATCTATAGAAAAATATATCTATTTTTAATAACTAATACAACGTATATATAAGAAAAATAAAAAATATATAAAAAGTACGATAAAGTATTTTGATATTACGTGCGATTTTCAGTTAACGTTTTTCACTTGTTATTACATGTTTCTCTCACCGTCAACCATACAGAGGCATATATATATATTATAATCACACTGGTATCAACATTTCATTCATTAATTCTTAGTAGGTATAAACCACGCGATGTCCTTCGTTTGACGTTATTTTCTGTTGCAAATGCTTTGTGAAGGGGGCTGAGAACATTATAATAATTTGTTAATGTAGGTTTCTACGTGACAATCAACGAACACGCAGAAATCAGACACAAAGTGTTGCACTTCGTCGAGGTACTAGCGCGTCCGCTGGTCATGTACCAGACGGTACACCCTGTACACTGGAGCCCAGTTTACGTCGGTGGAAGGGTAAGCTAATCTACCTTTCGAATATCATTTATACAATCACTGCATTCATAACAAAATCGCAACTGTGTTTTTAAAATGACGACTACTATTACGATTAGTTCTAGCCTTTTTGTTCATTGAAATTTCAACTTTACTTGTATGTTTTATGGTCTATTGTAAATCATCACTTAAAAAGTTTGTTACTGTTAAGATTTGTCATGCCTAGATATAATTATGTGATATATCGGAATCCTTAACAATAAGTACCTATGAATAGTTATGACATAGATTATCATCTTCATATTGAAATTGGGTTTCAGTACATGGTTTTAAAGTGTAAGTTTTTTTAATTAGTGTCAACTAAAGTAAAGTTTTGCTAGCCGTGCTAGCTTGTAACTAGTTACGGTGATATCTTCTGTGAAATTCCAAAAGTATCTGCTTTAATTAGAAAATAATTTGAAAGCAATGTCTTAATACGGCAATGAACGTAGATTGATTACACCCCAAAACTATTGTCCTTATTGCAATTAAAGTTGTGTATAAAATTGTCATAGCTAAAAAATACATTTAACATATGTACATATAATATAATGCTAATGGAATAAATTCTTTCGGACCTACAGAGTAGCAGCCTAGCTGATGATGGAATGGGTCAACTCATGACTTCCGTCACAGTTCCTATTTTCGATAGGAGAAATCATACGGTAATATTATTGTTTGAAGTATTTATAGCAATACCGGTTCGAGATTTTTTTATGACAATCTGTTTATTTATTAGCAGCAAAGAGAGGCGAATCTGCTCGGTGTTGTAGGTACTGATGTGCCTGTCGACCAAATAAAGAGGCTCGTACCACCATATAAGGTTAGTATAATACATATATACGTATATATAAACAAAACAAAATTCCATAAAAAGTAATCCTCGATACGATCATAAATAGTGGAACGGGTTCAAGGGTATTTTTATCACTTCATTTTCAACAGCCCACATATGTCCCACTGCTGGGCACGGACCTCCCCGTTTCTGGAGGAACGGACATTAATCCACCACGCTTTTGCAATGTGGATAAGCAGAAAGCCAGACTCGAAATGTCTGTAGGTCATACATATATTTATCCCCATGCGGGGATCGAACCCGCGGCCATTGACTTCGTATATGAAGATGACAGCCCCGCCACTGAGTTTATTATTTATATTTTTTCGGTTATTTTATCACTTCAATAATTTAACATCAAATTGTATTCTGCAAGTCTAATCAAAGCCAGTCTTTAAAAAATCAGTACATTTAATTTTGTATCTTTTTTTACAGCTAGGAGTAAATGGATACTCCTTCATGGTGGACAATAACGGGCATGTTCTATTTCATCCTGATTTGAGACCATTGGTATGTGTGATCAAATTATTTGTGTAATCTTTAAATGTTGGTTTAAAGTAACAAGTATTTTTTGTTTCAGCATACTAATGAGGAGGTAAGCAATGAATGAATCAAAAGCTAAATATAATTTTCGACTGTATTTTCTTATATGTGTAAAATTAAATTATTTATCTCTGTTCGTATTTCATGAAAGAAATAATAACACATAATATATCGTATGAATGAATGAGTGGCGACCCAGTACGGTGCGTTTTACCCGAAATTTCTTCCCACGCTTCAGCACTTTGTGGAACGAACTAACTTCGAGCATATAATATTGGAACCTTCAAGATTATGTTGTGTTGCAGATGTCTGTTTACGACGTTGATAGCTTTTCATGAGTCGACACGCTTGCTTGTTTGCCGTCATATCTTACATATTTTTTTAAAAAATATGGCTCTTATGTCTTACTTCACCGACTTCGTTGGCTGGGCCACGTTGAGAGGATGGGGGAGAATCGCGCAGTCAAGAGAGCGTATGTGGGTCGCCCAACTAGACGACGTCCTGTGGGGCGCCCCAAGTACCACTGGAGAGACATGATCGAGAATGACTTGCGCAACCTTCAAGTCCGTAACTGGCAGGAGGTGGCGCAGGGTAGGGCCCAGTGACGTAAGGTCTGTTCGGAGGTCAAAATCCATTTTGAGTCGCTGCGCCAACAAAGTTAGTTAGTTATGTCTTACTTCTAGTTCAATGATATTTGTTATTATTGTATATTTAATATCTTCTTTATCATTTCAGTATACAGAAACACTACGTCCACTGTACTCCAGCGTTGATCTGACCGACGTAGAGCTTCTTGTCGACTCAGACGAGAACTCAAGAGTAAACCTGACATCGCTGCTTCTGGACGTAAGTATTCTGCGATTCGGTGTTAAGTGACAGACGCATATTTCGTGTGATACATATTTATAAAACAACTAATTGGAGATTTTTTCTTAAAGCATTTCAAAAGAAGTCTAAACTATACTATATGTCTGCTCGCATTTGACGAACCGAATGACGCAGTAGTAGTAATAGTCGGCATTCATATTCAAAGATCGCGGAATCGATTCCGATATCGGAACAAATGTTAATATGGCATTCTGATATTTGTTCTGACACTGGGTATTTACCGATGGATACGTGCGTGTAAGGCTTTTTATCTATTGAAACAATTTATTTATTCTTTCTTAGAAAAATATTCTTTTCAAATTGCATATTAAGTAATTTAGGATCAAAGTTTAACAAAACAAAATATACTCATCCACAGCTTCGGCACGACATGATAGAGCAACGTGAGGGTGAGACGGAGATTGGAGTGAAAGTGCAGTACGACAGCATGAGGCGCGTAGCAACTCGTAGACAGCGGTATTTCTACAGTCCTGTGGACGGTACGCCGTACTCGCTGGCCGCCGTGCTGCCGGACGGGTACGGCATGTACGAGTTACAGGCCCAACAGGAGATAAAGCACAGCCCTTTCAATGGTAAGTTTATTAGCTTTAGATAACAAAAAGTTCATACAAGGAAACAGATGAACATAAAATTTTTAAATGCTTGTTTATAATTTAGACATATCATTGTAAATAAAAATTCACCTACAGAGAGTTGCATAAATTTAGAAAAACACAATTTATTTACATGCAGTCACGGAATATTTCAAGGGCGATAACTGGAAAGTCCATCCGGATTGGTAAGAAATATTATCAATTATTTCCTTATACTTATACACATTCATAACGATTTAATATATATGTACGTTAAATAAGTTAGCATCGACTTATAAGGGCGTGTTTTTCGTTACACTTCTACTTATTTACTTAACGCCACTTTAGTGACTAAAGTCTTATTTATAAATTAAAAATTTTAATCTATTCATAGGGTATACTGTGAATATGCATCAACTTCGGACCAAGTTTTCAATACAGCTGAAGAGCAATTGCTCCACTTCCTGACACGCGCCGGTCGGCCAGGTTGGAAATGGATGTCACTGCGTCCAAGAGCCCTCACACTCCATAACGCTCACAAGAAACAGGATAGAGACTCTTATTATTGTGAGTTTTCTATCTAGTTTCTTATACGATGTAATATTTGACGTATTATACATATGATTGATTGAGTGATTGAGATAAAAGATTTCTTTATAAAAACTTAAATGGGCATCAAAGTTAACAGTATGGATCAAATGTTAACATCACTTGATCGCATCACTAATCACAGACAGGATCTGGCAGCTGGCTGAAAAAAATATAACCATCCTGAATACAAAGCTTTATATATGTATCTATAAAATAAAAACCAGTAACGGGCAGCTTGTTACTTATACATGTGACTTTGTTTAAGATCGGCATTCCGCCTGCGGTCAGACAATGTTTACTTATAGCACGAGAGAGAGCCATACGTCCAGGGTAAAGTGCTATCTATAGCTTATAATTTTCGTTATATGTCAAAAATATGGTATACCTACTCATTTTTATCCATGTTGTTTGACAATCGCGCTTAAAAAATTCACTGTATTTCCTAAAGTATACTTAGTTCCTAAGCTAATCTAATAAGTGACGTAACAGAATCCATAAAACGTAAAAAATAAGATGCATATAAAGAGAACGATAAAATAACTCTATTATATTCTTTATTGAAAGATTAATACATATGTATGGATTTCTTAATATTTATTTCGAGTCTAGTAACCTCCTCAATCCGCATTTCCTTTCCTTTCTTCTCTATTCTTTCCCTTCCTCTCCGCCAATCCACGGTCTGCCGTGCCAATGGATGCGTGGCTAAGGGCGAGCTTAGTCTCAAGCGTGCCGACCGTCCTGGGATCGGGCTCCCCTGGATACTATGATGCCTTACCTCAGCATGCAGGGCTCTGCTGGGGCTGACCTCCATCCTCCCTTGTGGCCCCAGTGGAATTCACTAAGCCGAATTTAATATACTTAATTTGTTGAAAATGACGGCAACGTGGTTTGCCACCCGTCACGTCTTGATTCGCACGAGGCCGAGAAGCGACCAATGGAGAGCCATTACGGTGCGATGAATGGTAGCGGATGGAGCTCTGTGGTCTCTGCCAACCCCTGCGGGGGATAGGCGTGAATATATATAAAAAGATTAATCTTATTTACTTTGAATTTTACAGGTGACAAAACTTTAGTTCAGTCACTGGTCCGTGATGCTATGGTAATAAAAGAATTGGACGCTCACACTGGACACGCTAGTCATCACAACCAGTAAGTAAATATAACAATAGAAGCATGTTCTGCGTTAATACAGTTAAACATACGCGAAAATGATTGTTTCTAATCATTATTGAGATATTAAACCAAATAAATATTTCGTAAATACACCGTTAAATAATTTCCACATGCATGTTATAATTGAAGCATATATAGGTGTCTAAATCACATTATACAGCACATTACGTTAATTAATTTCGATCACTAATTGAATGTGTTTGTCACACTAGCCCGATAGCGACTTTAATGGCTCTACTGACAAGGTAACGTAAACAAAACACGTTTGTAATGTTTTAAGTAGATCCGTGTTAGATATTTTGCTAGCGACGACAGGGAGCATCGCTACTGAGGTTTCATTTGTTCTCACTGAGTATTTGTTATACGAAGCTCGATATGTAGTTGTATTCGACTTCATTCGAAAGATATCAAGAAATATTTACATAGTAAAGTAAATTAGTTGAGTCCTCTCCATGTACACGATCATTAGTGTGAAGTAATGTTTAATTAATTATATGGTCTTTTATGTAAAATTCTCATCCTGTCTCTTCAATTTGAATCACTTTTTCTCTTAGTGCTAACGTAATCAAAAAGCCATTTATATAATGTTTATTTTAATTTCACGATATGTATCCCTTTTTTCTCAACATTGTATTCCCATAAAAAGATACATACATACATGCATATCCGATATCATTTGTATGTGTAATTTATATTTTATTTTTAAATGAAACTTAAAAATAATTGTTCTTCATTATGAACTATGAATTTATACAACTGATTTAGCTGACAAGGAGCAAGGTAAAATTATGTACTAATGTTAATTATGTTACTGGTTGTATTAACTCTGTTTAGCCAGCAAGGAACAGATAAGATGTTTCAAGTCATCCCTGTAGCTAACACTTTATAGATAACTGCCGTCATGAGTCTATTTTTCGTTTTGTATGATACATAACATAATATACACTAGATTTGCAGAGGAGTACTTTTTTGCAGCCCATATATGTCCCACAGCTAGGCAAGGGGCCTATTCATTTCTTAAGGAATGGACATTAACGCACCACGCTTGTTCAAAGTGGATTGGCCGGGCAACCAAAATTGGAATAAATACTTGTAGGTCATAGGTATATTTTTTTCGATGCTGGTATCGAGCGCACGACCATTACCTCCGGAAGTGGTAGCTTCGCCATTGTGCCAATTGTAGTTGAATGCGTATGGTACAGATGGAGAAATCCTTCATCTAGAGAATACATTCGTGGCACGTGTTTTTACATGATCCTTTGGAAATGTTTATAGCATTTGAGTTTATTTCATAGATATTTGATAGGTTTAATCATAGATATGGTGATATTTCTACGGTATTACCAAAGATAAAGTCTTGTTACTACCCACTTAAAATAGTTATTGTCAAATGTGCATTAGAAAACTGTACTTAACCTACATTAAGCAATCACATTAGCCTGTGATCATATGACTCGTAATATTCCTTCAGAATTTAGCAGTAATACAATATTTTTTTTTTAGGAAATCGTTTTCCTCTTTTTTGGTGTTTTATGCCTTTAATGAACGAATTTCACAAAATTTATCATCTTCCCCATCACCTTTCCTTATTGTGCAATCTCCCTCCTATATCTTTCTCAGAGAAATGATGCGCGTATGTTCTTAATATTGCAGATATTCATGTATGTTTGCGACGGTGAATTCTTATTATTTGTTTGTCGTTTATCCATTATATTAAACACTAGAATTCCATATCCTTAAAATTATGAACAAAAAAATGACAAGAACAATAACTCAGAATAAATACAGCTATACAGATGTTTATTCTGATTCGGGAATGGACTACCCCTGACTCCGTAAAACACTTCTTTGAGTTATAGTCGCCAAATAGTTTAGTCGTTAAAAGTAAAAAAGATATAAAGACATCATCATATATAAAATATATTTATTTTAGTTCTTTGCCTAAACACTGAACCAAAACATGAAGAGTTTTATTGAAATTCGTTTAACTGAATATTTGTGTACTGTTCTTCAGCAACATTCATAGTCTAACTGCAACTATAATGTGAATCACCGACATCAACAGTTGGACAACATTAATTAGGTTGGTCTTTACAGGCAAGGCCGTTTCCACAAGTTCGTAGTCACGATGTCCTTCATCGCGACACGCAGCGGGCTCTTCAAGTGGACGGATAATACAAACAGCTCAAGAATTGGAGACTCTGCAGAACCGTTCGTAACAATATAATCAATCATTACCCTCATTTAGTAATTGCCTATAAACAATAGCGAATTTTCCATTTGCATTTTGAAATTGAAATTTAATATCTGCCAATAATCAGGAAAAATATTATATAAGAAAAAATAAATAAGTAAGTCATATTCTAATCGATAATCTAAACTAAATCGATCAACAAGACATCGAAAAAAGGTATCAGTGGTACTTAAAACATGAATCAATTACCACGGCCGATCTGTTTATTAATTAAATCGGACACGCATTGTTTCTATATACTTGTATAAGTTACACGTTGCAGATGATATTTGTATTTTTCGTACTTATGCATACATAACCTTACAATGTTCATGTTTTCAGACACTTCAGCGAAAAATACGCTCGAGCGTTTGACTCAGAATGGTACAGACGTGCGGTAGAACACCATACTATAGAACCGGAAAGCTTTGTTTTCTCCGTACCATTCCGAGATAGTGCTGATCCAGAGGAGTTCGGAAAAATACCACTCGTCATGGCTACACACGCAGTGTTCGTCGAATCCAGGGGACATAGGGCACCAGCTGCTGTCGTTGGACTACATTTCCAGCTTGAATCGCTCGTCAAACATTTCTTAAATGTCACTTCCACAGTAAGTAATACAAACACAACACAACCATTCTAGTTAATTAATTTTTTCGCTTTAAAAAAATAATTATTATTATTTTTATGTATCATTTAAAGTGTACGGCCGGCAGCGTTTGTAAGAAGACTTGCGCCGGCGACGAGCTGGACTGCTACATATTAGACGACAACGGTTTTATTATACTGTCGGAGGACGCATCGCAAACGGGCAGATTTTTCGGACAGGTGGACGGAACTATCATGGACTCGCTGGTCCAGGATCGCATATACAAGAAGGTGATAGTACATGACCATCAAGGTAGATGCCCTGATTCGAGAAACCCGTTTAGCGGCGATGGAAATAAATTGACTGTAAGTTTTTACGATATGTTTTTTACATCACATTTTTAAGTAACGTGACTATCGTACCATTTCTATTGGTACATATTGCCTGATTGACCTACGATAACGTCCAGGAACGTAAATTTTTGGATATTATTATATTGATATTTTTTTATGTTTACTAAAAGATACTTTTAATTCGGATTAAAAACTAAACTCAATTAAAATTTAATCGGAAGTCTGTAAGTATAACTCCAACTGTAAACCTTTATAGTGTCATAGCGACAGAGTAAACATATTAAAAAACTACCTGTGAATATTATGGATGAAGTCTCTCGGTCGTCTCTTTCATTTACCTTTTGTAGAGTATTACATTATATGTACATATTTGTAAGACTTACTAGTAAAGTATTACTGTTTGTTTTATGTACATATGTAACGAAATGGAATTGAATTATTGATATACTTGGTTCCATTCTAGGTTTACATATTATATTAATATGTAAACCCAGGTTTACATATTATATATTTAATAATAAATTATATACACATTTCTTTGTTTATATTTCAGCCTCTGAGACCGCTAACCTGGATCAGTAGGTATCTCATGAATATGCTAGCAGTTTGGTTCCCACTCTGGGAGACTGTTCAATCGAATACTCACCGCTACACAGACGAAGATCTGGGTAAAGCATTTAATATACAGTATTTTACTTTAATCTAATTCAAACAACAGAACCTTATCTGCGCCATGTTGTTGGTATGCAGGAGAAAAAAATTACTTTCTCTTTACATTTAAAACCTAACTCTCGTTGTAATTTATTCAACAACTTCTATTTTTAATACATAACGCCAAACCTGTAAGTCAGTATGTAAAAATGACTAAATAATTATATATACACAACAATAGTAAAACGTAAGTATATCCAAATATATGTAAAATGATGTGAATAATGGGAGAGAAGTATTGGAAGAGTATACGGGAAGAAAAAGAAAGGAGTTTTGCCTCTGGCGCTTAATACTCCTCTAACGAAACAGTGGAGAAGCTTATTTTTAGAAGGCATTTTCTGTTATAATCATACTAAATCATGATCGCAGTTCTCAAAATGGGAATGAGGTACTATCTTAAACGAGCCAGACAATTCAATCTACAGATATAATATCTAATAAATATCTGCAAAAATACCAAATGAAAAAGTTGTTTCATTTATTCTAAACATTGTCTTCTCGTGGTGCACGGATTGGTTTAGATTAGAATCTCTTATTAGATTTATAGAATATTAGTGTTATATGAATTTGAATTTTAAGCAGATGTTCAAAAAACCATTTTCGCATTGTAATTTCTCATTAACAGATGATGATTACGGAGACTACGAGAAAGATGACTTAGATTATGAGGACGGTGGTCGCGATCCTGGACCATATCAGATCATTGTAGACGGAACTGGGGAAACGTCTCCTGTAGGCCGAGAGGGTCGTGACGAGCGTGAGGGTTGGGAGGGGCGTGAAAGTCCTCCGCGAGAAGCGCCACGAGAGGCTGCACGCTCTGCCGCCGTAAGGCCTTGTGACACGAGCGCCGAACTTTTCACACTACAGTCCACGCGCCTCAACTCTGCGCAACCTCTCAAAGGGAAACTAACAAATTGTCACAACTCTGGTTGCGAGAGGTAAATATTAGCATTATCAATAAGTAATTAGTCATATTTTATTAAATAATTTCTAGATCTTAAACAGACAGGATCTTCTTATTATCATTATTTTTATAAATAATTGTCACAATATGATGTAATAGTTAGGTTACACTATTACTTTCTATATTTATACCGCCCATGTAAAACCAAATAAGCCCCGTAACCTACCAGATAGTTACAGACCGATTAGCCTCCTCAATACCCTGGGGAAAATCTACGAGCGTGTCGTTTTGAGCCGGCTCAAAGCATACGCCGAGTCCAATAACCTCATCCCAAACGAGCAATTCGGGTTTAGAGAACTCCATTCCTGTCCCCAGCAGGTCCTTCGCTTAACTGAACACATTCTTGAAGGTACATCCCAGCGTAGACCAATCAATACAGGAGCGCTTTTCTTCGACGTGGCTAAAGCCTTCGACAAGGTCTGGCACAACGGTTTGTTATATAAACTATACCACATGAGTGTGCCCGATAGACTCGTTCACATCATACGAGAATTCCTTAGGAATCGAACCTTCCGCTTTCGCGTCGAAGGAACGCGCTCCTCCCCCGCCCCCTTAGGGCGGGGGTTCCGCAGGGATCCTGCCTCTCGCCACTTCTGTTTTCACTTTATACCGCCGACATTCCCAAGCACGCAAACGTGTCGCTCGCCCTATTTGCGGACGACACCGCCCTCTACACTTCTGATAAGGTCAAATACCGTGTGTCGAAACGGCTTCAAACCGCGGCCACTACTCTTGGTGAATGGTTCCGAAAATGGAGAATCGAGGTAAATCCCGAGAAAAGTGAAGCAATTTACTTCTCAAGGGGCACCAGTAGAGACTCCCACAAACGAGGCGGCCGACTCTTAGATATCACTCTCTTTGGCAGACCTATCCCGTGGAAAAAGTCTGTCAAATATTTAGGCGTCACCCTCGACAATCACCTGAATTTTACTAAACACATTCAAAACGCTCGATCCAAAGCGGCCTTCGTCTTAGGTCGTCTTCACCCTTTAATTAACGCCCGCAGCAAACTGTCCCTCAGACACAAGCTGCTTCTTTACAAAACATGCGTCCGGCCAATCATTTCCTACGCAAGTGTCGCCTTCGCGCACGTGCATAAAAGAAAAATAAATAAACTTCAAGTGATACAAAATCGCTTCATTCGTCGAGCCACCGGTGCTCAGTGGTTCCAGCGCAATATCGACCTCCACTGCGACCTTAACTTGCCGAGCGTCAAACAACACTTTAAAACACTCTCTAAGATACATTTTAAGAGATCCGAATCCCATACGAATCCACTGGTGGTACAATCGGTAAATTATTCACCCGATTTAAACGCGCGCCCGAAAAGACGACGCCCGCGTAACGTGTTACACGATCCGGACGACGAAACAGCGTCGTTCGGATCCACTCACGACACCAACACTCACACGCACCCCGGCTCTAGCCGAGCACGTAGAGTAGGGAACACTTCTACACCGGCCGCTTACACGAGATTCTCTCACGTACCCGGTCGGTTCTCACCCCCTAGACCTTAGGGTCTATGGGACTAATAGGGACTATAGTCACTAAAGTTCAATCCTCCCCTACATGTTTAACGTAGAATCATGACGAGTTTAAAATCAGCACACACACATATGTGTACCTCCGATACGGCGTCAGGCCGATGGAGTCTGCGATTTGCGCAGATTCCCAATTATATTTTACTTGCCCGCGGGCTTTCAGCCCGCGGGCCCTGAATACGATAAAGCTGTTAAAGCCAATAGGCTAACAGCATTAACATCTTCGAATCCAATACCGCCCATGTATGCACTACTGGACAAGGGCCTCTCTAGTTCTGAAGCAATGAACATCAACCCAACACGAACTGGCAGGAAATAGATTTATTCATGTATTTAATATAGGTGTACCATTTAATCGTGGCCAAAATCTTTTTTAAGTGAATGTGTACTGCAGACCAGGAGCAATGAAGTCTTTCAGATAACTCTTGAATTGTTAATTCGGGATTGGATTCGATTTCAGCCAGCAAAGTCTCATTCATACAGCATTAGACTACGTAAATAATGTTTTGTACAAAAATCATCCCCCATATTAATATAAACGCGTAAATTCAAAAACACTCATATTTGATGTTAATTGAATAAAATTTAAAATCGAAACAAAAACACTTTTATTCTATTTTTTTATTACTATTATTCTATTCTTTCTAAGAGAACAGATGCAACTGATTCTCAAACTGCATCTATACTTAAATGCCGGAATTAAAGGGTACACTTACATATATTTATTGATATATTTTTGATATTTAAATATAATCACCGATTGCATTGATATACTTTTGATAGGTACCTGAGGCAGTTGCCTGAAGTACTATTATGGAAAATTGTAAATATCTTAAATAAAAAAAAACCAATAATAATCACAGGCCATTCAGCGTACAAAAGGTCCCGCATAGCAATCTTATCCTGCTGGTGGTGGACACGCTGTGCCCGTGCGGCGCGAAGCGGCTAGACGTGCGCGCGCGCGAGGCGCCGCCGCGCACCGTGTGCCGCCGGCACACGCCCTCCGCGCACAGGCGGCGGCCGCGCCACTGCGTCTCCTACCATCCTGAGGTACGAATCGAGATCACTTCGTTGCAAGACCTGTGTATAAGACCGTGATCGAGATATGGAAAATGCGCTCAAAGAGTAGGAAGGTTCTCCTTAAAAATGTGGACTAATGAAAAAAATATATTAATGGAGTCAGGCGTTACTTTGCGGAAATCCATCACTATATGGACAGTCAAATTTTCGGTTGTCTTCCGTAGAGTCTACTATACCTGAAGATGCCTCGTGTTGGGGCGAAACACGTGTCGTGTACAAGATGGAAAAGTGATAGTGTGTGTTTGGCGTGGTGTATAGTGGTTGGTGGGTGGAGAGTTGATGACCGATTTTTCGGTAAGTTTTTGGTTTAAGTTCCAAATAAATCCACTAAACCCAACGGAAAAACACACATTATTAATTTTCTGTTATTGTTTTGCTTGTCGCGGATCTTAGCTAAGTAAAACTTTTGACTGTCCATATATGAAAAAAATATATTTCAATGCTCATTTATACTTTTTAAATTGGTTTCCTATATTAATTTTTATTATAAAAATCCGTTCTATCATTATTTCGTGCTACGTGAAAGTTTAAGATAATAATAACAAACTGCTCTTTTGAAATCAACCTATCATAACGGGCAGCGTTATGCTTGCCAATAAACTTAATATAATGGTGTGATGGATGGGGCACAGTCGAGTATATTTTTATAAGTACGGAACTTATTTACAAGGTGATCAACATGCGGCGTGTTATTCCCACTAAAATTGTTTCGTATAAGGCATTTGAAGGTGCATGACAAATCTAACAATGTACTAATTTGTATAAACTATTTCCATTATCTAAAATAGTACACCACAGATGACAAAGATGATTAAATTATCTGTAATTTAGGATTGCATTTTACTTTTATGTTTCAGGAAATTGAAATCCTGTCGTGCGGTCGTGGCGTATACTTGCAACCCTTGGGCGTGTTGCTAACGGTAGCACTGCCACTGTGGCTGAGATTGGCAACGTGACTTAACGAAGTGCCATTCGCTCGCGGCTAGCTGCCCGCGGCCATTGCTATTAAAACATAAACACCAAAAAGATTCCACGGAAACGTACCACAAATACAATGATACTATTTCACTCGCTAATACTGGAATAAGAGACAATAATGAGCTTGACCTTTTAAAGGTCTATGTGTATTATACAGAGCTTTGTGCGTGTGATTGACGAACGGTCCATGTGAACAGTGCGAGGGGGGCCGAAGTGCAACACGGCTGGTGTTCGTATCGTTCCTACGGCCTCCACTTTATATTGCCTATGCAAGCAAGAGTTTTTAAGGATTTGTCGATTTTACCGACTGAAGTTATGGTCCGACCAAAAATGAACTTTCAATCTTTGTTTCGTGACAAGATTCTATTCGAGTTAGCTTAATGTATTTAAAATATTCTCCCCATCCTCCGTTACTTTGTCTTATTATAACGAATTGTTTATCTTTATTATAACGAAACGGTAACATTAAATAAATAGGTAGGTAAAGAATATCTTGTTAAATTTAATTGAAGGTGATCGTAAACTTGGAGATCTTAAAAATTATATCTAATGTTAATAGATATTACAAAATAATGTAAATTAATATATTAAATATCGTTTAAAAGTGTTTTAGAAAAATTTACCTTTGTTGATCCTTATTCGATTATTTTACCATATGAAAGGTTTTGTTGTTACAAAGGTAACCTAATACATAGATTAAAAGCTTATTCTCCCTTTGTGCATGTACATAATGATATTTCTACAACCGAATTGGCACCAAGTTTTCATTTTAAAAAACTAAACCAAATATCATTAATCTTATTTGCAAAATTTTTGATAAAGCTTTTACAATTTTTTAAGTAACTGTATTGCAAATGTAGATCCACGAATGTTGCGAGACTATGTAGCAGCTCAAAACAGAGTTTTATGATGAAAATATGTCAAAATTACTCATTTACAAACATTGTTTTGGAAATCGAATATTCGCGGTGTCACAACAGTATCTCCGGCACCTATCGTTCTATAGTATTATAGTTAAAGGTTTTCTCGTCTAATCTTCGATAATAATGTTGTTAACAGTGATGTCATTGTAATTGTAAATATTTTACTAATTTTAATGGCCTACTACAATTATTAAACGTCTGACTGAGAATTCAATGGTTCGATTTTGGTGTAAATCGTAGGAGTACCACACTAACTATAATTTGCATATCATAAATTTACTCATTCCTTAAGCTAATAACAATCTCGTATAAAAGACCTTTAATCATGGTACAGCATACTACGTAGGTACATATTGTATTTAGTTTAGTGTCATTGTAATATATTTTAAATCAGTAACCCGTTTATATTAAACCTGGATGTCATATAGAAAATAGATCAATACCACACGAATTATTCCTGAATATATTTTATGTACTTTATAGTATGTTACCTTAAAGCTTGTTGCAGTCTGTGTTAAATTATTACAGTGAAGCATATAAATGTTAGTCTCTTTCAAACATTTCACTGAAATTATAAAGATAAATTAAACTACTGCATCTATTTAACCGTGTATGGGTACGTATATTATGTATTTTGAGTGTTACCCTGGAGCTTGTCTACATGTGTTAATATCTATCTCTCTAATAAGGAAATCCGGTCATGCGGTCGCGTCGTTTTAAAAAAGAAAATAAATACATATTTTTAGACTACACAAATATTTTTCTTCTAATACAAAGATTCTATATTTTCTAGTTATAGTTGTGGCTTGTCATGTGCCAAACCACACTTTCTTTAATTGTGAAAGGGTTTTTCCCTGAAATAAGAATACAAAACACATGAATATTTAATGTACGACAGTGGCAAGCTATAAGGTTCAATAGAAACTACAACTGGTAAGTTGAGTGCAGTAATCTCTTCTATATAATCACAATATCTAAGCACGATACCTGTACAATCTTGTAAAGTATATTAAAACGATCAATAGAGACGAATAAATACCCGTTTGAATTTTACTGGCTACAAACGAGTTTAATAAGACCCCCCATTTTTTCACAACTGAGTCGATGTGATTTATTAAAATTTTCGATTTAAAACATTGTTTCAAATTTTGATAACTTTGAACGCTACTAAAATTTAGAACAGGATTACTGTTATCAACATATATCCTTAGAAAATGCATTTTATTTACATTTATCTACATTATGTCTAAAGTTGCTGGGTTGTTTTTAAAAGATGTACAT
Organism: Baronia brevicornis; assembly: GCA_031353405.1. NCBI lineage: Eukaryota > Metazoa > Arthropoda > Insecta > Lepidoptera > Papilionidae > Baronia > Baronia brevicornis. Next base: position 77,241 of record JASFAT010000971.1, on the reverse strand, counting down.
TTTGTATAAATAAATCATACAGTAAAGAGTCGATATATTGAAATAGTTCGTTTCTATGAGTGGTGAACTACTGGTAATGTATTGAGTGTGCTTCTAGTAAGCGTCGAGTCTTCCATAGCAGTCGAGCGCAGATCGAGTGTTTACTGTAACTTTTAAGTATTAAGCGATAATAATAGCGTAACTACTTAAACTTATCATAATATAGTTACTCGAGTATTGCAACCGATGCGTTCAGGGTCTAGTTCTGAATGTATCTATAGGCGTAAAACAAATACCTCGTTTAGTTACACAAAATGTAATAGATAGACAGGATTAGTATTTATTTCGCGTTTAATTTTTGAACATATCAATTCAGACACCAAATGAGGCTATAGATTAAGATATTTTGGATATTTTCAATTGTGATCGTGAATTATTCGAAGTCTCGAAGGGATCGCTTTTAAATTAATAAACATGATAAGTAAAGTTTTAATAGATGTAAATTTTATTTAATCAAAACAATAACTATACCTGTTTAAAAAATCAATTTAATAAGTATCGAATCAAAGCGTTCTTTAAACGTGTTCGTTCATTAGAGAACCGTCGCTAAAAGCGTTCTCTTCAGAGTATATCATAAGAAATATATTTGCAATAAGTTTATGTAAGCGTGAAACTGATGTCTAAAATACCACGTTCACTTATCGGTGTATGTACGTTTTCTATAAAAATAATGAAAAATATTTTCTGTGTTCTGTTATCTTGTTCGAAATTTCCCTGTCAATCATATTCTCGTTGATGCTTCTTAGGAATAAACATTCAAAATTTATATAAGTAATGTGTGGAAAGCAAATTTAAATGTCGCTGTTCTAATAATTATTTTTTTCTTAATAGTTGTTGTATATTTGGGAGCGACCGACTTTGTGAACATAATTATATAATGTAATTCAAGTAAATTACTATTCCTTTTGTTACTTGCAAGTTCATGCTATAGATATATAATACATAAAGTAATTACAACAATAAAGTTCTCTTATAACATAGTAAAACTATTTATTGTCTCTTTGACTTCGTCTTTTTTATGCATCAATGCATAATTTAAAACTTTATAAAACATCGGAGTAAAATCTCGAAGTGTTTTAAATTGTTGTTTGACGCTCGGCAAGTTGAGGTCGCTTAAACCACGGTTTGACGAATGAAACGATTTTGTATCACTTGAAGTTTTGCTATTTTTCTTTTATGCCCGTGCGCGAAGGCAACACTAGCGTAGGAAGAAGTCAGCCGGACGCATGTTTTGTAAAGACACACACACACACATACACGCACGAAATCGCACGCAAAAGATGGGTGCACTAATGGCTTTTTAATTACCTTCCTTCTACCTTTCATAGCTTTTTAATTACCTTCTTTTTTGATTAATTTGATGAATTTACTTTTCTCTACTTGTATTATTTTTCTTTCTATTTTTGTTGTTATTAAGGGCCTAATTTCTCACAACTCTTACCCTAGTGCGGGAAGGAGTTCTCTAATATGTACCATTGAACAGATTTTATAAAAAGGTATTTTTAAATGAATAGACTTATAACGAATAAATAAAAGACATTAAAATACTCATATCAACTTTATTCCACTATAAAAAATAGTGTACACAATTACATGTATAAACTAGCAGCGAAAATAATATCTCTTTTCAGCATTTTAATCGCTTCACTAAACTTGTTCTCCAAGTCCGTGTGGCCAATGTTCTTTGCCGCTTGGCAAAGTTGTCTAAGAACCTCTTCCAACCGCCTTATGCATCTGATTATTGAACCTGGAATAGAAAAAAAAACTCACTGAGTTGGTTTATTTTTCATTGTAAGTAGACTACTGTACTTTACCCGCCAACTTACATCAGTGACGTTGTGTTTTTATTTCATTTTCATAATCTTGTATTTTTTTAATTGTAGTGGTGTATTATACTATATAGTTCGATTAAGGCGAATAAGTGAAGTGATATTAAATAAATGAGTGTATAGTGACTTTTTAAATTGACTGAAAAAGTCCATAGAAAGTTTTGGGAGAATTGCCACCATTTTATTAAGACGAAACGTAACAAACCGACTAGTTACATTTCAAGAAATTTGATATTATTGTATTTTACTTACCACTGGCATAATAGTTATAACTAATTGCCATCAAAGAAAAGAAGGGACACTTGGAAAATAGTATAAATTCAGTTTGGGTACTAACCTTCAAAAACGTCCGTCATCTTGCAGACTTGTAGGAAAGTGGCGCCTTTGCACCACGCCAGCACCACGTCCATCAGCGTGCATTTAAACTTGCCGACGTATTCATCCTCGTCAAGTTCCATTTTTATTTCTATAGATACTTTTGCTATCCGACGCGCGTACTCCTAGATGGTAAATTAAAATGTCAATATAAAAAGCAACACATATATACATTCAACTCTCGATAATTCAGACTCGATGAGTCGGATAAGTTAAAGGGATCTTTCTAATACTTTGAATTACTAAAAGATCGAAATGTTGAGAAATTTGTACGACTGAAAGTAGTATTTAATGTTAAAATGTAGTATTTATTGATTTAAGTAGTATTTATTGAAACATTCCAATCACATACATATTCCATAGGTCTACACAATTGTTTGTCTGTATACAAGTTTCAATATGTCCATATTTCGATTTGTCGAATGTTTGCGTGTAAGAATTTCGAATTATCGCGTGTTTTTGATGATTATGGATTGTTTTTTCTTCATCGAATCACCGAGTATACCAAAAACCATTGAATTTATTTGATTTAACGAAAGTTTACTAGGGACCCAACAATTACTTACGAATTATAGAGAGGTTTGAAATATCAAGAGTCGTGTATAATCGATATTGTAGTCGATTACAAATAAACCAATGTGCTCACCCAAGTAACGTAAATGGACACACATTGTTACTCGAAAAAGTCAAAGAAGGTCTTGCTTCTTGCATGGTTTTGATGCTTCTTACAATATTATAAATATGTGGCTACGATTGAAAGATGAAAGGAGAGGAATAGCTAGCAATCATTTTGACATTACTAGAATTTTTGTTAACTATCTCAACTAAGCTAAAAGTACTTGTGTACAGGAAATACAGTTTACGTCAATAATCTATCCCTAGATGGGATCGAACCATTATACTGTATCTCCGTGAGGGTCGGGCGGTGGCAGAAAATCAGTTTCTCTGCTCAATGAGTGGCGGTTTTGACTGAGCCATTGCCATTTCATTGTAGGATGGACAGTGTTAAAAAGATAATTTGATTTAGGTTGATGATACATTATCGTTAGGATAATAGATGATGATGCATGTATGTTGCTGCAGAGGGAAATAAATAAATCTATCTATCTAACCCAAGTTAGATTGTAAGCGCAAAATTTAATTAATAAACAATCGCGACCCAGGTCATTTTGGAATAAGCGACAATCAACGTAATTATTAAATTTTTACATTAAATATTTTGAACTTTATACCATACCTGTAGCTGCCTCAATACTCCGCGCAGCTCTTCCCCAGTGGCGGAACTCTGTGAGGAGTTTTCATCGCAGACAAAGCAGCTCACCAAGGAGGCACTCTGTTCTGGACTCAAATTATTAAATACCCCGTTGAATATCAACTCAGTGAGAAGCAACTCATCCGCACTGAAAATAATATAAATTTATTTATTTAAAACAAAAAAATATAAATTTATTTATTTAAAAAAAAAGGCACTAGACACGGCCTCTCCGTTTCTAGAGGAATAGACATAAGACGGATTGGCCAGGAACATATACGGGGACTCTGAATAAATCGACACCTCCAATGAGTACTACGCCAACTTAATTTTAGGTATTTTTTGTTTTTAAGGGAAAACCAGTCATCAATGTCTTGATATTATGTTCCCAAAATCTCATAAAAAATATTAAGAAACTAAAACGTTTTTAAATTTACATAACCCCAAGTAAACGTATTTTTAAATACCCCGCCAACTTAGTTTAAATTGAAAACGTACAAATAAATATATAATAACATTATGCAGTTTTAACTAACAATAATACCTGTAAATTTTATTAAAAATCTTTAATTATATAGCATTTTTCTTTAGAAGCTCCTTCTGAAAACCTACAATTTTCGATTTGGCGATATTTCGATAACTTTAAAGAATATTAATATTAATAGTCTTTGTAGGTATCGAAATATTTGTAAACGATAAATGTAAACAAATTTATTCTGATGCGGGAATCAAACCGCGTTCTTTGACTCAACAGGCAGTAGGTTCGCCTTTAAGCAATTTCGGTCGTCAGTATGAGTTTACAATTTGCTAATGTATTGTATAAAAAAATATATAAGTATATATAATAAAAATTAATGGAAGCACCATTGGAAGTGCAAAATTTTTGTCATTCTTTACGACAGTTTTGCTTATTCTAATGTCGTATCCATTTCGAATTTTATCGCTTTAGTTAATAATAACATTTTTAGCTAATTTTATAATAACATCGAGACTTCGATTTGAAATATATATATATATATATATATATATATATATATATATATATATATATATATATATATATATATATATATATATATATATAATTTACTACATTTATTTTTAAGGTGTATACAATACCAACAAAAAATGTAACGCTTGTTTACTTATTCGCAAAAATGTGGCGTATATAAAACATTTTTCATTCTGACGTACCTACTTAATTCACAAGCAATTCGACCCTTCAGCTCTATGACGTCAGACATGGTGCAATAACCCATTCTTCTGAGCACGCGCTTTCTCTTCTTCAATTCGTCCATATGCAGTATACTTTTGGCCTTGCTTAATTCAGCTTTGGCCAAATTAAGTTCCTCTAACAGTTCTTGTTTTCTTTCGTACGCGGCAGTAAGTGCGGTACGGTTTTTATCCTTGTGTAATGGATGTGCATATAGTCTGAAATAAAATTGAGCCTAATGGAAGTTAAACACAGTAGTAGTTTAGTGAAAGTACCGTAAAGGTTTCATTTATTTTTATTTCAAATGTATTTGATCACCAATTACAATATTGTCAACAATATTAAACATTTACATGTTTAAATATTTAGTGCAAGTAACACAGGAAATAATTACAAAAACCATCCAAGAAATAACAAGTATATTGAAATCTATGCATGCATGCATTAGGTGCGCAATGCTCTCGCTGTTTTTTTTTTTTTTATAAAAATGCAACTTAATTGTGCTTAAAATAAAAAATGTTTACATATATATTTTATTTAAAGTATTACCCATCGCCAGCTACAACTTTTGCCCATCGTTCTGGCCGAGCTCGAATACCGTTACAATAAAAGTGTTTAATTTTTGAGGCTATCCACGAATCAAGCCATTTTTCGATGTCTTCATATGAGCGGAACTGCTGATCAGCCAGATCATGTGCCATCGAACCAAACAAGTAATAATAGGAAGGACTTCCCGTTTAAGCGTTTCCATGTAGTTTTGAACGGGTTTCACAACATGAAGCCGAGCGTTGTCATGCAGTAGAATCACTTTGTGTCGTGCAAAATGGTGCGTTTGGCACGGATCGTCATTGAGCAATTTCTCCAATCCAGCGTCTTCAAATGTTTTTTGCCTTCCTTCGATTAACATCGAAACATAGTGATTTCGATTAACATCGAAATCACTATGTTTAAAGCGACGGAACCAATTGCGGCACGTTGTTACACTTAAAGTAGCATTTGCATAAACTTTTTTTATCTAGCGATGCGCTTCGAAATAAGAAAAATAACACTTCCCGCAAATGATGATTATTTGGCACAAAATCAGATTTTTTCACACGTTAAAAGTATATGACGCCAAAATTAAATCACACAAAAAAATCACTAACGTGTCAGAGCGGTTTATTTACCGTATATCTAACTTGGTTTATGGCGTTTTGGATATGTCAAAATCCACCAACACTTACTGCTGGAGACATGTAATGACAAACAGCGAGAACTTAGTTACGTACCTAATAAATATTACTAAAGGTGAACTAAGTCCACAATAATATAAATTAACTTTTTTCATTATATGACCATTATTATGCATGTCATTTTATTTTTTTAATAGACCTATCAAATGTGTCATGAATACCTTTCCTCCAATATTTTTATTCTATCCACACATTCTTTAAACACTTGATCGTCTATTTTCATGTCCTTGATTGGATTCAGTAATGGCGGCCCATCCGGGAACCGCTTCTTAACTTCGCCGATCGTCTTAAGCACCGACTTGCGATTGTCAGCGGGCCGCAAATCCTTGGGGTAGTAAACACGAAGCGAGCTGATCTGGTATATCAATGTGTGAAGCACTGGAACTACTTCAACCTCACCTGTCTGTAAATAATAAAAAATATATAATACTTGTTGCATTGACATTCTGAGTTTTAAAAATAAATAACATTATAGTATTAAACATTGTTGAAACTTAAAATAAATAAATAAAACATTAAGTGGATGATTGTTAAAAAAATAGATAACAAAAATATAAACTAATAATAATTGTTGATACAATTATTCAAGGTGTGTTTTCCTTGGTGTTCCCCCATCGACCCTTCATCCCATCCGAACCGGACCATCCACATCCGCCTTTCATCCATCCTCTCTATATGCGCAAACCATCTAAGCATCCCTTTCTTAACTTTTGTCACGACACCTTCTGTACTCCACATCGATCTATTATCTTCACTCTTTATTCTATCATTCAAAGTTACCCCATATATACTATTTATTGCTCTCATTTCCACCGCATTCAGTCTGCTTTCATGACTCTTCTGCCAAATCCAACTCTCAATGGCGTATATCAGAATCGGAACAAGCACTCCCCGATAAACCGCCAGTCGGGACATTTTAGGCCGTTTTAGATGAAAGGATCGTTAGGGGAAGACCAAGGAAAATATATCATGACCAAATTGCCGAAATTTTTAGGAAAGGTCAGGTCAAGAGTACCCTTAACCAGGAGAGTGATGAGTGTGGAGGAAATAAGGAAAGTATGCCGAGATCGTATCAGATGGAGATTTGTGGTATCTGCCTACCCCTAGGTGAAACAGACCTGACGATATGTATGTATGTATATTTATTAGCATATTCATCATAATGAGTACATCCGTAACAGTCCACTACCGGACATTAGCTTGTTTAAAATTAAAGGATTGCCGTAATACCCACCGTTGGCGGGAAGATAAAGGCTCGCATGACTGGTTTTTCTTACTCAGGTAGACGCTGCTGGCCTTATAAGCACTACTGGCATTAAGCATTTTCGTTAACATGAACGACACCAAAGGGAAGAATTGGGGTGGGTCTATTTTATGGCGAGAACCACACAGCTTTCAATAAAAGGACATGAAATAGGAAAACAACTTATACGTGTTTTGTTCATTATAACGCACTAAATAAACGCATTAAATACCTCTCCTGTAGGACAAGGAATGTTCGTCTCTGCGTCATCTGGTTCTGTTTTTTTGACATGCAACAATATATCGACGATTATAACAGTTTCAGCCGTCAATGGATTCTCATTTTTCTTGCCTTTTCCAGTCTTATGCTTGAAATTTACTATGATACCCCAATCATATTCGTATTTTTCAGTTTTCACCTGAAAAATTAGAAAAAAGTAATATATAAATATACGATAATCTAAAATACAAATATTAGATATACATATAAGTATTTTGTCGTTTATGAAGCATGATATGAAGTAACAGAAGGAACGCATGCAAACATAAGCGATAACAGTCAAAATTATTAGGAGGAGATGTCAACAGAAGAAGCTAAAACTATCAGACAACACCACTGTTACTCCATTTCACCGTAACCTATATACACACCGTACCTCATAATGTAGTAGAGCCTAGCTGCAAACATTTTTTTTTACCTTATTTTTTCCAAAATTTTTGATTAAATTATTAAAAAAAAATTAATTTTAACGTATAACACTCGCAGGTGTTCGGGGGCCACTAAAACACCCCCAAACCATCACAGACCCTCCGCCGTATTTAACTAAGCCACGGTACAAGCGTCGTTCACCCTTTCGTTCGACTGCCTTACTTCTTTTGAATTCAAAAACTCCTAATTTTGATTCCTCCGGCCAGAGAACCTTTTCCCAATCTGCTGTTGTCCAATTCTTATTTTCTTTAATGCAATTAAGTCCCTTCTTTTTATTAATCGTTTTAAGAAGTGGTTTTGAGATTGCTATGCACCCTTAAGTCCTATGTCAAGGAGTCTTCTTTTGATTGTGGATACACTCACTGGTTTATCACACCACATATTGAATTGTGCTGCTATTTCTGGTCCAGTTAATAGTCTATCCTGTTTGCTTTTAATCTCACAATTACTTTTATCGGATTTATGAAGGCCGATTATTATGCTTCTTATCTTTTGGAAATGTTCCTTGGTTTTACTCATTTTCTTCAAAAAACAAAACTTAGAAGTAAAAAATAAAGAAATGTTATTAGACTTTAAGTGTTGAGATACGAGGAATGTGTTTTCTGGTCAAATGACATCATATAACTAACGTAATAACATTTCTAGTAGTTACGCTACATTTTAGTTTCGTTTATTTCTCAATAACTTAATTAAAACAAAACTACCACTTCAAACATTAACTTCGAAGAAATTTCGACAATAACAATATCGTGGTTTTATGACCAGGAATCGGTTAATAACAATAGGTTGTTTACCTTTTTACCGTAGATAAGTATTTTATACAAATAATGAAACCTAATAAAATTATTTTTAAAGATGTACTGTTTGTAATTTCAATAAAAGTGCAGGTAGGTGGCCAAATACTTTTGAGCGGTACTGTATGTACTTATGTATATTTAAATATGTAATCTGAATAATAACCGAATCGGAAAGTCTCAGCACGGGCCTGCCTAGTGAGACTTACTATGCTAATCCAATTTTACCTGTTAAATGTCATAAATAAAGTAAAATATTTAAAAAAAATGTAATATTTAAGGGTATGGCTTTAGCTATTTGACTAAATACAATTACTAATTGATACACTACTAAAACTAAAAATCAACTATATGAAAATAAGAACCTTAACAAGTCGCCCCGGTTGCAAAAAAGGTTTGAGATATTCTGGGCGGGTAATAAACGATCGGAATTGTGCACCCAACAGATCTAGCTGCGTTCGGATGTTGCAGTAGGATGCTATAGAGTGCTCTTGATTGATTGTCAGCACGTCGTATTCTTTCTTCTTTACTTTTACTTCTACAAACAAACATTTATATGTATTATGTTAGAAACAGAAATTGCTTCACATGTTTAACTTTATTTGACGAAAAATATAAACTTTATAAATTAAAAAAGGTGATTCTATGAAATTCTACGAAAAAATATTCTAACAAGCAAATTAATCAGAATGTTTATATTTACAATTTCTTTTATTCCACTGTATTGAAATAAAATAATAATTTATGAAATTTACATACTGTCTATTAGATCTGGTATGGAAGCTTGGTTTTGAAATTGGAAGAAACTCCGTTCTAACATGTATTCTGGATTGATTTCTTCCACTCGTAACAAATTTAAAACCTGAAGAAAAAAGTGTTTTCGTATATGAACACAGTGTACACAACACAAGTTAAGTTTTTTATGGTTATTTTAGAAGAAACAAAACATTCTGACTACACTAAATATCTACCTATCTATTATATATAAATTTACTTAAATTTCCACTCCATTATGCTTGTTAATAATTTAATTCGTAGTCATTAGAATAACTATAAAAATTATAATAAAATAAAGTTTTTCGATAAATATAATTCGAAAATAGAAAAACCATCAAACAAAAAGGAACACTGATAGTGAGGTAGTAAACCAAAGCGGCGATAAGCTGGTTACGTTTGTCAAAAAACCAACCGCGTCTTGTCTAAGATAGCGTGGGACGTCCTCGGCTATTTGGAGAGATTGTATACGCAGGGCGATTGGCGGTATGATGTTAGGTAGTTGTGCCGCTCAACCATCAGCCTCACCTTTATGCAGTACATCTTGCTTTACTACAATAAGCATGGCTCTGACAACAGAGTGATGGCAATAAACATTGATACAACAAATATTGATAGAACTTTAGCCACAAACATTAATAAACCAGTAATTTTCACAGAGTTACTGGTCCGATAGCTGGCTCTTTATTGGGAGAATTAAATGATAAATACCAACACACACAAGTTTATGAAAAAACATTCTTGATAGCTTAAATAATGCTGTTTTAATCAAACGCTTTAAGATGATTAGAGAGGTTTATAGTTGCCCATGAGATATGAGTCAGATAAAAATTATGATATACCTATAAAGTCAATATTATTACTATAAAAAACTTCTAGAATGATTTCACGAGTTTTCTTTTAAAATATACAACTAATCCTTTTTTGCAGTATGGTTGCATAAAAAATAAGAATTATAACAAAATGTCACATTAACTCTAATGTGCTAGAGCCATTCTATGGAGGCTTTTTATTTAACTGTGAGGCAAACAATTGGGTCAAACTCCCTGATTTTAAATATTCATCGCCACCTATAGATAATTACTTGTTACAGAAGATAGTTTATATCTGGACAGCTTAATCATACAGCAGGACAATTAACATACCATGTTGTAAGTGAGATGGAAAGCAGAGTTGATTGGATCAGCCTGGCCCTGCACCATGTTTTTCACAACTGCCGGCGTCACTTTCTGGTCGATCATGAGGATCACAATACCTTTATCATCCAGGCCTCTTCTGCCGGCTCGCCCTGACATCTGAATATACTCACCAGACGTTATCTAGAAATAAGACCGAAATTATTTAAGTGTAATAGTAATAAAATAATAAATAATAATTGAATAGTTCAGTTATTAGCAGGTGTTCATTAATTTTTGCCGATTTATTATTTATATACTATGTCACTATTTATTGACAACCAATAAATAGTGATATAGTTCATTGGTAATTATCAAGCTATGAATTTCATTAATTATGTTGAGTATATAAGATAATAATAACCCCCCAAAAATCAGATCAGATTGTTTAAAAGTAATGTAATCACAATCTTTTATTTCAATACCCACATTTTTTGCAACAAGAATTATTCATTTAATTATGTATCGTGTTTAAGAAACAAAACGAATAAATATTTACACATTATACATTTATTCCAAATTAATGACAAAAATAAATTCATTTCCAACTACATTTATCCCATGTCAGTTTGTAAAATTCAAATCAAATGAAAAAGCATATTTGATTATTTGAACAAAAATGTTTAAGGCGGTAGAGCCACTCTGCAGACGAATACTTTGTCAAGATTGGCATAATATTTGTCTATAGCATGAATGGGCCCGGGGAAGTACCACACTCCAGCAAAAAACTGGCGTCTGAGTGGTAGCTTAGCTATCGCGCTTCGTACAGTGAGCGGCCGAGTTCCGGAGGCCCAACACCCCCCCCCCCTCCCCTTTCCATTCCCACTCCCATAATGACACCTTTCTTAAAGGTCGGCAACGCTTCCGCACTGCCTGCCGATGTCTATGGGCGGTGTTGTTTGCTTTCCAGCAGGTGACACGCCTACTCGTTTGCCTTCCTATAGCCCATAAAAAAAAACACAGAATTTTACATTACATATATTTATAAAAAATTTTACTATAGTACACTTGTGATGATGATGATGATATATTATCATCATCATCAAGCGTGTATGTTAGAATAAGATTTTTTTAACACACGCTATTATATACACGGTTATAAAAATGGCACTAAAATATTGTTTTGGTTATAAAAAGATTTTACTTACAAATCTAAAGGATTTTCCATCGAATTTATTACAATTAGTAAAAACAACAGTCCGAGCAGGCATATTGAGACCCATGGCAAATGTTTCAGTGGCGAAGAGAGCCTGCAAGTTCAAATGTGAAAGAAACATTAAAGTAAAGTATTTTATATAGTAAGAGATTGCCTAAAATATAAATTAAATTCAATGGCAAAGTAAATATAACTCTTTACGACTTTTCAAGAAAACATCAAATGGTGTTGCTTAAGCTGTACTTACAACTTTGAACAGTAGATCCAATAAAGTTTATATTTTTCCGCAGTAACTATCAAATATTGACTACATTTGATAGTTATTATGGAAAAATATTGACTCATATATTTTATGGATTAACATAAAAAAATCTATCATAATAATCTATGTTAACATATAAACCAATCCATATTTTTTTTTATTTGTATCTAATATTGTTTTAATCATTGGCATTTGTTAAAACTTTTTATTACTCTACATCAGGGGTTAATCAACTTTTTTTAGACCTCGTAGACGCCTAAATTCAGTGTTTGTTTATGTTGACCCCTGAGAAACCGATTTCGACCCCAAGATATCAATATCGACCCTTAGGGAAACTCTGGTCTATGTCTATCTGTTTATTTCTTAAAAAATAACCATCTGATTTAAAAAGCTGGCCAAGCATGTTGGTATAAATATAATACAAAAAAACAAATAATTCTTAAGTAAAATTACCTTGATAAGTCCCAATCCAAACAAAATTTCAATAGTTTCTTTCAAAATTGGTAGCAAACCACCGTGATGTATGCCAATTCCTCTTCTCAACAGTGGGATGACATTCTCTACCTGGGGCAGCTTTCGATCCTCCTCCGACAAAATGTCCATTGCATTGTTAAACACTTCATCAACAAGCTTTTTCTCCTCAACTAAAAACAAATATCAACATGTAAGAAATTGAAAGCTATTTGTCAATTTAAAGGTTAAGACGAATAAACATGAATTTGGAATAAAACAAACTGCGTCATGTCTATTTTTGTTATTTTGTTTTCAATCATAATAGAAAGATCCAAGATTCCAATTTTAGTATATGTACTGCTGAAGCAAGTACAAATTTTAAGTGTTAAAATTAAGTGTTTATTTTAAATATTTTTCTGTAAAATAATTGATTAAATAAATTCAACAACTATACTGTTACTTACTGGTATTAAAGTCCAGTTTGGCCATTTGCATAGCATAGGCCTCGCAATCCTTCTTGCTGAAGCTGAAAATAATAACAGGAGCAAAATTCCGCTCCATGATCATCTTAACGATATTGAATATGTTCGTCTGATTATTGCCACGCGTTGATCCGCCTCGACGACCCCGCTGGTCACCTTTGGCCGCGTCGCCTGCGTTACTAAGTACCGCCATAGCCGTGTTAAAGTTGTCTTCTTTAAATTGACCCTATTACATATATGACATGTATTGTTGATAATTAAACAATAACAATAATAAACTCTTATTTCCTTAATCAACATTATTTTAAAAAAATTATAGCAAATATTATTTGATTAAGGCCCCTCTTCGGGTATAGACTTTCTCCAGAACTTTCCAACTCTTTTTGTTTGACATCTGCCTCATCCAGTCGTCTCCAGCTAGGCTGATTATTTCGTCAGCCCACCTTTCTCTGTTACCATTTGTTCTTGATTGCCTCGTTTGCCCATTTAATGATTAGCCAGCCAGCCAGCCCACTTCCATTTTATTAAACGCTGGTAGTATTGGAGAGCATCCAGAACATTCGTTTTTTCGTATTGTTTTACACTTTAGTTTGTGTTTGAGCCTAATATTCAGTTACTTGAATCAACATGAATAAAACAATAGATATACATTTAAATTATGTGAATATCAAATCAAACACTTTATTTGAACTTGAACGTGAACCTGATTTGAGCTACATGCAAAAATGCAATAAGAATTAAAATAAATTAACATATTTCCCATTTAAAGTTGAAGCAATTACATCACTCTAAACGTTCGCTTTCTCCCAGAGAGTAAGGAGCATGAATTTGTTGAAATAATACTTAGTTTTATTAGTTTTAAACCTTATAATGTATCATCATTTCAGTACATGCTATAGTCTTATACATGTATAAGAAATTAATACAAACCCATATTAAATTCATATTATTTGTATGTAATTCATACATTTTCACACAACTAAAAGTATATGACGTCACAATAAAATCACTAACGTGTTAGAACGGTTTGTTTACAATATGTCTAAGCTTAGTTCATGAGGTTCTGGATCTGTCAAAATCAACCAACACTTCCATTCCACCCATCTAATGACAAACAGCGAGAACTTAGTTGCGCACTTAATATATGTGTATTTGAATAAAATATTTTCACAACTAGTTTTGGTTGACTTACCAAATGTTAGTTTTAATTTAAGTTTGATAACAACAACTTTTAAACAAAACAAATATAATAACTACTCTATCACATGTTAATTAAAGCAGAAAAAATTGTAATAAATTTATGTAATTATATTAAATAGTCACTGTTGATATGTTAATGTGAATTACCTTTTCATCAACAACAAGGTGTATTCCATCGCCGCCAGCTGGAAATATGTAATGTTGTAAAGGTGTCGGCCTATACTCAGTATAGACTACGTGGCAAGGTTGCGAATGCAATCGACACACCCACTCAGCAAATTGGCGCGCGTTTGGAATGGTAGCCGAAAGAAACACATAGTGCACATTGTCTGGTAGGAGAATCAGTGTTTCTGTGTGAATCAATAAATACAAATCTTTATATATGGTACAAACAACATAATACATCAAAATTTATATAAATTACAAAATTATGTTGAATTTTTAATAATATTATTTTTTACTAAGGACTCCCTTTGTTGTCATATGAATAATACACATATATAATAATAATAGCCTTTATTCAGAAATTTATGTTGCGAATGTGGAAGGGTCAGTAAAGGAAGACCACGGAAAATATACCTTGACCAAATTGCTGAAGTTTTTAAGAAAGGCCAGGTCAAGAGTACTGTTAAGCGGCAGACTTGCATGAGGAGAATAATGAGTGTGGAGGAAGCAAGGGAAGGAATGCCGAGATCGTAGCAGATGGAGATCTGTGGTCTCTGCTTACCCCTACGGGAGACAGGCGTGACGATATGTATCTATGTACGTTTTAAAAATCTTTCCTTTGCAAAAAACGGGCGATTTTGATTTTTCTACATTATTAGTAATAATTTAGTTCTAAAGAGGTTTTAATAGCCAAATCATGTTACTGGCACTTACAATAAAGAGTCTGGGTATGAAAACTTCCAAATTCGAAGCTTTTGTTTTTTTTTTTAAAAATAATCAATTTTTTAGTTTGTCTTATTACTTCGCAGGTTTGTTGTAAGAATGTTATCAGGCAACTAAAACTAACTTTTTGCTATTTTTAGTAGAATAATTTATGTTTGTCGTAATTATGACATAAAACAGATATCTTTGTATCTATTGTAATGATAGAAAGAGCAATAAGAGCTAGTAAAATTATAGCACTTCTGGAACAGCTACACCAATGTTACATTCCACAGCGATTAAATGAGTCCTTCAACCGTCCAAAGAACCTGGCCTCAATACCAAGAGATGGGTTCCGTTCAGACAAGGAGAAAACATTGCACACAACCACAAGATGACCACTTTTTAGTGACTCTGGCACTGAGGAATCGCAAATGCAGTTACATAGACCTCAAAAGAAACCTTTAAGAGGTAC
This sequence comes from Baronia brevicornis, assembly GCA_031353405.1. Classification (NCBI taxonomy): domain Eukaryota; kingdom Metazoa; phylum Arthropoda; class Insecta; order Lepidoptera; family Papilionidae; genus Baronia; species Baronia brevicornis. The sequence goes on along the minus strand of JASFAT010000971.1, from coordinate 61,712 downwards.
GAGGAGTACAAGTTAGGTTATAGACTGTGAAGAAGCGGCTTTTAGGGGCTGATATATGCAGTCAGCGACCAGCATAGACCCCAATTTACTCCATGAGCAGCAGATTGCTTCATAAAGGTTTGCTAGAAATTGCCTAACTTGGACACTAGGTAACTGTATAGCTTGTTGGTTTACTTCCAATCTGTTACAGTGTGCTTTAACATATGTAGGTGTAGATAGGTAAAATGCAGGTGTTGAATAATTTTCTCTTAATGTGCATGCTTATTTGACTATTTTTCATAATTGTTTTGTGGAAGCAATACATGTATACTAACGTTTAATTATGGTATGAATATTATGTTACTGACCTTCCCATACCACTCCTCGTTCCTTGTCTCTCATATAATGTATTTCATCAAATACAACCCAACCTACTTCTCGCATAATTTCTGATCCCCTGTACAGCATGTTTCTTAAAATCTGAAAAAATTAGGATTCTGGTACAGGAGAAGAGCTAATATGGTAAGGGTTAATTTTTGAAAACAACCAAAACTTTTATTAACCAGGGGCAAAAATTACTGAGGACTAGTAATTAATTTGAACAAAAGCAAGATGCAGATTTAAACAGTATATGCCCAATAACCAAAATAATTTGGTATCATTTTCTGGTTAAGGTTTTATATTAATAGAAAAAATATATTTGTGGTTAATTATTACCTTAAACTTCAAGGTAATACTTTTTAAAATAAAACATACTACTTACCCTAAAACCATCACAATATATTTACCTCTGTTGTCATGATAAGACATGAAGCCGATGGATTTATGGTAACATCACCAGTAATGAGACCTACATCATGAAACTCTTCTGAAAATTCTCTATACTTCTGATTAGACAGAGCTTTGATTGGGGTTGTATATATTACCCTCTGATTATTCTTCAGAGATAGTGCTATTGCATACCTTAGTAATGAAAATAAAAATTCAGTTACACTTAGTCTTTAGTATCATCCTGTTTGTTAAGTTCAGTATTCTGATGGGACTCGAAAGGGTTGGCAATCCTGGTTGACCGAGGTACTTAGTAATAGCAATTCTTACCATTATACCTACAGTCCCTGGTCAAATTATTAGACGCACTGCAAGATTTCATGAAAAATATTAATTACCGAGTGATATTGTACCGTTTTATTATTTTAAATTGATTTGTTTTTTTATTATTTATATTATTCAATCAATTACCGATTTATTTGACATAAATTAAAGAGCATTAATTTAGAAAATCATAAGTTTATTGAGTTTTAAAGAAAAGTGAAATTAATGTTAGTAAAAGTCACTATTTAGTTCAGCTACCTTTAGCCGCTATCAAAGCTTTAATTTTGCATAGCATGCTATCAATGCAAGACTCTACTGTCTCCTGCATTTGAGGATGATGATTCCACACATAAATATTCTTTTCTAGGAGCTGGGTTTTGTTGATAATTACATGTTTAGCCAATTCTCTTTTCATCAGCTCCCACTAATTTTCAATTGGGTTCATATCAGGGCTATTACCCAGCCAATCTAGTATATTTAAACTACAATAATATTGTTGTTTAAATATACCATTATTGCATAAAAACTCTTAAGAAACATAACATTACTAAAAAAATAGAGTGCGTCTAATAATTTGGCCAGGGAGTGTATATTATGTAACTTTTATACTTTATGTAACTCTTTGCTATGTAAGTTCTATGATGGTTATTCTCTTGTGCTGACTTTCAAAAATTAGACCAGCTTTTTTAATAGTCAACTTTTAGAACTTTAAGAATGTCTACTTCATTTTACTTTCTTAATGATGTAGAAAAAAATGTTGAACAAATACGTGTATTTTAATATGTAGTAGTTTATTGTTTTAACATTATAAAACACAAATTTTTAGTGGATTAAAAAAATCATCTTTAATTGATAATAAATAGCATTCAAAATATTTATATCAAAATTATCTCAATAACAAATTTAGTGATACTTACTCAGCAACAACTGTTTTCCCTGCAGAAGTATGAGCTGATACTAACACAGATTGCAAATTGTCTATACATAGTATAGCTTCTTTTTGAAATGGGTCCAGAATAAAACTGTATTGCTTAGCTGGTTCTGATGAAATAGGCATGAGAGGTGCATAATCATGATTTGGAGGTATAGCTACCTCATGTGTGCAGCCTTCATGAGCTTCTAGAGTATGTATAACAATTCGGGAGTTTAAAATATCTAAACTGCAATGACAAATAAAAGTAATATGTACTATAGTAATATGTTATAGGTTCACTTGGTAAATAAAATAATGAAATTTAAGTTTAAAGGTCCATAATCTAGTACACTTTAGATGGTAGATGGTAGATGGTGTGTCGGGCTGATTTCCGCAACTCGACATCATCATGCACCTGTTTTGCGTGTTGTCAGATATGGATAGCTCCTATTAGTACACCTTATTATGTTCATAAAAGAGGATGAGAGATCACACCACCAAAAGGTTTACTACTAATCTCTTTTTTATGGGATAAGAAGACAAATGAGCAGGGATGTCAGCTGATGGGAAACAATCAACATCGCCCACAGACATCCAGTGCCATAGGCATTGCAGAAACATTGCCGCTGATCGCATATTTCACAAACTTGAAGCACCCAACTGGCATCAAACTACACAACACCAAGGCCAATGTCATATTCTCTTACTGGGACCAAGACATATTTTGAGTCATTGAGCCAAGAGATTAAGAAAATATTTTATATTGTAATAATCCTATAAAGTTTGCAGTATAATTAAAGAACATTGGGAATCTTGTGACTATGCAACTAAAAATTTGTGACCGTGACTTACTTTAGGTCACTCAATAATTCAGATGCATCTTCATCGTCCTGTTTAAATTTTTTAGGAGTTTCAGTGGTACATGCATACTCCACTTCTTCGTGTGAACGTTTGCTACCAGAGTTAATTGTTTCATTTTCACCTTCTCTGCAAGAAATTATAAAGGGAGACGTAAATAAAGTAAACCTAAATTCCCTGTATTAGAAAAATATATAAGTTAATGCACTTCATACGTTTTTCCTTCTGTAACTTTTAAGTTTGGAAATTGAATGGCAGCTTCATTCTCAGTGGTCTCATCAAAACAATCAAATAAAACATTTACATCTGCCATTTTCGTTTAAATATAAATTTACTTAAATAAACATTATTTAAACCCTCAATTTTTAGGTATATATATAACTCTATAACATGATTTTCTACGCCTAAGAGGAACGCATGTTTTATTTTGACGTTTATCTAGGGCTACCAGCTAACTTCTCACTTTTTTCCCAAGAACCGTTGGCTTACGAACAAAATATTGTAAAACACCTGAGAACAAAGACAAAAATACTCAAGCTCATACATTTATTCATTTGAATTAATGGCTTTCAATAGTACTAACATACTCAATAAGCTTTTTATTCAAGCCATACATACTCATGTAATAAACTTTTTATTCAAGTGCAACATACACAATAAACTTTTTATTTTTTTTCGATTATAATTCTATTGCTACTTGTTATCTGTTATTACCAGGCAATACTGTAATTAGTTGCATTTATTTATTTCCCTCGATTTCCAGATTTCCGGTTTTCACAGAGTAACTACGTCGATTTCTTTGAAAATTTGTAATATATAAATGCTTTTTATTATAGTAAATTTTAAATTTTTTCCTGCTAATACATTAACATTTTAAAACATAACTACAGTAAGTATACAAATTATAAAGGCAAATCTTTTGGATATATGATATTTATTTTTCACAATGGTCTTTATTAAAAATATATTAATTTTATTTTTATATTATAGTTAATGTTATTGTTATAGTGCATTGTATATCAAAAGATAATAACTAAAAATAACTGCAAGATCATTAGATCAAGTTAATATAGTTAATTTTCAGAGATGTCTCATGTTATGCCAGTTGTAACTATTCAGTGCGATTGGAATGATGTTATCAGGTAATTATACGTTCCAATTTTTATTTATGTATACACAAATGTAGTATCACAATCTTATTACCTCATTGTAGGCTTCCGAATGAAAAGTTTTGGATTTCATCGAAATATTTGAACCAAAATAGTGTTCATGATGAAATAAGAACAACGACCAATAAAAGTGACGGAAAAATAAAAATAAATTGTTCAGATCATTACCAATATATATCTCATAGCAATTTGAGCTTTGTTGTGAAGCATGTTGCATCGGGATTAAAGGTGGCTTTTGTGTCACCTTCAAAAATGCACAAAATCCATAAAAATTCAGTTTTATCTGTTAGTACTGGAAAAAATTTACTGGGTGCATCTTCATGTGAAGGAGATGAACTTCTTGTTTGGGATACAAGGACAGGTAAAAACTAAATACTTATGTAAATATGAATATGAGTATTCATTATATCCTAAAACTTAATAACCAGAAAACACTAAGTCACCAAATATATGAATAAATAATATTTTAGGGATACATGATTATGGTGGTAATCCTACATAAAAAATGATTTACTTTTCAGATCAAGTTCTTTTAAAATTGAAAGCTCATGGTGGCCCAGTGTATAAATGCCGATTCTTTCCATCTGGGATTGTGTTGATCTCAGCTGGTGCAGATGGGTCATGCAGGATTTGGTCAGCCGAATCTGGAATTAACCCTGTAACATTAATAGGACATAAAATGTCTATCTCTGATATTTGTATTATCGATAAAGGACGAAATGTTATATCCGTTAGCAAGTGAGCAGTTTACTGTTTAAAGGAAATATACCAAAATAAGTTTAACTTACAATTCAAACTAGAAATTTTTGTTATTTACAAATATTATGTGTAAACTCTTGTTTAAAAAATAATTTTTATAACATTGAAAATATCTTGTTTATTTTAAATATTAAGACAGTGAAAGATAAACAATTTGATTTTTGAGTTATACTCAACCTGTTTAGATGACCTAAATTTGTATTCAATAATATTTGGATTTTTTTATTTTAATATTTCAGTATATATACAATAGTAAGACTAAAAGAAAAACACTTGAATTATATTCAACCTGTTTAAATGAGGTAAATATTATGAGATATATTTTTTTTTTGTATTAATACTTTCAGGGATGGCTCTGCTAAACTGTGGGATGTGGGAGAGTCAAGGTGTATTGACAACATATTAGATGGTCATGGGCCAATCAATTGTTGTGCCTTAACCACAACATCTATTGAGATTGCTGTTGAAGATGACAGAGAGGTACAATTTCATTGTAATATTAGATAACAGCCTTTGCAGTTGGTGTTATAAATTCAATTCAATACCTTAGGACCAACTTTTGATGTGAAAAAGATTTGGACACTGGTTAAATTTGTCAAAGGTGAGAACAATAGGTTCTGCCACTCTTGTATATTAATATGGTACACCTAATAAAAATACAGTCTAATATTTTTTCTTTAAGTAGTAACTAAGATTGAAAACCTAATTCTGCCAGTGGTCTATGGAATATAGAGTTTATTTATAAACATGATAATTATCAACCCACCTTCATATTTGCAGAAAATGTTTATTTTAAATTTTATTCATTCATTCAAGGCTTAAATTTATAAAACCTTTGAATGAAGTTATATAAAAACTATAGGTAAATAAAAAATTAAAAACATCAATTAAATTTTGCATCTATTTTTCACCAGTTTTTATTTATCACATGTAACTCATTAATTTTGTCAAGGTATATTTGAATATTTTTTTAAATCAATGTATTTCCTTGTTGGAAGACACTTTCCGTAATCAAATATGATAGTCCATCGCGTCGAGATATCGAGTGACTTTGCCTCTATCCTGATCTGCCTCTAATGCATGTAAAATACTGTCCTCCTCTCTACGCTGGGGCATCCCAATATAACCTCTTTCTTAACCATTCTACAATGTTGGCTTATTAACTTTTTTATGACCAATATCTCCTCCAAACAATTCCTGTTACTGAATTTTACGATCACAAAACTCGCCAAAGAGACTATCACTACCTGTGCAAGCAGCGATCCAATACTGTATATAAGCTATACAATAATTTTTTAAAAATCTTTTTACATCAACTACTTTCAAAAGTATTTTAGAATGATAAGATACTGGAACTTTTAAAAAACCAGCCTGCATCTTTCTCACAGGCGGCACTGCTTCTGCAAAACCTTTGGTTTTACTTATGTGTATGGGTGGCGTTGATTATTTTTCATCAGATGACATGCTTGCTTGTTGCATCACTGCTATACAATTTGAATGTCTCATTTATTTCTTTCCAGATTGGAACCAACAATAAGTTATTGGTAGTGGGTTGCGAAAGTGGTATGGTGATATGTGCACATATAGCAAAAAGAGAAGAAATATATCAGAAACAATTAGAGACTGCTGTAAATTCTTGCATAGTAATTGACCAAGTTATAGTTGCAGGCTGCAGTAATGGAAAGGTAATTGTAACTTAATTACTAAATGTTATTAATAAAACCAGCACTAATTGATTTATATTGTAATTCTTCAATGAGATTGATTAATACAGATTATATTAAAGAAGCTTATCTCATCTATAGTTACCACCCAGTTGTTGTTTTGACACAAGGGGCCATATTCTTAGAAGACTGATATCTTCAAAAACTTCTTTAGTTGTTTTCTGAAAATTGCGTAATTTTTCCCGATTAGAATTTCTCTTCTGTCTTCGTTGCTCAGCCCAACCGTCTATTGTCATGCCTTTGGCGGCCGTAAATTGAAAATAATAGCGCAATCATTAAACTGAAATAACCCCAGTACTATTGATGGAAGATCTTGGGTATAAGACTGCGCATCACACTTTCGAATTTGTTCTGCACCAAAATATTCTATTATTAATATATTCATTTTGACTCTTGTCTTTCAAATTTTAATATTTCGATAGATTATATTTGTACATATATTTCATCATACATTTGACAATAATGTTTTTGTAATTTTTTTAGATTGTTTACCTCAATGTTCAAGATGGTATAATCATAAGTGAATGCTACGAATCAGCAAATCCAGTATTAAGTTTAGCAGCATTATCAAACCAATTGTTTGTGGTGGGTCGGCAAGATGGTACATGCACAGTGCTATCACTGGAAGAATCACATAACGCAATAAGAACTCAACTGACGGGCTCAGATTGTGATGGAATAAGGGACATAGCTTTCAACGGCAAATGGATATTTACTGCTTGTAGGGACACAATTATAAGGAAATATGATTATAATCAAATATCTGTACACTATAAGTGACCGGTATATTAATTTTTTAAACCTTTATAAGCTTTAATACAATAAAATGATAAAAAGAAAATTATTTTTGGAAAATTTCATTACCTTCTAAAATATCACCTTTAATTAACATTCTTATTGAATTTGTTGTCGGCTGTGTGATTCTGAAAACAAATATTGCATACCTATTTAAAATTTGGAATCCTAATACTGTGTGGATAGTCAAAAGTTTTACTTAGCTAAGATCCGCGACAAGCAAAACAATAACAGAAAATTAATAATATGTTTTTTGTGCTGGATGAAGTGGATTTATTTAGAACTTAAACCAAAAACTTACCGAAAATCGGCCATCAATTCTCCACCCACCAACCACTATACACAACACCAAACACACATTACCACTTTTCCATCTTGTAAACGACACGTGTTTCGCTCCAACACGAGGCATCTTCAGGTATAGTAGACTCTACGGAAGACAACCGAAAAGTAGAGATCTATTATATAGTATAGATACTATACCTGACTTCCGTAGAGTCTACTAAGAGTCTAACGCCTGACTCCATTAATAATCCACATAATGTATATGCTATATAACTATGTTACAGAATGAGTTGATGGATTAAAAAAAATAACATCCTAATATAATAAAATATTACAAAAATTGTGCCTATCTAAAATATTGGATCTTTTTATATAGCCCATATAATATGCAAGATTCGAGCTTTGATATTTCGGGAGTAATGAACTTAGGCCCACCACGATTGTCCAAGGCGGATTAGCGGACCTTAAAAACTCAGGATAAATATTTCAAGTCATACTCTATTGCAGGAATTGTACCCACAATTATTGACTACAAATGCGGGAATATCAGCACTGAGCCAATAGTTCGTCGTTAACATCATTGTACTGTATTTGGTCAGGTAAAACAAAACACGTCTGTTCATCACGGCCATCATTTATGGCTTCAATCTTCTCAATAGGAGGTTTAATTCCATTGTTTGTGACTGTGTAGCCCAAAAACTTTACTTGTGATGCGCCGAAAACACATTTGGCTGGGTTTATTGTTATGCCGTTTTCTTCGAAGCGTTGTAAAATGATGCGTAAGTGATTTCGATGTTGTTCTTTGTTTTCTGAGGCTATGAGTACGTCGTCTATGAATGGAAATACGAAGTCGAGTTCTCTTAGTACTTCGTGGATGAATCGTTGGAATGTTTGAACGGCGTTGCGTAGACCAGGGCACATACGGGGAAAATCGAATAAACCAAATGGAGTGATTATGGCTGTTTTCTCTACATCTTTCTCGTTCACTGTTACCTGTTGGTAGGCTCGGTTGAGATCGAGTGTAGAGAAAACTGTTTTCCCATGCAAGAGATGCGTGAAGTCACGGAGTCGTGGTATGGGGTAGCGGTCTGGCTTTGTAATGTTGTTAAGCCTTCTATAATCTCCGCAGACACGTATATCTCCGTTTTTCTTCGGCACTACGTGTAGTGGGCTTGCCCATGGGCTTTTCGACACAATCCTTGTTGCATCATTGTCTCGAACTCCTTTTTGGCTGCGATGTATCGGTGTGGGGGTAGTGGACGGGCGCGTGAGTAAATGGGTGGCCCGGTGGTTTCTATGTGATGTTCCACGTTGTGCTTTGATGTAAGATTCATCGCAGTTAGGCGTGTTGTTCCTGGGAATTCGTCAAGAATGTCGTGAAATGGCTGCTGGTTATCGATGCTGCGGATGGTTGGTAAAGGAAACCTACAGACTGGCGCCTTGACTGCCAAGTTTGTAGTGTTATCTATTAATTTTTTGTTCTTGACATCGACGAGAATGCTGTAGTAGTTGAGGAAGTCAGCACCGAGAATTGCCTTGTTGACGTCGGCCACGATGAATCGCCACTTGTATGCGCGTCGTAAGCCTAGGTTTAGCTCCAGGGTTTTCTCGCCATAGGTAGATATAACAGTGTTGTTGCCGTAGAGCTTGAATGACAGTGGCTTCGCGATTGCTCCTTTGTACTTAGGTATTACCGATATGTTTGCACCGGTGTCTACCAACAGTTGGAGTTTCGTGCTCTTGTCGGTGACGAAAAGGTGGTGTGAAGGTGCTGCAACACTGGTTCCCGCCGCATCCAGTGCTTGCTTTAGTTTTCCGACTCGTTGGGCTTGAATGTGTAGGGAGTTGTGCACTTTTGTGCGCGGCTACCGAAACGGCGATGGTAATAACATATCGACGATGTCGGTGTTGCGCTGCGGTTGCGGGACTGTGATCTACGGTCTGAAGAGCGATGACGTTGGCGGTTGCGGTGGTAGTTTGGGTTTGGGTAATGGTGTGATATCTTCAGTGCGGCGATTACTAACTTTAGTTTTCTTATTGCTTCTCGTAGAAGTGAGTTTTCCGATTGCATCGCTGGCTGAGTAGTTGACTGTTGCGGTGTGGAAGCTTGAGTGTTTCCTGCAGCCATGTTGTTCAACTCGGGGTCGCCAATGTAAGAGGTCTTTATGACGTCGGGTTTGATCACGTCGGGTTTGGATCACGTCGGTTTGGATCACGTCGGGGTCATCAGTATAAGAGGTAGTATCCTAACTGTGAAGTGATGCAACAGGAGTCTGGTTTAATACTCTTTTACTATACCAAGTGGACCTATTATATATACAACTGATTAATGGCGGGAGAAGACCGCGGGGTGCGGGAGACGCGCTTGTGCCTGCACGTGTACAGCAACAAAGCGCGTTCCACGAATGCGGAGAATCAAAGCGCATTCCACGAATGCGGCGTAACAAAGCGCATTCCGCAAGTGCGTAGTAACAAAGCTTGTTCCACGAATTTGTTCTTGAAGTATATATTCTATAGTAAGCAGCTACAATTGTAATAAATCAAAATGTAATGCGGATATCTATGTATTTAAAAAACAACAAATCTAAAAAATACATTTGCATGTACCTAAGATTATAGTTAAAACGTAACGCAGATATCTATTTCAAAAAACAAATCTAAAAAATACATTTGCATGTAACTAAGATTGATTATAGTTAAAACGTAACGCGGATATCTGTTTCAAAAAGCCACAAATCTAATATTAGTTCATATTCCTCTTGTTTATTGAAGAAATAGGCAAACAAGGGAGCGGATCACCTGATGGGTAGTAATCATCGCCGCAATACTAATGGACAGCAGATGAATTGCCTTCTGAAATCTTAGAGTAAGGCCGTGGATAATAGGAGGGGAGAAAGTAAGTAGAAGAGTAAGGCTTCCATAGAAAAATACTAGCACTTCATACCGATATTCTGTGAGGGTGTTGTACTTACGTACCCAGTCGAGTTCATGCATGGTTCTACCAATTTAGGTTTAGTTAGTATAGCTATTTCTTTACTCAAGGTATTACCTTTATTATTCTATAATACTTTTTATAACTTTTTAGTCCTTCTTGATTATGACGCTTCAAATCTCTCCACAAAAGGCTATCCTGTTTAATATTTCTCTCTAATTTTTCCCATTTATTCTTATCGGTCCTTTCTATTGATTTAGAAATTTTGGTATTTTCTGACAAAAATAAAGTACCTATTACTAATAAGGTTTTAATTGAGCTTCAAGGAATTCACGATCACAATTACGAAATTTGAAAACACATGAAACAGTGGTTATCAATATACTCTCGACTTAATACTCTTTTATTCTAAATAAATTGATCACTTACTTTTATTTTTCAGATAGTTTATGTGATCACAGGTGCAATTCATCCACTCATTCCACAAATCTAAATTGCTGATCACATTTTTCAAACATTGGCACCATATACGAATGTCTTTGTCATTTATTGTTTTAACACCTAAACCAATACACAAAATACAGCATTACGTGAAGGACTTTTCCCACCAACTTACATCAGTAACGTGTTTTCATTTCATTTTCATAATCTTATATTATTATCAGTCACATTGTTTAATTGTAGTGGTGTATAATACAATATAGTTCGATTAAGGCGTAAAAGTGAAGTGATATGAAATAAATGCATGTATCGTGACTTTTTAAGTTGACTGAAAAAGTCCATAGAAGGTTTAGGTAGAATAGCCATCGTTTTATCAAAACGTAACGTGACAAGTTGACTAGACAATTTACGAGATTTGCTATTATACCATTTTACTTGACACTGGCATAATAGTTTTTACTAATTGCCTTCAAAAAACAAAATAATATGTGAAGGTATATATCATATATCAGGTATATATCAGGTTTTGCGTATATATCATACTTTTTCTTCCACGTTTAATGTTAAAAATACAAATATTAAACTTGTCAATATTTTTTCAACCTTGTTTAACACGACAATCTGCGTATACTTAAACTTTTGGCTTAAGATATCATAACATCTACCAACCATCCATAACATAGTTATGTAAAACACATTCTTCGATAGACTTATATCGGCCGTTCTTACCATTTTCCCTAACATTTTATAGCACGGGGTTTGTGGGTGAGGGATAAACGTGAGTTGCTTTACGGAGTAATAGCTTCGTGTCATTTTTTTGTATACATAACAATAAAAATAAAAATGAAACTGAAATAAAAACGTAGGACGCATAACAGTCTAAATTATTTAAATAGGCGTTATAGTTTCCTATGTGTCCCACGTTTTATTTTAGCGTATAAATAAAAGCGTTAAACGTTTATTTACCTTTATATTTTCTAGTTCTTTGTTTTTTTTTTCACGAAGTGTAATATATGGGACTCGTAAAAAACAATTAAATGAGCCCTTCTCGAAGGAGTTACTAGTAGGGATAACGGAAAAAGAGTTACACCGTTCACTTCCTGACAGACCGTCGGAATATTGTATTGTCATGAGAACTCAATGTGTGTACAAAGTTTTGTAAGAGGTAGTATCTTAACTGTGAAGTGATGCAACAGGAGTCTGGTTTAATACTCTTTTTTTACAAGTGGACCTATTATATATACAACTGATGAATGGCGGGAGAAGAGCGCGGGGTGCGGGAGACGCCGTTGTGCCTGCACGTGTGCAGCAACAAAGCGCGTTCCACGAATGCGGAGAATCAAAGCGCATTCCACGAATGCGGCGTAACAAAGCGCATTCCGCAAGTGCGTAGTAACAAAGCTTGTTCCGCGAATTTGTTCTTGAAGTTATATTCTGTAGCAGGTAGCTACAGTTTCATAAGGATCGGTTTAGTAGAAGTAGTTGAAAAAAGTTCAGCAATAATTAAAACAAATATTTGGATCAAGCTAAATAAAACAATTAAAAACGAATCATATGTAACGGTAAGATGCTAGTTTTAGAAAAGGTAAGAAAATAAGCAAGCACGTTACCTGATCATAAAGAACCACCAAATTCGTTGCAGGTTTTAAGAAAGGTGTTAAATAATGGAAGGAAAGAACGAAGTAAGGAAGCTCATTGTTCAGCGAAAAAGCAAAAAAGACTACTCAGAAGTAGGTTTTTTGCGAGGGTATGGTAGATAATTTCCTGCACGAGTCGGCTCATTTATGTTGCAGACAAAACTGCCAAAAGCTGTGATATTTTGATATTACAGGTTGAATACTGATCATCCTGAGTGCTGCATATTTAAGTGTTAAATTTAATCAACGCGTTAGTCCAAAAACTAGCTTAAACTTTTGCCGACACGAATATTAAACAAAATTTGTGAAAATGTGTTTATGAAGTAAATAATAAACGAATGATTGAAATTTTCGTAAGGGACAATTCAAAAATATACACACACGTAAGGGCACAGCGACTATACTAAGTGCATAGTTTGCGAAATTTGTTTTACATCTGAAATATAAAATAGACGGGTTTATCTATTTAATCTATTTAATTAAAATATTTAAAAAAATACATTCAGAAAGATTAGCTTGGAGCAAAAAAGGGAGGAGACCCGACCCCAAATAACAGGAATAGGGACGGAAGAAGAAGACAATTCAACGTACATTATTTGCTGACTCTATAAATAATGAAGTATAATATATAATAGTCTTGAAAACGTATTGTTTACGGACAATGCTCATTTTCATTAATTTCAACCAGCAAATTGTCAATATTAAATAGCCTCGTCTCAAACACGATAAGCTATTTCATTCATAAGGTCTTTCTTTTAAAAATTTAAAGGAAAATAAATTAATAAGATTACCACTTTTTTATGTCTAAAAATAATTTTATACATACCTTTAAAAGGTGAAGAGATTAGCTGGCTATCATGTTTGCTCGAGAAATAGCATATACATGTGTTTTTCTCTATAACAATCATAGATTAAAATTAGAAAATTTAAATCGATCTTAGGTAGTTCAAAATTGATATTTAAATCTTAAGTTCACCTTCATTATTAACTTCCATATCTCTTAATTTTGTATTTTGAGGCTTGTGTTTCTTACCGTAGTTATTTGACCTACTTTCTTGAACAAGTGTAGACAAGGATAACCTTTTCGTTTTATTTATTTCTTTTTTTTCTGTTATTAGTGTCCTTTTCTTAAAATTATTTTGTATTGTAGAAGGATTTGTATGAACTAAGGATTCTATATTAACTTGATTTTTAACTCTTTTGGATGAATTTGGCCTTGATTTTATTTTGTTACCCTTTAATTGGTTCACAATTTTATTTGTTTGTATAGTTATTACATGTAACGGTTCTTCTATTTTATTTATTTGTTTTTCATTTTCTTTTATTATTTTCTTAATTTTTTTATTACGATTTATTATATCACTTGCTTTAGAGCTATTACTTTTACCTCTTATTTGATTATAAATATTTTTCTTTTTATTCGCTACAACATATTTGGTTTTACCAATAGTACTTATAATATCAAGTACTATTGTATTTATCATTTCGTTCATAGTAACTACATTTTCTTCATTATTAGAATTTTTCGTATTAAACATATTTATAAGCGGGTTTGTATCTAATATTATTTCTGAAGTTTCATCAGTATACAAAGAAGACATGATCGTTTTTTCATCTGTTTCGAAAATATATCCGAGTGATATTACAGATTTATTTATACTTTCAGAGGCTTTTAAAGTAGGTAAAAGTATATGTTCCGGCCATGATTCATCCATTTCAGCTATTCACAAAGAAAATAAACATCAGTAATAAACATTAATTTCATGGAAGTTAGAAAGAATAAATTAAAACAAATCTTACACAATAAATTTGCATTTGCAGGAGCTAACTCGATATTCTTTTTATTAAAGTCACTAGAAACAATTCCCGGTAGTCTTGCTCGGACCTTTTTGATATCATTCTCACTTTTAAAATAATAACTATTAAGTGCTTAGTGAAGATTTAATAAGATTAAATGTAATGCTGAATAATTTTTGAAATTTTACCTGTTTGTATATATTTGATGTTTCGACTTAGCATCTGAAATATTTGTATTTGATGTAACGATTAGATATTATTATTGTATATTAGTATCATAGAAAGGTTTATTTTATTAGTTTATAAATATCAAGTAAATCTAGATTACATTTTATTACCGGAATCAGTACTTGAAAATTTTACTTTTTTATTCTGTTCATCGAGACTTTTGTCCAGTAACTCATAAATAAGAGCTTCGTAAGCAGTCAGATCTAACGTTATATTTTTGTCAAGAGAAGAATGATTACTATTGGTTAAAGAATTTGCGTTATTACTTTTGTATAATTCTTTAAAAATACTTGTTTCATCTTTTTCTGTAACTGTGTTATGTATTATATTGTTATTATTTATTACATTGATTTTTGATTTGTTTTCAAAATCATTAACGACCGTGTCAAGAATTTTATAAATATCATCTCGAAATTGATGATCTATATTTACGGCTGAGTAACGTCGTTCACTGATATCTGAATCTAATATTTCACTATCTGTATAGATAATCTTTTCGCTTTCTGAATTGACAAGGTACGAGTCTGATTTATTGTTATTCTGTGACTTTTTTGTTCTACTTTTTCTACTTTCAGATTCATCTTCTTCCAAATATTGCACTTCTTCATAGTCTTTACTATATTTGCTTACTGTATTTGTTTCATATACAATATTATCTATGATTTTTTCCAATATTTTGTTGAAGTGTACTGTAATATCACCTTCATCTCTTACAAAAAAAATGTTATCTTTTTTCGAACCAAAATTGATTTCAACTTTGTGCTTGTCTTCCGTAGCTTCTTCCTTTAACACTTCATCTTCTATGATCTCTGGTTCAGTTTCCAGATCAATGGTATATTTCAAAAAATTTATGCTCTTAACTTTATCATCACTAATTTTTACACCATCCTCTGCACGACACTTCTCGACGAATTTATCCAAAGGTATTTTAGACTCCTCATCACATTTGACACTAATTTCAGTATTTATGTCGCAAGAACTCTAAACATGTTAATAATATTAAAATAATAATATTTTTTAAATATTTTTTTTTTATATTTTATAATAAATACTATTATATATTCAGCCATTATTACCACAACGAAAGATAGCAAATCGTCAATGAAATCCAGGACAGGCCCTTCTTTTTCCTCTAATTCTGAAATTGTCAATATTTTTAAAGAAAAACTTACGGTATACAAGCGGTTAATTTTAGAACTTACCTTTCAAATCTTCTTCTAAAAGTTTACGTTGCATATCTTCAAGAATATCGGTTATCCATAATGTGATCTTGTCAACATAATGTAAATAAAAACATATAATTAAAAAATAGTCAATGCAACCTTAACAGTTCACTGTTGGAAGTCGTCACAAATAAGAGGTCTTATCGAAATCCCCACGTGTTTCGAACGAATTGGGATACCAATTCTGCTTCCCATCCTCAGATATTTTATTTTCTTTAGTTCCTTCATACGACCCCCACGGGAAAAAATGAGGTAGTCCAATTCTAAACTAATTATCTAATCTAAATTAGAACAATAACGCTTAACTGTACTCTATGACCTGTGTAAATTATGTGTAAGAGATTCTATGTTCAAGTCAACAAAATCAATGTGTAATTCGGTACAAAAAGATATCTCATTATTTGTTGATGTACTTTAGCCACAGTGTACATGAAATATAATAGCATCGTAAAATCAATTAAATTTTTAATAACTAATAATTGTACATAAAATTTACCAAACAAATATATTAGAAAAGTAATACAAAAATATTGTTACCTTACGAGCAGCACTGGCGCAAACAATTTTATTTGCCTCCGATTTCTGGCAGAATGATTTTTTCTTTTGCATAACTGCAGCTATTTCATTGCTGACAATTTTACAAATTCTCTTCGTTCTATATAAATTTATGAAATAAAAATCATTAACAAACATGAATTAATTTTTCGGTACCGTTATTTAAGTATTTTGTATATTTAATAATCGCCTTGTGTTATATTACTTGTGTTAATTTATTGTTCATATATGGAATGAATAAAACTCCTGTTTTATTTATTCCATATATGAACAATAAATTAACACACACACTATTAATTTTTTTATATCATTATAACTTAACCGACGTGAACAAAGACTACAAATATCATCAAAAGATAAAGATTAATATGAAATAAAATGGATTGTTGTATCACTCACTGAGTATTCAAAGAAATATTCATGGGGAATAACAATTTTTGTGTTATCCTAAATCCAAACATTGAACAAAATGTAATTATCTCTCTCTTATTTTCACGAGACATTAGCTTCATTGACCTATATAAGAAAAACATAATTACATACTAAAAACTTAATAATGTATAAAATTTAAATTCGCTGTATAACAGTTATTTATGTAATGGAAATTTTACTGCATGAATTTCCAAAATCCAAAATCAAGGTCTTAGGGCATAATGGCATTAATTAGCTGGACGTAGGGGCACTTTGATACCTGAACGCACTATGTTCAGGTATCAAGGTGCCCCTAGGTTTGCTTACATATTCATTAGTAATTGCTGAAAACCCAAAAGAACATACGTTAAATTAAACTATCATGGCACTTTTAGGCAGCGGAGTGACGGGTTAATTAGATAATGGTGGATATGGACAGTCAAAAGTTTTACTTAGCTAAGAGACAACCGAAAAGTCTTCCGTAGAGTCTACTATACCTGAAGATGCCTCGTGTTGGGGCGAAACACGTGTCGTGTACAAGATGGAAAAGTGATAGTGTGTGTTTGGCGTTGTGTATAGTGGTTGGTGGGTGGAGAGTTGATGGCCGATTTTCGGTAAGTTTTTGGTTTAAGTTCCAAATAAATCCACTAAACCCAACGGAAAAACACACATTATTAATTTTCTGTTATTGTTTTGCTTGTCGCGGATCTTAGCTAAGTAAAACTTTTGACTGTCCATATAGTGATGGATTTCCGCAAAGTAACGCCTGACTCCATTAATAAAGATAATGGTGGATAAAAAGAAACTTCTCCGTTAGGTAAAAACATAAATTACACCTTTGTGATTACTTTTTATAGTCGTGTTATTCTACGTGTAAATTATTATTACTATATTTGAATAAAGCAATTTTTGAAATGCTTCTATCTAAAGAAACAAATTAAATTGCGAATAATCAGTTCTCACACACATTCAGTTTCATAAACTTGTTTTGTATGGATTGTGTATTCGTAACGTGTACAGATAAATTCACAAGATATATAGCTTTGTACAAACAAAAATAAATTTGCATTCTTTACCTTTTGATTGGCTTTAACTTCGTCTTTTTAAAGTAACTAATTGCATCTGTAATGTTAATAATTGGTTTTTCGTCCATAACGCGCTGTTTAAGTCTCTCCACCTATATAAAATTTATAATTAATAATATTATAGAAAAATAACTACATATTACTAATGCAAATATTGTTTAGGAAAGAAAAGTAATACTAATTAAAAAAACGTTTAAAAAATTATTAGAATTGTTATTTACTATAACAATTACGATATAACATAAATCTTAGGTCGTAGGTAGGTTTTGTTTGTCTATGAATTCTAATTTCAAATAAATTTTATTTTAAAAACATGGTATTTTTTTTCATTATCAGTCGTTTGTTTATTGATTAGCGTTATGTTTTCATTACATTTGAGTCTTTTTCCTCATCATGGATACGTTAAAAATTCGAATAAATAAGGAATATGAGTATTGTCATGGCAGCAACGCGACAGAAACGACATGCAAAATCGACGACGAATACAGAGCGAATAGTACAAATGAACGCACAACCCGTTATTGGTTTGCCTGGTTTCGTTTCGATCTGAAAAATGAACCCTATGGTCGTCCGAGAACTTTAATCGACAATGTCGAATGTGAAAGCTGACTTTACTCAATCTATGGCTGAAATAGCAGCAGCTTTCGACGTTACAATCAAAATAATATTGATCCGTTTGCGTCAACTTGGCAAGGTTAAAGAGCTTAACAAACAGATGCCTCATGAAATTAGTTCATCAGTGCGACGTACACGTGGCCTGCCTTACGCTGCTTAACAGACACAGAAACGAAGGAATTTTGAACCGCATTATTAGCCGCGACGAAAAATCGATTTTGTTTGACAATTGCAATAAGAGCTTGCAATTGTTGGATAGATCCCGGTTCAGCATCTCAAAAATCCTTTAAAATTTCTCGTAGAAAAGGGATGGTTACTGCTTTGTGGTCGAGTGACGGTTTGATTTATCACAGCTTCTTACGAAACGGGATGAGCATTAGGTACTCCAGATGTGTATCGTGAAGTATTAAACACAATCATGAAGAAGCTCGCACATTTTTAAACAGCTTTCAAATCGGTCATCCCCAGCGCGCGCGTCTGCACACTGCACAACAGACGGTCTCCAAATTACGAAAAAGTGGGAAGCTCTCCGTCTCCATCTCCGTCATCCACCGTACTCACCAGTCCTTGCACCTACAGACTTCTACTTTTTCCAGAATGTGGACAACTTTTTCGCGAGAAAAAAATTAAATACCCGAAAAGTAGTACAAAATGTCTTTGACGAGTTTGTTGCCTCCTATCCAGCTTATTTCTTCAAGTAGGACATCGATAAACTGCTACTGCACAAGCAATGCATGATTTCATTGATTAATAGAAATAAAAAGAGAGAAAAAATACTCTAATTTATTTCGTAAAAACGACAATTTCATACCTATTATACAACAAAAATGTGGTCAGAGGTAGAATCGAACTTACGACCTTAAATCGTAAGAGTAACTCGACCGTCCATTTTAAAAATAATTTTATATCAATATCAATTGGTTTAGATTATTGCAAAATAATAAATTATTCATTTACCTACTAGCCTTAAAAAATTACGCCACATTCCGGATTTTTGGAATTAATTTTTAATTTTTTTTTATTTTATTATATTATTTTTTTATTAAAATTATGTGAACCTTATACAATACTTATTTGAAACTCACCATGAAATTAGGCAAGATCCAGAAGTTATTTCGCCAAGTTTCCATACACTGTCTTTTCGTTGGTACCGCTAGTTCGGCAACCCTCATAGGACACTTTTTTGAATACTTTTTAAATATTTTCTTTTGCAGTGTGGAACATGATGTTTTTCTTAAATTATTAATATTCTGTTATCATATCTTATATCTGGCATCTGGTTGAAAGCAGTTGATTCTTTTGGAAGTCTGAGATGACTGAGATATATCATTAAAAGTCAAAGACCACAAAACTGTTATCGAAAAGATAAATCATCTTTAAAAACATAACATGTTCATTCTTACCGTCAAAATACTCTTAGTATTTTATTCTAAATTAAGAAAAAACAAAAACTTGCCTTATCATATTACCCTGATTTTACAGATTTATAAAAAAACAATTATTTCAGTATGGACTAATTAGTATCTATCAGTCTAATTTAATAAAAATAAACCAATATTTTCAAAAAGCGTATAAAACTTCAATATCAACAAACACTGTTAAGTAGATCAATCAAACTAACTGCTCTTTGGAACCTTCTTTAATTTAATGATGAAATAAAAAATTGTTTATATTTAACATATGTTATTTATGTCTATATTAATACATTTGTATTGGCCTTTTCCGTCCAGTTTATATTAGTGACGTCATTAGATATTTTAATTCAATATAATTCCATTAAGCAGAGAAGTATAATAAAATAAAGGCATGTATGGTGTGTTTACATATTGACTACAAAATTCCCTAGCAACTTTTTGTAGAATGGCCACCATTATATACTTTTGAGTATATTTCGAAATACTTGTTATTATTTATTTGACACTATTTTTCAGAAAAATGTAACTATCAAAATGCAAAAAATATTTAAAAGTCTGTTGTTATCCAAACAAGTGTTTTATGTATGAGTTTGATTCTTACCTATAACTTGGATATAATCTATCTGATTTTGAAGGAGCTGCCTTATTTTGATCAAACTTACTAGCCCTGATCTTTTGTTCTTGTATTTTTGCACCTCTCAATAATTTTGGTTTATCTATTAGATTCGTGCGGTTAAGGACCGTTTTATTTTCTAAAATATACGTGTTAAGATAATAATTTTTCATTTTTTTACAAATAATTTGAAAATTACACCAAAATAAGAATGTTTTATTTCAAATGTTAAATCTATATACCTCTGCCGACCGTGCAGCACTGCGTAAAGTCATAAATCTACTTTGCATAATCAATATTAATAATTTAAATATCGAGAATCAAAATGATGATGAATATTCGAAATAAAAATTCAACTAATAAGATTAATATCTATTATAACATTGTTATATAGTGCTAATGTTACCTATGCTGAACATATTTCCAGATTTATTGACCACCAAATTGCCGTAAAGGCAAAATGTTTGCTTTCTGTCCGTGTCGTTGGTTCATTTTTCACGTCAGGTTAAAATGTTAACAACACATTTTAAAGCCTGTTGTTAGGCAATTTTTTATGTATTTTAATTTTTGTTTAAATTTAGTGCGCCATTTGTAGATCACCCGCCGCGTTATTATTGTAAAATTACCTTAAGATACTATATGTTTTTTAAAAATACCTATTTCTCAGTTACGAAAAATTTTAAAGAAGCTATTCTCAATGATAGTGACATTCTTATTTATTTAATATACTGTAAAGAGGATCAAGACGAATTCGATCATATGACAGCTTATGAAATATATGCAGGATTCCAACTTTCCAGAAAACTTGAAGAAATATTGAAAAAATAGATAAAGATACTGATAAATATTGGCTCAATGGCGCGGCCCCCCGTCCACGGAGTCAATGGTCGCGGGTTCGATACCCGCATCAGAATAAATATTTAGGATTTAGAAATATTTATTCAGAGTCTGATAACCCCCCCTCCCCCCAAATCCACATTTCCTCTCCTGCCCTTTCCTTTCTTCTTTATCCTTTCCCTTCCTCTCCGCCAATCCACGGTCTGCCGTGCTAATGGATGCGTGGCTAAGGGCAAGCTTAGTCGCAAGCGTGCCGATCGTCCCGGGATCGGGCTTATCGGGGATGATCGGGAGAGCCCGATCCCGGGACGCAGCATTACCTCAGCATGCAGTGCTCTGCTGGGGCTAACCTCCATCTTCCCTTGCGGGGATTCACTAAGAGGAATTTAATATACCTAATTTGTCGAAAATGACGGCGACGTGGTTCGCCACCCGTCACGTCCTGATTCTCACGAGCCGTTTCGCTGCGATGAATGGCAGCGGATGGAGCTCTGTGGTCTCTACCAACCCCTGAATAGGCGTGAATATATATAAAAATATATAATTATTAATGAAAAAATTTTATCCATGAATATCCACTATTTAACAGAACGTATTAGTTCATTACTTATGCAATCAAAACATAGTACTATTTTTACTAGTCAAAAAGTAGCAACTCTTGAATTATAATTTCAGTGAATCGAATCGAAATTGTCTTTGGTAATTGGTCAGTCTCACTCAGTCAGTCACTCAGTATTATTACCGATAACTAGGTCGATTTCAATGTTTACAAAGGAAGTGAATACAGTGGTAGTGTCACTTTTGTTTTGATCTGATGTGAGCCAGCGTTGTCTTTATTGTCCTACAAACATACGTTTTCTTGCCACAACTTTTGCTTTATTCTTTGTTATCTTAACGTTAACTGTAATAATTGCGTTTTTGCCACGTATAAACACAGGTGTTTCCTAGGTTGATATTACATATATTTTGTGTTGTAAAAAATTATAAATTGAATATGTGGTCTCATTTGGAAAGAGGAAGTTCACCCGTAGATTGGTGTGAATCGAATTATTCAATATCGCCAATGATAGCTGAATTTGTGAATACTGTAAGTTTAAGTGTAGTTTTAATAATTACGATTGTATATGTATATATGATGAATGATGTATTACATTATTATATTGTTATAATACATAATTACGATTTTTTTTATTGACAAGACATGCTCAGAGAAAGAAGTAATAGATTTAATAATATATTTTAGCTATGTTCTTTTCAGGTGAGCAATATTTTATTTTTCTTATTTCCACCCGTCCTGATTCATCTTTTCCAAGAATATTCTAAATTTGTTAATCCAGCTATAAATGTATTGTGGGTTTTGCTGATGGTTGTTGGTTTGAGCTCTGCTTATTTTCATGCTACACTAAGTTTGGTAGGTAAGTTGCTTTCGAAATTTATTATTTTCAATAATAAAACATACATAATATAATAAAACGTGCAAAATGTTCAAATAATCTTCCAATCAAAATACTTAAATGAAGAATTTCCTCTAAACAAGCTACATATACTAAGTAATACTAAACAATAATGTTGTAAAGTATATGTGACATTGAATGAAATTCTACATTTAGGAAAATAAGTAACTGATAAGCCATCAAAAAAATATATATGTGGTAACATTTAAATTTGTTACTACTTAATATGATTGTTTATTATGAAATAATCTTGGTGGTGCATTATGATTTTACATTAAGTAGGTGTAGTTACTAGAAAAAGTTTTCGATAACCCTTATACTCATACTTTCTCTTTGTTATTGATTAATCTACATACTTATCATATTGTTAGAAAAGGTAGAGCCATACTACAGATGAATACTTTGTCAAAAATGGCATATTATTTGTCTGTAGCATGAATGGGCCAACTTATCTGAGGTATTATCACAATCTCACAGAAATCCAGCATTTGAGTGGTACATCAGCTACTGTGCTTCGTCCAGTGAGCAGATGAATTCTGAAGGGCCAATCCCCCTCTGCCTCCCATAATGACACTCCTTAAAGGCCGGCAATGCTTCTGCATTGCCTATAGCACTGAGGATATCTATGGGCGGCATTGATTGTTTTCAATCAGGTGACACACCTGCTCTTTGCCTTGCTATCCCATTAAAAAAAACTTATAAAATTTAGTTTACTACTTAAGGTTTATATTCAAGAAACAATATGAAGTATTTTGGCTGTAGTAAAATATATTAAATTATTAATTCCTACTAAATATTTTTCAAATACTTAAAAGAATATGTTGCAAATGTCAACTAGTAGAAATGCTATTCAAAAAACTTCAACTGTGTTAAACATTTCACCAATGTGAACATTTAAAACTTATTTAACATTCTTTTGATTTACAGGACAATTACTTGATGAACTGGCAATAATATGGGTTTTCATGGTTGCTTTTACTATGTTTCTTCCAAGGCGATATTTTCCAAAATTTATAGGAGGTGACAGGTATGTACATAATATAAAAAACAAATTAAGTTTTCATTTATAAATCTTCATTAATATAATATGTAGTTTTAATTTATAATTAAATAATACTACTAATTTTGTAAAAGTAGTAAATTTAGAAACAGAAATAACTACAGGTATTTATAACCATTGTTTTACACATTGAAAATTACTTATATTTTTATATTTTGCATAGCAATTAATTATATTTGAAATGTAATACATTTTTTGTTTATTTTAATTTGTTTACTCACTCAAAGTAAATGAGGTATTTTATAAGGTTCTTAGCTCTTAGCATTAACTGAATAGTATTATCCCACTTATAATTTAATATAAATCAGCATCCATAATTAACCTCATAGTATAAATTTGTAAAAGTTTGTATTCTATTATGTTTTATTATATATATTTTTAGACGGATGTTGGGATTTTACTCAAGTGTAATTTCGGTGATTTCCACCTGTTTCCTGGTGATGCATCCGGCCGCAAATGCATTTGCCCTAATGACCCTCGGATTTCCAGCAATGACATTTTTATACAAAGAGTTAAATCGGTAAGTACAATTGTACACCTGAGTGTTGAATGTTCTTAACCATCCAGCTATTCAATGCCACTTTAATGTGAAAATTTGCATTTATGAACTCTGTTTGTGTATGTTTTGGAACCATATAAGGTATTATAATGATATGAATTGAAGAACATAAATTTGAATTAAAAAATAATTTAATTTAATTTATTAATAATTTTGGGAACTGTAATAAATTTTAAAATATTCCTCAATACGAATTGCAGGCTGATTTGTGCACCTTTCACATTTTTCCATCAGTTCATTCAATACAAGTTTGTTTTCTTCCTACAATGGATATGTAGTTTATTTCGTTTAGTCTGTTGAATGTAGTTCTTGGTAATATTTATCTATCTTTTAAAGATTCGAATTGTTTTATTTATTACGACAGTCTTACCTCTTATAATTAACATGGATTGTAGTAATCAATAACGATTCATGATAATTTGTTATACATTCATTCAAAAGCTTTTAAAAATTGCTCCTCAATTCACTTTTATAAGGTTCTACTATGATTAGTTATTTCATTATTACTATAATAAAAAAGTACACTAATTACAAAAATCGTTTCCAATGCAGCAATCTTTCGTATTTATTTCTGTAATATTCGCAAAGTATTCACTTATGCAAAATGACTACTTAAGTTTTTTTTTAATGAGATCGCCTTATCATTCCTCGAAAATATGTTAAAAACGAAGCGAAAAACGATAAACATGTATGGTGTTGATAAAAACTTTAACACATTCAAGGATATCTACATCACTTCCTTCCCATCTTGAAGTACCGCCAGTAGTCTCACTAAATCAATAGGTATGCTTTTTTTTTTCATTGTTCATGTATATCCACTGCTGGGCACCGGCCTCTCTATTTCTGAACAGACATTAACCCACCACACTTTTCCAATGCAATTTGGTGGGTTTACTAGACTCTGATTAAATATCTGTAGGCCATACATATATTTATCCCGATGTGGGGAACGAACTTACAAACATTGACCAGCTGCACCGTCACAGCCAGTGGGTCTTCAAAAATTCATGCTATATGTTAAATGCTGAAACTTTGCTTTCCAAATTAAAAAGCATTAAAGACAGACCGAGTATAAATACTTGGGCTTCATCTACTGCCTGTCAGTATCTTTTTCTGTTGAATTACTACTGCATAGAATGTTGTGTGGCACTATAATTAATCTACCTAAAGAGACAAGGTTTGCAATATACAAAAAAAAATAGCTAATTGAGCATATTAATGACGGCCTTATTTCAAACGATGACATTTTTTCATTCAATTTAAGAGATATCAAGTTTTATAGCAGATTATCCCTATCGCTGAATAATTATATTTATTCCACAATAAAAGCCAATTATATAAAATTAAAGCCAATTAAATAACATTTAGATTAAGGTTAATGAAAGTTCTTATTTTCAGAGTCAAATGTGCGCGCGTGTACAGACTAGGTCTTCGCTGTATTGCTGTATGTTTTTTAGCGATGTTCTGCTGGATAATCGACCGTATGTTTTGCGAAACGTGGCTTTCTATAGACTTCCCTTACATGCATGGAATTTGGCACATTCTTATTTTTATTGCCAGTTACACTGCACTAGTGCTCTTTGCTTACTTCAACGTGTCTGAGGAAAGACCCGAACAACGACCTCAACTACAATACTGGCCACGAAATGATTTCGAACTTGGCGTTCCGTATATTACAATTAAGCATCGATCTAAGAAATACAAGCTAGTCATCTAGAAAGTGAAAAGTGATGATGAAAGTTAATAAAATTCCAAATTAAATGAGACTGATAAAATATTTAAAAGACAAGTCTTAGTGATTTTTATAGACAAAAATATTGTTTTTTTCTGAGTATGAAATATTGTTATTTTTAATTGTACAGAATAGGGTGATGACAGGCGCTCTCGAATTATATAAATATTAATTATTTATTACTTTTAATGAAATGACCCACTAAATTTTTATAGCATTATGTTTTTTTATAAATTTAAGTTTAATATTGACAAAGGTGTAAATTGAAGGTTATTTTTATTTGCAGACTTAAAAAAAATAGAACGTATCCAAGCTTTGTGATGTGATGTACATTTCTAGTGTCAATCTGTGATGTTTAGAATTATAGTTATTATATGTATACATATTAAAACGTGCAATAAATATATTTAGTAGAACTATAACGCATTTTTGGTTATCCATTTTTTAATGACACTTGATCCAATTGTCGCTAGTGGACTAGTATAATAAAATTAATTATTCAAAACAGGATTTGGGAAGTATTGGTAATATTTTGATGTTCATTTATTGAGCATCATCAATATTTTGTTACATATTTAAAAATGAGCTGCGACAAATGCCTCAAAAAAATGTTCCACCTGTAGTCTACCAAATCTTTAATATTTCTTATAACTGGGCTTTTAAATGTAACACATATAATATGTTAAGATGTATTTGATAATAGAATTTTAGATATATATATAATAATTTTTTATAACTTTGTTATAATTTTGCCCTAACATATATTTCTTTAACACGTTAGATAAACGTTACTGCATTATAAGTGGTATATAATACTTATATCACTTATAACATTGTTTTAAATATCACACTTAGTTCTTGAATGGTTGGTTTTGTTCCATTACCCTTTGTTAAGTATTTTATCAATATCAACAAAAGCAATGATTTCAAACTCAGGCAGCTAGATAACTTAAAGGAAATAAATTGTTATTCTTAGTGGTGACAGCATGTGTAGTTTTAATGCAAATGGAATCATGCGTTATTTACAGAAATTCATTGTTCAGAGGGAAAGTCAAAATTACTCAGTACATTACTTGACATTGTATAGTGATTTATTTTGTATTTATTTCAGTATAAAGAGTGTACAAGATTTACTATCTTATACTATTACACTCTATATTTTTTTCTCACATAGTATCTGAAATACAATTGTTATTTCTGTTTGGAGTGGAATTTTTGTATATTTATATTACAAATCTACAAGCATAACTACTTAACCAAAAGTTATTAAATGATTGAGTGTAATATTTTCTATTGTGTATTAAGATAACTTCAATAATTATAATAATTTATGGTGTAACTGGTTGGAAATAAAAAATTATAATAAGCTAAATTTGTTTATTTTTCTTTTATAATATCTAGCTACACATTTTCAAAACTATATATTGGAATGTAGAATAATAACAAATATCTAAATTCATACAAAGATAAAAATATAATCAGTCTGAGTCAGATGAGACATCATGGTGATTTGTATGCAAAGTGGACGAATTAAATTTCTTCCTAGGATATGTTGTACCTCCCCGGTAGACTACATGATTTTTTTCAGTTTCTAATATCTTTACTTCATGTAGTAATTGTGGTTTGTCCATTACTTTTTGAAGTTGATCCCATATGAATATTGCTAAATTCTCTGTGGTGCTGACCTGTTAATATGAAATATAAAAGATTTATGGTTTACTATATAAAAATATTATAAAAATATTTTATAATATTTTTATATATATATTAGTATATATTATATATTTAGTATTATAAAAATATTTCATGTAATCCAATAAATAAAATACTTAAAGTTTAATGTTTTGGACAAATTGAGATTTTGTAATTGATTTACTTTCTATTAAAAAATAATTATGATTTACCAGATAATACAAAATTACCAAAGACATGTTCTTGTATTGAAAGCACAGACACACTTAGTAAATAGTAAAGTAAAACAAAAGTTAGTACTTGAATCATATAACAAGTAATAATCCTTTAAAAAAATCTACTGTAAGGACTGTGATAATTGTGTGGCTAAGACTTCTTAAAAAACGTGGGATGTAGGTTGGAGTCTTTTTAACTAATAATTTATTGACTATAATAAATAATTGAGTCTATAAATTAATTATTAATTGACTTACCACAGTTTTGAAATATGGTACATCTAGATCTAAGTTCTTATGATCAAGGGGATCCATAATGGCTTTTTGCATAAATTGTTTCAAATCATGGACATTCATAACCATTCCAGTTTGTTGATCTACTGGCCCCTTAACTGTTACTAAAACTAAATCAAAATTTATGTAAGGTCAAGTATTATTAGTAATGTGCAAATTTGCAACTTATAGTTAAAAAAAATAGTTTTTTTACCTTTGCTTACCTTTTTCATAAAAAAGACAGTTTGTACATATGTCTGCATTTCTTTAAAAAAATTTATGGTAATACTAAATTTGAAAATATCCCTTTCTTGAATAAATTTTCCCATTGAATATTTTAAATATGTTCCCATATATCATTATTTTCTAATGCATAATGAAAATGGACAGCAAAAGAAACAGAAGAAGAGAAAAAGATAGGGAGGAGGAGATGCTAAGTTTACCTCTTCATCACTCACTGAAGGAATGCAATACTAAAGGTAACTATTCTGAAGTTTCTTTTGCAAGTTTGCTACTTCCTCACAGAAAATTACTCATTCATATCACTGATAAAATATTCATGCATTCATTTGTCTTCCACCAATAGAATTAAGCCTGTTTATAAAAAAAATGAATTTGTAACTAGAGCAATAGATTTTAATTTTCTAATATCATTTAAAAGTTTGTTTTTAAACTCTTTTCTGATTTCCGCCTCTTATTTCTTAAAGTCTCATTAAAAGTACATAAATTCATAATTTTAAAATTATTTGTTAAAAATTACTTAATATTATATTAACTTATAATTTCCTTACCAACATAGTTGTGACCATGGCCATTAGGGTTATTACATTTACCATACAACTTTTTGTTTTCTTCATCATTTAAAAAGGGACTGTAATAAAAATAATTTACAAATTAATTCACTTTTGAGAAAATAAGCATTTCATTTTTGGCTCACACTTTAATATCTTAGTCTGAGGGATTAGTCTTCTTTTAAACAATTAAGAATTCTAGTTTATAACAATGTCTGATATAATTTATATTAAATATTTTACTACTAGCATTGAGTTATTACTGTGGTATTATCCTCTTTATATATACAAAGAAGATAAATACATTTCTATGCCTATATTTTTGCTTAACAGTGCAAAATATATTGATAAAATCTTATGGCGGTTTTTGTCTGTACGTCTAGTATAAGATTAAAAATAGAAAACGGAGTTAGAAATTCTATAAACATATTTATTATTACGAAAAAGCCTTTTATTAGAAGTTTAAACTAAAAATAAATAAATGAAAATAAATATTATAAAAACACATTCTTAAATAGAATTTGTAGAATTTAGGAACACTGTAAAGTTATTATTTAAAAAAATTGAAATAGTAATAGTACTTTTAATAGTCATCGTATCTTTTTATTTATTAAACTTAAACTTACTTTAACGGTGACGTGCATATTTACGATTCTTCGTTATATCCTTCATATTTATAGATATGGATATAAATTATTATTGTTGTATCTATTAATTAAATGGATGTTACCTGTGTAATCTGTGACAAGAACTAAATGTTTCACGTCTTGTGATTGAAACAATTGGTAGCGACGACATTTTGAGGTCAAAATAAATTTACTTCGTTTTCGAACTCGACGCACAACTCATACAAGTTTCGACGTTCACCTCAAATTTAATACAAATTGTTGGAAATGAAATAAGATAGTCCATACATTTTCTGTGTTTCTTTCAGTTAAAACATAGTTTCTCAAACTTAGTGAACAAGTTAGATCGGATGAGACAGCGAGTAAGCGTAGCGTAGTTACTTTATTGTTTATCATAATATACTCTATGAACTTCGAGTTGTTATAGTATAGTGGTAGCAGTAACAGACTGAAAAATTTAATGGATTATAAAGGCTGAATGGCGGCAAATTATTTATCTATTTTGCAATCCTCATAATAAACATAAAACTCAATATACATAATCACCAGATAATTACTGAAATTATTGTTAAAACATTTTGATCTGTCATGAAACATTTGATACGAAGATGTTAATGCTTTAAGAGAGACTTAATAGCTTTAAGAGCTGATTCGTGTGAATCTATGCCGGAAGAAATGTTATTTAACTGCGCAGAGCTAAAAGATTCTAGATTTGTCGCTAGTTTGCGCCAATTTATAACTTTTTTCGTACAGAAAGGACTTCGCGTAGACCTAGCCTGAGATTTACCGGCCTGTGATCGGAATTTAGTTCGTATGGTCCTAATTGACGGGACGTCTAGGGTTATATTTAGACTTTGATTAAACGACTTACAAACTTCAGAATTTGTGTTATAAATTTAGACTTTGATTGATGATGAAATGCTTAAGAGTCCCACAACGAGCTGATTCCCCGATTAAGTCCCCGAAATTTTTATTATTCGCCGATCTGATGTTATTTGCCACCTCTGTGGCATTGACTGGTGCATTGTTGAGCGACTTGGTTCAAGCGTTAACAATAAGATTACGACCAAATCCCATCATTAAGATTTTTTATCACTTATCAAAAATTAGATCTAATTAAGTTTAGATATATAATGAGACCGCATACATGAGTCCTCGCCACCGCGAAGGTGAGGAGTCAATGATAAGGTCCCAGTTTTAAAAGTAAATTCTTCTAAGTATTTCCGGATTTAATTTAACACTTCGACTTTTCAATAATTCGTTTAGATATAATATTAATTACTTTGTCTAACTGTTAAATTATAATATAAAATTGTATACGTTGATTATTGATGATAATCACCAATCAGTCTTTACTTTTGAAATCTTACAGATTCTTAAATGTATTACCCCCATTTGCATTTTAAACCATTTGTTGATTAGTGGCTTTATATGGTGTCAATTATTGTGACATAATATTATACTGATTGTAATGTCTAGCAAATAATAATAAGATTTAAATTATTTTTTTAAGGTACAATCAAATTGCATTATTTTTTGTACATGAACCATATGTCCTATCCCATACTTTACCCCTATGTATCAAAAAGAATAGCTACAATGAATTTCGCATATTGAAGTTTGAGAACTTCTGAGTTTGCATATTAGGGATACTCTGGGTCAGAACTAGAGGTCATCAAGAGATAGATAGCGTGATTGAATTTATTAATTATTCGTTGCGTTAGTTAGTAAGTTGTTTAAAATGTCGTAACAGTTTTTAATTATGAAAATAACAATTGGTTTATATTGAATTTAAAATAAAATATGATTAAAAAGTGAAATTAATTTTCCATTTTTATTTTTTAAAATTCATGTTCACTTATTTGTTAAAGGAAATCAAAGTGATCTTAAATATAGTTTTAAATAGCTTCTTTTTGTTTTTATAAGAACTTATGTTTACATCATGGGGCTCCCGCCTGGATTGGATTTAAATAAATAGCATATTGAAAATATGTATTGTATTTTTCACATTAGCACATTAGCACAGTAGCAGACTGAGCACAATTCCATAAACACATAGAAATAAAAATATCTCTTTCCCCCAAACTAAAATGCTAATATCTTCATCTCTGTTTTTCATGTACAATAACACTAACACACTCATATGCAAATTTGAAAATGACCAGAAATCACGGCAGCCGTGTTTAGCGTATCATAATAAGCTACATATGGCGTCGTACTGTCACATAAAAAATTGCAATGTTTTATTGATGCGAAAAACAAATGAAAGTTGATAATTTATATCTATAATAATGGTGAAGTGAATTGTGTCCCCAGTTGCAGTAATGCTTCGTATAGAAAAACCCCAGATATTACGTTCCTTAGGTGAATGAATCTCGTGCTGTATTATATTAAGAAAATCATCCATTTACTGCGTAATAAAGTGACAAGATTTTCTGTAAGCGTAGTTTTAGTGCCAAACATTATAACACTTATTCTTATTTACCGATTATATTCCTATATACATCAGAAATTAACTTATTTTTTACCAAGTGACAGGATTTGTCATTTCATGTACTTCTAAAAATTATTGAGTTTTTTATTAATTATTTATTTATCACGTACTATTCGATTTTAAGTTTGCAAAGCATGTAAAGCAAAGAGAGGTTTGGAAGAAAAATATTGACATACAAAATTGGGTTCCAAATTCGCCTAGCGTTTTACGCTCGAAACATTTTGAAGCTCGTTTTTCCTAATAACAGGGATATTCGCACAATATTAACTCCTGGTGCAGTCCCTACCAAATATGTAAAAGATTTACCATCTGAAGAAGAAACTATCTAAGTCAGTGATTCTCAACTTTTTTATTGCCGCACACTTTTAACGGCCTCAAAATTGTGTGGCACACAAAGAGCCTGACGATGTTTGAGCCGATTTCAGCCATAAAAATCTGTTTATGATTCTAAGAAAGAACGCGTTACAAAACAAGTAGTCTTTTTTTATCGATTTAATTTCTGATAATTTCTGTGAAAATAATTTGTTTTGCTAAATTTTCAATCATATTTAGATCTTAAATATCGAAAATAATTTTCTTACCTGAATATAGTATTATGTTAAAAAAAAACAAGATTTTTATTTTTAATTTTCGTAATATTATTGTCACAGTTGTGTGAGTGATTCATGTGTAATGAGCTGTAATAATAATAGTTATTGAATATTTGCTATGAAATGTGTAATATTCAATAATATATGAAATGTGTGAATAATTTAAGATTGAATACGTGATAAAGTAAGTGAAGAAGATATAGTACGTGAGTTGTGATGACCCTTAAACAGATAATTTGTTAAAGATATATTTCATAATCATTTTCACACAGAGCATACGTTTTTGTTTTCTTCATTCATTCAATTTCATTATGCTTATTTTATCTATATTAGGTATGAGATTATATAGAACGTTATCCATTCATTCTCATTCCCATTGGACTTTGCCTGATATTTACTTGTAACCTTTATGAAAGTTGGCTTTTAATTTTATCAAGTAGAAAGTTAACTTCTAAAATGTTTTCACCATGCAGCAGACATTTATTTTTGTCAACGCAGGTATGTTTTTAAATAAAATGGTCATAAGTATCTATAAAATATTTTAAAATTTCAAAATAAGAAATATATCTCTAAAATAATGGAATATTTACTTTCAGTTGCGTAGATTACAAAGTACTCTGGTTGTTGCTGAACACAACAATGAGGTTTTATTACCTGTAACACAGAATGCTTTGAGTGCAGCTAAGAAAGTCGGTGGCGAAGTGTCAGTTCTTGTTGCAGGCACTAAATGCGGCCCAGTAAGTATTTACGTCTTCCAAAGAATTGAATTGAACTATTTAAGATTGTTGTATGATAATATGGAATAGGATCACTCCGTTTCTTTCCGTTCGTGTCGCAGGAAGCGACTATGGGAGCAAGCACCATTAGATGGGCAGGAATGTCTACCATAAATGATTTTGCTCTTATGTGCATTTATAATGTTAAAAAGATGCAAAAAGTGAAACACAGAGTGATATGATACTTAATTGCTGAAGTTTGAATGTTCATAGTCTGACTGAGAAATTGATATAAATTGCTAGTATTAAGAAATAATAATAAAGAGAAATAATAAAATTAAGAATAAGAAATTTGAATTGACACTGCATCAAAAGCAGCATTTTGTTTGTAAACACCAAAGGAAAAGGTTTGCTTACAAAGCATTTGTCTTGAGTTAAGAGTTAAAGTTATTGTGTTTTAAATATAATATGTGGTGTACAGTTATTTATTGGTATTGCTTTTGAATTACAGGTTGCAGAGCAAATATCAAAAGCAAATGGAGTATCCAAAGTTCTAGTTGCAGAGAGTGATGCATTTAAAGGGTTTACTGCAGAGTCTTTAACACCACTTATACTAGCAACACAGAAACAATTTAATTTTTCGCATATTCTAGCACCGGCATCTGCATTTGGTAAAGCTGTATTGCCAAGGGTAGCCGCCAAATTAGATGTGTCACCAATTACTGATATTATTGGTGTTAAAGATGCTAATACATTTGTGAGGACTATTTATGCAGGTATTAGGGTATTTTAATTATTGATATTATTATTGCGCATAAGTTAATTAAGCAATCAATATATAATAACTCTCTTCTAGAAAATATACATTAATCTGGTAAACAACATGAAATTTGGCATTGAAATTTGACAACATGAAATTTGACAAGTGCAAGCAAATAATATTGATATAGATATATTATATATTATAGTGGTAGAGCCACACTGCACACAAATACTTTGTCAAAAATGGCATAATATTTGTCTGTTGCATGAATGGGCTGGCTCACCCAGGGAAGTACCACACTCCCACAGAAAACTGGCACCTGAGTGCTAGCTTAGCTACCATATTTGTATGGTTAGTGGCTGAGTTCCGGAGGCCCAACCCCTCCCTCTCCATCCCCCATTATTTTATCAAATTTTTTGCACTACCAACATGAATGTCTTAAATATTATCAAGCAAGAAAAAAAATATTTTTAGATTAATTATCAGGCTTAAGAGGAAATTATTATGCCATTGATGTTATGAGGGTAAAAACATTGTTAGACTAGATAGAAAGTCCAATTACCTACAAATAATATCATATTTACAGGTAATGCAGTCTTGACATTTGAGGCAAAAGATCCTATTAAAGTTATAACAGTCAGAGGCACAGCCTTTGCTCCAGAACCACTAGAAGGAGGTTCAGCAGCAATCGAAAAGGCCCCAGCAGGAGATTATAACACAGATCTTATAGAATGGGTTTCTCAGGAGCTTACAAAATCAGATAGACCCGAACTTACAAGTGCAAAGAATATTGTGTCTGGAGGTAAGTTATAATATCATACACATACATAGACATATTATATATATATATATATATATATATATATATATATATATATATATATATATATATATATATATATATATATATATATATATATATATATATATATATATGTCATTAGCATATACATGTACATAGAAATTTATTTTTTAACACTTAAATCCTAGAATCAGTGTTTTAGTCAATCTAAACAGAAAACTGTGTGAAAATGGACATTTTTATGGGTATAGTGAAATTAAGGCTACAAGTATTTTTACGTTACTTTAATATAAAAGACAAATAACAAGTATGACCTCCCCTTGCAGTGATTATGGTATGTAATCATTTCGGCATGCTTTCCATTAGGATTTCGATGGTGTCCTGTGGAGTGTTTCCACTCAGCTGAGTTCACATGTTTAAGCTCTCTGATGTTTTATGGAGGTGGTTGGACACATTGTACTCGCCTTTTTAGGAGATCTCACACATGCTCAATGGGGTCCGCGCTGGTCGGTCCAAACGACGAATATCCTTACTATAGCATTCTCTTGGGCTTCATATCACTCGCCGACGTCGGTCCTCATCATGTAGACAAATTCAGGCCTCATCGCTCCTCTTTACAGTCCATAGTTAAACTTGTGCTCTTCATACCTCTTCAAGGTTTCTTTTGAGGTCTATGTAACTGCATTTGCGGTTCCTCAGCGCCTGGGTGACTAAAAAGAGGTCGTTTCCTGGTTGTGTACAACGTTTTCTCCCAGAACCTTGCCTTTTCTGAACGGAACCTGTCTCTTGTATTGAGTCCAGGTTCTTTGGACGGTTGAATGATTCACGTTTAACCGCTGTGAAACGTAAAATTGGTTACATCCCTCTTGCAGCAGCGCTATAATTTTTCTAGCCTCTTATTGCTTTTTCTACCATTACAATAGACACAAAGATATCTGTTTTAAGTCACAATAAGGCAGGATGATGCGACAAACATAAATTTTTCTACTAAAAATTACAAGATATTCTGTGATTCTTTACCAAGATATTCAGTGACCTGCTTGTTCATTTGGCTTACTCTAGTACAGTCATTCTCAACTTTTTGCCGCGGCACACTTAACGAATTCAAAATCTGGCGGCACATTAAGAGCCCTTGACATGTGTAAACCGATTTGAAGCATAAAAATTTGTTTTTGATTCTAAGAAAGAACGCGTTACAAAACAAGTAATATTTTTTATGGCATTAATTCCTGTTAAAATAATTTGTACATTTTCTTTTAAATTATTAGGTGTACAAATAAGTTTCCGCAGTTTTTTATAAAAAATTAGGAATTTATTGTAAAGGAAAAGTACATTACGTTTTATTCAAAGTATTTTCCATCATTTGCCACTACTTTTCCCCATCTTTCTGGCAACATTCGGATACCCCGTCGAAAAACTCTTCATCTTTTGACGCTATCCACAAATCTACCCAATTTTTGGTGTCTTCATATGATGTGAAGCGCTGCTCAGACAGACCATGTGCCATCGACCGGAACAGGTGATAATCAGAAGGGGCTAAGTCTGGTGAATACGGCGGGTGGGGTAAAACTTCCCAGTTGAGTGTTTCCAAGTATGTTTTTACCGGCGCCGCAACATGTGGACGAGCATTATCGTGTAAAAGAATAATTTTGTCGTGTCTGGAGTAGTAATGGGCGCGTTTTTCCTTAAGTGCCCGACTCAATCTCATCAATTGTGTTCGGTAGAGAGCTCCAGTAATGGTTTCGCTTGGTTTCAGCAATTCATAATACACGACACCAAGCTGATCCCACCAAATACACAGCATGAGTTTTTTTCCATGAATATTCGGCTTAGCTGTCGATGTTGATGGTTCGCCGGGCTTAACCCATGACTTTCTCTTCTTTTGGATTATCGTAGTGAATCCATTTTTCGTCACCAGTGACTATACGATGCAAAAAACTCTTTTTTTTATTCCTGGCAAGCAGCATTTCACTCATGCATAATCGGCGTTCAACGTCTCTCGGCTTTAGTTCATATGGAACCCAATTTCCTTGTTTTTGAATCATTCCTAACGATTTTAAACGATGTGAAATTGCTTGTTGAGTCACTTGTAGAGTAAGTGCAAGTTCTTTTTGCGTTTGGGACGAATCTTCCTCCAATAGTACTTCTAATTCCATGTCTTCGTACACTTTCGGCCTTCCACTGCGTTCTTTGTCTTTAACGTCAAACTCACCGTTCTTAAACTTTTGAAACCATTCCTGACAACTTCTCTCACTTAAAGCAGCTTCACCATATGCTTCTAGAAGCAATCGATGCGCCTCAGCTGCAGATTTTTTCACATTAAAGAAGTAAATCAAAAGTTCCCGCAAATGATGCTTATTCGGAATAAAACTTGACATTTTTGCACGAAAAAAATTACGTGATGCTGATACGGAATCACTAGTACTTTAAGGTTATGGTGTTGCCAGATGACTAAACTTGGGATATTACGTTTTACATCTGACAATTTCTCCATAACCTTCTGGTGGGGCCATCTTTTGACAAACCGCGGAAACTTATTTGTACACCTAATATATTATTTAATATTTATAACTTTTCCATATACATATATACTTTTCGTTAATTTACACTCAACTCGTAATAAAATAAAACCTTATAATTTATACTATATACATTTCTAAAGTTTAACGGCACACTAAGAATTCGTAACCACTGTACCGCGGCAGTTTTGTGTAGCGCCACACAAAACTGCAACGGTACAGTTGTTACGAATCATTGATCTGATCTAGTATAAAAAACACTAGAGTAAAACAAATGAGCAAGCATGTCACTTGATGGTAAATAATGTATGTAATTTGAATTTCATTTACAGTATGGCTTGTTTTTTAAACTACAAATACAAATATTAATTTTAGTAATTTGAGACATTTTATATTGTTATAATATTTATATCTTTAATTCTATATAATAAAATTGATATGGTTCAAAATCATGAACTAAATGAATAACAAAATGTTTTTATCAATTCACGACTCTAATCATGTTGCCCTCGCTTATCATACATTTATCATCGATTTGTTGTTGTCGTACAGGCAGCGTTATAATTTTTTTTATGTAAAATATTACAATACCATTATTTCTTCAAAATATTTGTGACATATCTTATTTTTTACTGTAGACATCTTAATTATGTGCTTCACGTTAAGAAACCAGACTCTTCACCAATGTGACTATTCTGGATTGTAATCACTTAGACAGTGGTTTGCCACCAAATTTTGGTTTAGCCGAAGGTGATTAGCAAAATCAATATCTCACTAAGGTGATCTCCATGAACGTTGGTTGTCAACCGTGTATTTCGATTGTCATAATCTATACTAAATGGTGTTAAAAGTTTGCTTTTAACACACTCCCATTGGGAAACCAGATTTCTCGTTTTTAAAAAAACGTTGACACCATAGTTTTAAATTATTAATTTAATATCACCCATTGCGTTATGTAGAATTATAAATACGTAAAAAACTTTTAAGAAAAAATTTAATGAAAATCCTAAAATCCATCTGTATTGAATTCTCATATGTAAACTACGATTAAACGAGCGTTCACTTTTGATGACATTTAAAATTTAAGACTGAACCATAACATCAGAATAATAACCGCAAGTTTTGTTCACACGTCGAAATATTTTGATTTCATAAAAGTATCTCGATTTATATGCATGTTTGAGCAAAAATAGCGCGATGGAAATGTGTTAAGTCACAATAAATGTTTCCAGGGCGCGGTTTGAAGTCGGGTGACAACTTCAAGTTGTTATACGACCTTGCCGACAAGTTGAACGCAGCAGTTGGTGCGTCACGTGCTGCGGTCGACGCCGGCTTTGTACCTAACGACCTGCAGATTGGACAGACTGGCAAGATTGTAGCACCAGTAAGCACAAAAAATATTAAATTATAAATATTATTAAAGTTAGAGAATTTTTTTTTTGTTTCTGAATTGTATCATTTTTGCTTTCTAAATACAGCATAATAATACTACTAATATATAGATGAACAATTGGCGCGCAGTAGCGGGACCCTTCGCCCACGGAGTTATTGTATGGCTATATGTATGGCTTACAGATATTTATTTCAAGTTTGGTAACCCCAATCCGCATTGGACAAGCGTGGCGAGTTAATATCCGTTCCTTTAGAAATGGGGAGGTCCGTGCTCAGCAGTGAAACATACATATATAGACTGTGAAAATACTACTAATATTATATATTAAATATGAAACAGGCTATCCGCTTTAATGTTAAATTTTAACACTACGTTCTATCTTATCACTAAAGTTTAAGCACCGGGGCGTTTCTTTAATTTTTTCTAAAATCATGTGAATAATTAATACAATTTAATTTTAACTTTTTTTTAGTAAATATTATTGGTGTAACATCATATTTATAAATAATCCCAATGAATCAGTGGTAACTGGTTTTACTTGTATGGTAAGTGTGCTCACAAGAAATAAAATTAAACCACATAAAGGATAGGAGCAAATAAACTGTATTGTCACAAAATCAAAATTATATCGTCACAAATTTGCAACAACTGAATATCGTCCCATTGGATTTTTCGAATTTTGTTATACCTGTATATAAATTATTAATTTTGTATTTTCATTTTAATTATGTACACATTGGTTTTTAAAAATTACAATCGTGTAAGAGTTCCGATTGGGTAGGATTGTATCCGTGCGATGATATCAGCTCGCTTTTACAACGTTTATGTTCGCATTCATCTTTAGAATAGCGTTTACCAAATAAAATCTCAACGCATGTAAATCAATCAATCACGAAAGGGCTCTTCCACTTATAACATTAAAATTGTTCCAGAACCTATATATAGCTGTAGGAATCAGCGGTGCCATCCAGCATCTAGCTGGTATGAAGGACTCTAAAACAATCGTCGCCATCAACAAAGACCCGGAGGCACCCATTTTTCAGGTAAAAATACATGATAAACGATATATATGACATAACCATAATATATTTCTTCTCAGGTAATTTGTTACATACATACACATATATTGTCACCACCGTCTGCTACGATCTCGGCACACTTTCCTTGCTTCCTCCACACTCTTTTATTAAGACAGTGATTCTCTTCATGCATGATAGTCGGTTAACGGTACTCTTGACCTGGCTTTTCTTAAAAACTTCGGCAAGTTGGTCTTCCCCTATCGCCCCTTCCATCCACATCCCCCATATTTAACCTATAGTAAATATAATCACAATTTTTAATTACTAGGAGTATCGGCGAATGTATTAGATTTTTTACATTACTAAGGAAGAGAAATTTTACTTTGTAAGCATGTCTCTCAGCCACTAGAGCCTTTAGTTTACTATTGTTTATGCAATTGGTAAGTTGCTGAATTTTGGCATAGATGGGTTTGTTAGGCTTTTGATGTTGTTCCGCATCCGTGTATTTTTCTATAATTTTGCTATTTATAGGGATTGGAAGGCAAACGAGTAAGCGTAACAATCACCTGAAGGAAAACAATCAACGCCTATCAATCAACGACTTTTGTAACACTAGAGACATTGCAGAAGTGTTGCCGATCGTTGCAATTTTCCTATATTGAATAATACATTTTAATATTGAATATGATATTAGTTTTTATTGTTCATTAACAACAGTGTGATATTTGAAATCATAATATGGGGTTTTGTTACATCGATTGTCAAAAATCAAATATCAAAATTATAGCAAGAATGTATAATAAATTGGGAGGAAAATCACCGGGGAAGAGCTGGTCCCCAAACCTTTTATAATGATGAAACATTTTATTTATGGTCGTCTTACAGATGTGAGAAATAATTTTTGTGATTTCGTAAAAAAGAATTCGCGATTTGTGAATTTTGTGAAAAAGCGGTGTGCGTTTTCTGATTATGTAATATGTAAGGTTTAAAAAATAAAATTGTCAAAAAAATTCAATATGATAATCTACTTTTTTTATAAATTTACTACATTTTGAAAAGATATATATTCGTAAATATATAAATATTTTATTGCAGGTATCTGACTATGGGCTGGTCGCCGATTTGTTCAAAGCTGTTCCAGAACTCACGTCAAAGTTGTGAAATTATTAATACCTGTACATAATAAATAAAATATTCCAAAATTTGTACCTTACCTACTTACGAGAAATTAATCAACTTTAAAAATGTGGAACATATGAAACCTATTTTGTCAATCGATATGTAAATATATATAAAATATTGTTTTAAGTTTGTTTTTTTTTAATTACCACCGTGTGTTTTTCTTTAAATTTAAAGTCTTCAGCGTGTCGGTCACCCGATTGAAGATAAGTAATCAGCGCCCTTGGCCATTCGCAATACTTAAGGCAGTCCAGATGTATTGCCTTAAGTTAGGGTCAGAATATGAATAATGGAAGGGAAGAAGGATTTAATAGGAGTAAAATTAAGAAGGTTGGTTTTCTGGATTTCTGCACTTTCCACGAAACATAGTCTCCACGAAACAGTTCTCACGAGGGCGAAAAGCGACCAATGACGAGCCGTTTCGCTGCGGAGCTCTGTGGTTTCTGCCAACCCCAGCGGGGGATAGGCGTGAATATATAAAAAAAAAATAGTCTCCACAAAGAAAATTGTCTCACCCAACGCCTATATTCTGTAAGGGTGTGGTATATCCCCGGTCATTAGAGTAATTAACGGGAATACTATATCTTATCAAGATTTCATCTTATCAATATTTGTAATTTTAATACAAATCTTTCATTTCGGTTAGTGAATATCCTTGAATAACTTTAATATTTTGAACATACCTACTACGCCTTTGTTTCTTCTGCATATCAACGATATGTTACAAATTAGTAGCATGCGCTGTTATGCAAATGACACCACGGATGATGCCCTATACTCCGGCCGTGCTAACATTTCTCGGGCACATGCCAATGAGTGTCGGAACAAACTTGTGTCTGAAGTACAGACATCATTAGACCAGGTCTCGAATTGGGGTCAGCGTAACCTAATCGAATTCAACCCCAAAAAGACACAAGTGTGCGCGTTTTCTACCAAAAAAACTCCCTTTGTCGTATCTCCTCGCTTTGGAGACACTTCTCTTAATCTTAAGCCGTATATCGGAATCCTTGGCGTTGACATATCGTATGACGTCCAGTTCCGCGGCCATCTGGAAGAAAAGGCCAAGCTGGCCTCGAAAAAGCTGGGTGTGCTCAGACGAGCGAGACAGTATTTCGCATCTGGCCATTGCCTCCAACTGTACAAGGCACAAGTCAGGCCACACATGGAATACTGTTCTCACCTCTGGGCCGGGGCTCCCCAGTATCAACTTCTTCCATTTGATCGCATTCAAAGTCGTGCGATCCGAATCGTTGATGACCAAGATCTCACTGATCGGCTTGATTCTCTAGCGCTGCGGAGAGATGCCTCATCTCTCACCATTTTTTACCGCTTCTATCATGGGGAGTGCTCCGAGGAATTGTTTGGAATAATTCCCGCCGCCGAATTCCACAACCGCACAACTCGCCGTAAAGAGAAATTTCGCGA
This sequence comes from Baronia brevicornis, assembly GCA_031353405.1. NCBI lineage: Eukaryota > Metazoa > Arthropoda > Insecta > Lepidoptera > Papilionidae > Baronia > Baronia brevicornis. Next base: position 19,047 of record JASFAT010000971.1, on the reverse strand, counting down.
TCGATCGACTACGGTGCGTTTCTCCTGTCATTTCTTTCCACGCACCACCAGTTTGTGGAATCAGCTACCCTCGGCAGTCTTTCCGAACCGTTACGACATTGGAACCTTCAAAAACAAGCCTATACATACCTGAAAGGCCGGCAACGCTTCCGCGACTCCTGCGGTGTCGCGGTTGTCCATGGGCGGCGTTGATTGCTTTCCATTAGGCGACACGCTTGCTCGTTTGCCCTCCTATCCCATAAAAAAAAAACGCCTCCCTCAAATAATAGTCGAGTTGATGTCGTGTTCGATAGTCACCCTGTTGATTAGTCGCATTAGAAATTGGGGTTAGCTGTCGCTGTCTTTTTACTAATTATCGATAAAGTAGGATTTATTACGTGGCAGCTAAGGTAGCAAAGCGAAGAGATGCATTAGCTCACCCCTTAAATACAGATAACGATGTCTCCCTTCTTGACTCATTTGGTCATTGGTAAGTGCTGTGAAGCTTCCGAAAGTGTAGTGTACACGGTCACAAATTTGTTTCCATCTCTGACGGTCCTTAGGCTGATCCATTGCGTTAGAGACTTCAAATTAAGCATTTTTGCCACTTGGTCGGTCTAGCTTGTTGAAATACACCTGGGTCTCCTTCTATTTAATCTTCCGGTTAACATGAGCCTCTTCATGTTGCCAGAGGGTCTTCACGCAATATGGCCGAAATATTATCTCTAGAGGCAAATACTCGTCAGCCTCTTAATGACAATCTCGAGAAATGTGATAATTTTCTAACTCAAAAAAACTCTAAAATTTTATTGAGGTAGACAATTTGTTCTGTGAAGATGAGATTAATTAATCAACATAGCTAAAGCAACTGAAATGCTCGAAACTGGCCTCCTTCAAAATTGAAGGGTGTTGTCGCTTGACGGATGGAATGGGGATCGTAGATTGGTTTTTATAACTCAGGTAGATACTACTGCCTACTTACTAATATTTGCTCCATATTAAATATCGTAGTGGCCTCGTACTACACTCACAGGAAAAAATGGTTTGACATTTTATATGCTAATTTTGTCAGAATTTCATTATTTGTTATCTAATATATTTTCAGCATATTTTATTTAATAATGTTAGTCGAGCTACTCGCTCATAGATGGCATATTATACAATAATTCAACTAAAATTTGATACCTTTCTTTAATTTATTTGGAATTTTAAACTTTGGAAAAAAATATTAAAAACACATACATAATAAATTATTTTACTTTAATTAATAATAAAAGCTGGTGTTAAGTACAGCAATATAATGAGAAGGGTCGCTTGAAGTAAATGGTAAATTTATTGTATTTTAATAAAAATACACACATATAATAATAGAAACAATAATATACAAAATTGCTAAAATTTTGTGTACTTTTGGTATTATATTGTAACCTATTGCTTATTACAGAAATAAATAATGTTTAATATGTATAAATTTAATAATTTATTAAAAATAATAATATAAATAAATTTTATATATTTTTACAATAAGTTATATGTTTGCTGTATAATATTTGTTTGGATGCAAATTGTCTCCTAAATTTTATTCACGCAATGGAAGTATACAATATAATCAATAGGAGATACGAGTGCACTCAATGATATTGGTAATGATAATATGTAGGTATCATAGTAGTGGAAATGCGGTTTGCCGGGGAATGACATCCTTGTCATCATCATATTTGTCGGCAGCGAGTCGGGGGGGGGGGGGTAAGGCGGATACTTTTGTGGCTCCGCCTTTACAAACACGCCCTTACGAAGCGCCACGCTTCGGCGTTTAGCACCACTATTATCACTGTTGACGATGCCGCGGCCATCGCGCGATTCTTACGGTGACCAGAAACCACCTTATTCTTATATCTCACTCACCGCGATGGCGATCTGGAGCTCGCCGGAGCGCATGCTGCCGCTGTCGGAGATCTACCGCTTTATCACGGATCGGTTCCCGTACTACCGGCGCAACACGCAGCGCTGGCAGAACTCGCTGCGCCACAACCTGTCTTTCAACGACTGCTTCGTGAAGGTGCCGCGCCGCCCCGACCGGCCTGGCAAGGGCGCGTACTGGACGCTGCATCCTCAAGCCTTCGATATGTTCGAAAATGGTTCTCTCCTACGCCGACGGAAGCGCTTCAAGCTACACAAGGGCGAGAAGGACAGTTTAAATGCGGAATTAGCGACACTGTTATCATTTAATCGGTTGTTTTTGGCGAGTCAAACACATTTTCGAGTGCCATGCCTGCAAGCGCATGATAGTCTGAATCAAGATTCCTCTTATGTGTTTATACAAACCAAACCTAAGAAATCTTTCACAATTGACAGCTTGTTATCTACTGAAATTGAAGTAGATTCACCCAATGATGTGCCGATATGTAATTTCAATACGAATAGTTCTTCAGGTCCGTACAAGTCTGAGTTCTTGGAGATGGCTGCTACGATGTGGCCTTTGCCTGTACAACTTCACAGCTCACTGTATCGACCTTTTCAGTTCGTATTTCCCTTGAATAATAATTTTCACTACTTGTACCATTATCGCTCGTTGGAACACTGCTAGTTCATGTTTTGTTAAGTTTCGAAGGTTTTTTCATATTTAATTGTGTTGTTAGTTTTATAAGAATGCCGGTGTAGAACAAAGTGTTACCTAAATGATCCAGGCAATAGGTGCAGATCAAGCTTTGTGTATTTAAAAAGTTAATTTATTGATAATTTTATAAGTGGATGGTAGTACGCAGTAAGGTATTTTTTTTTTAAATAAATTTATTTTTTAAGTTTTTTATATTTGGGTGTATCGTTTATATTGTGTGGTCTTATATTAAGTAGGTATGGCTATTAATTAAAACACAATAGTATCACAATATCCAATATTATAATTTCACTAAACTACGTAGTAGCATTTGTTTAAATATCTATATAAGAATCAGATATTTATTTATGCACAAATTATATAATTAAAATTTGAGTTAGTAAATATATATCACGTCCTGATTCTCACGAGGGCGAAAAGCGACCAATGACGAGCCGTTTCGCTGCGATGAATGGCAGCGGATGGAGCTCTGTGGTCTCTGCCAACCCCTGCGGGGGATAGGCGTGAATATAAAAAAAAAAATATATATAAAATGTACATTGTGTAAATAATATTATCATTGAATAATAAAGTTATTGATCATTATGTTGAATAGTTTTACTTGTTTTAATCAATTGATAGTCGATACTTACGTAAATCTAATTAAATTATTATACCCTTGTGTATATGATTATTTATTTAAACTTATTTTTCGTGAACTGTTAGCTGTTACTTTATTTGGATTAAAGTAACAGGTACTGCTCACAATTATCTCTAGGTGCTAATAACTTTTTTCAGCATAGAAATTTATTCACAGTTGGTACTTATTATTTTTTTTGATAGCCTATAAAATATAATATTAATGCTGGCCACAGTGCATCCTCATTTCTGCCATACATATATTTATCGAACTCGCTACTATTTACTCCTACTTTGTAGCTAAAGCCTACTTCGTCAGTGAAATAATAAGGTATAATTATGAACTTTTAAGGAGTATAATTTTTTAATTATTATTCATCATGAAATAAATTATGAATGAAACCACACATTGAAAACGTTTGTTGTTGTATATTTGGACTTTACATCTATTTATAATACCATAGACATCGTAGAAGCGTTGGCGGCCTTTGATAAAATCCAATGACATTTTAAGTGTTCAAATATTTTCAGTATTGATTAATTGTTTGATAAATTGTTACGTTGGTTTCGTTTAAGTTTGGAAGGAGGGGTATAACTGCGATCACGCTGTGGAACGCTGGTCGGGGTGCACGTCATTTTTACATTATTTATGTTATTTAGTCCGAGGGTTGATTCGGTAATTAATTCCTAAGAAACGGTATGAAATTGAGAGTTCAACCACCCTCGGGCGATGCTACTCGTGAGTGAACACCTTTTCTATCGCAAGATGGCTAGCGGCACCAATTATAGTCGACTGAAGCGGAACAATTGAACAGTAATTAAAAATAATAAGTTCCCGTTATTATAATTTTTTTATTATATTTATTATAATAAAAAAATAATAATAATTATAATCTAGTACTTTGTTGTTTTTGCATGGTTCTTATAATGCAAACATTGATCAATGAAACAATCTTATAAAAATAGTCTTAAAAGCGAAACATAGGCATATTGAAGTAAAAATTGATGAACCATTATGGTAGTGTATCGTTCTAACGGCTTTGGAATACCACATTTAAGCATAGTTGGATTTGAGAAGGTGAATATGAATTTATTTATAGTCCCCAAAATGTACGAGCATATGATAGGGCCAAGCTGTAGAGTCGAAATTTTTTACCAAAATTTGTTCATAATATTAAGTTTTTATCTTTTTTCTGAAGCAAGAATGAAGGGCCCGGATTGTAAACTGAAAATAACTTTGTTGCCTCGCTTCTTTCGGTAAGCGATATAATCCCTTTTACCTTCCCTTACCACCCCCTCTCCTTTATTTTACTTCATTCTTCCCTCGTCATTATTCAAAATCTATCCTAAGTAGGCAAAGTATCTGTAGCTCCCTCGATGTTGCAGATGTTTTCTACGTTGGCAGTAGGAGTTACTTAACATCAGATAAGTCGTTTGCTTAAAAATGACATAATAAATGTTAGAATATTGGCATGCCGCAGATAGTCCAGATACGTTTGAAACGCTGTGCTATTAAAAGTTCATACTTATCATACTTTTAAGTTTATACTTGCCGCGTGTTTTGCGTTGAAGTAAATATCATGAGGAAATCTGCGTGCCAGAGTAGATATACATAGTTGTACCTAACTCGTCCTGCTCACTGGCAGACATTTTAGTAATCGCAGTACCAAACACCTCGCAGACTAATTATAAGAGAAAAAAATAACAACCTATATTAGGACTATCCGAAGGTAAGCCAGAGTTTTCTAATTTTTATTTGTGAAGCATAGTTCACTATGGGGATCCAATGCAATTCGGCAGACATCACATAGCTTAGAAACTATACCTAACACATTAAGTTTTTCTCGTCTTTCAAGGATTTATCTTAGGGCTTCTCTTAATGCTTTAACGTGCAAATTTAATTTCAAATATTTCTTTGCTTAACTCTAACAGTACTGATCGAGTTTTAAAATTGTGCAAACTAACTTAATTTAGTGTTTCTGCAGTTTTTTGTCATGACAATAACAATTTTTAATACAAAACGATTTCTCGCCTCACCGCTTCCAATTGCATTTTACAAAATCAACCCAAGCAGGTATATATATATATATATATATATATATATATATATATATATATATATATATATATATATATATATATATATATATATATATATATATATATATATATATATATATATATATATATATTCGTGGAATAAAAATATCTCAGCTCAGTGAAATTCGAGTAATAATACATAGGTGTGCCTCTGTATAGTTCTTGAACTTCACTAACGTAGACAACACAATCGATCCCTTCGAAAAATGTATTCTATCGATTTTAAGAGTAAAAGCATCGATGTTATGAGTTGAAATATAGATTTGTAACCATAAACAAAAGTTGGGTTTATTTATTTTCTCATGATGCTATAAGAGTCAAAGTAAACAAAAATTCTAACCTTAATATTTTTTGGGAATAACCGTAACCTTGATATTTTTTGGGAATATCGATAATGTAAAGAGATTTTAACAGTTTTATAATCATAAAATACTTTTTTTAGTTTTCTTTTATTTTTATAATCTTATGTTATTATCAGTTGTATTTTTTAATTCTAGCGTGGTATTACTCAATATCATTTGATTTAGGTGTAGAAGTAAAGTAAATGAAATAAATGTGTGTATCGTATCTTTTTTGTTTCACTGCAACAGTCCATGCAAGTTTTGGTAGAACGGCCACCATTTAATCAAAATATATCGTGACAAGTTAAATTTATATTTCAAGATATATGTTACTTGACACTGGCATAATACAATAGTTATACTTAATTAGTGAAAGAAAGAAATTCCTGAATGTACTGTGTCAACACGGGTTTCAATGTTAGTTATATTTTTTTAAGTATTACTATTATTTGATTTTTATTCAGAACATTTGATATAAATAAGGACTTCTTCTTTTTTGTGAGTCATAATATTTCCATACTTGAAGACTCCCAATCCTGGTCAGTTCATCTAAGCATATCTTCTCCAGAATTCCGCTAGACTACCTTGTTAGGTAATCACAGATTTAAATGACGACGATACATAACATTTAGTATGTATCATTACTTTTTAAAGGACAGCAACGCTTTTGCCATTCCTCTTATGTTGCAAGTGTCTCTGGGTGGCGTTGATTGTTTTTCATTAAGTAACACGTAAAAATGAGTAAAATTTGTTGTAGGAAATTTAGTGGGGCCTGAGAGCCAAAATAAGCGAATATAGTGTGTGATCAGTACTGAGAACTCTATGCGTATTTGTGATCTAAATTCAATAACAAATATGGACCAATAAGTAATTGATTGTGATATTTTTGATAAAACCTTTACTTTTAAAAAAATACTCTGATTTATTTAAATCCTGTAAAATATAAATGAAAAGACTTATCTAAAACTTCTCAAATTATTAATTAACAAACTGCTTTTCAGGACTTTGTCTGCGTAATTGAAATCAACGAGAAAATCAGTTATTTAGTGTTCAGGAGCAATTTCAAACTTATTAAGAATAGAATGTAGGATAAGTCATTCTTTACTACTTCATTTACCCTTTCGCGTGAATCCTATACAAATCTGTTTAGCCTTTTTAGCTAAACAGACAGATAGACAAAAAAAAATTTTAGTTAGTTCTGTTTAATTATGCATAATAAGTGTAGACTTACATATACATGGGTACTGTAACGTCCCATCTTACGTTTGCTCCACTAAATGCGCCACTCTAATGCCTTCTTTCGCAGGTGATAACATGTAAATGCTCCCCGTTACGTATGTATGGTGTTTTCTTATTTAGGTGAAAAGATTTAAATGCTTCCCCTTATATAGGCGATAGGTAAGCATACCCTTTTACGTAAATAGATTATAAATAAGCCTTTACAAGTTCTAATACATGTTGTATCAAATTACTTTGTCGATAAAGAGTTTAATAAGTCAAAAGTTCGCTTTCTGAAAATCTTGAGAGATTGGACTTCACAAGAAGCTGTTATTTATTACATACCCAACAAATCGCAGGAGTAAAACAACATAATTTTGTATTTTCTTTAACAGTTGATTAGCAGCAACTGGAAACGGAAACGTTTTTGTCAAAGTGTAGAAATGAAACTTTCACAGATCACCGTAACTGTGTCGAGACGGTTAGAGCGTTTATTGTCGAAGCAGGTCCAGGGTTGTCGACTCAGACAGAATATTATGTTTTTATTTGGAATGAGGGTTTTCTTTCCACAACACGCATATCATTGTTGTACATAAAGCATTCGGCAAATTTTCACTAATATTATGCATGATGGGACATGTTGTAACTTGTATGCATCACAATATTGTTTTTGTAAGTTCTAAAACATTGATGGTATTCTTTTTAAAATAAAATATTAGCTGTCCATTGAAATATTTAATTTACTAAATTCCACATTCATATTATATAATTATGTATATATGAATCATAAATTCATGGTTCAAATAGATTCTTTGATTTGTAATTTGTTGGATCACAAGTCAAATAATTCCGTAATATAATCCAACTAATTCGATAATCCGACATGGCCCTGCAAAACGTTTGTCGGGTCCACTGTATGTACATATATCCCACTGCTGGACATGGCCCTTTCAATTTCTCGAGGAATGACGCTAACTCTCCGCGGTTATCTAAGGTAGATTGAGGTAACCAGACTCGAAATAGTCCTGTAAGCCTGTAATATATGTAAATATGTATTATATTTATAATATAAGCCCGGGACCATCGATTCCGAAAGAAGTAATATCACCACTAAGTCAAAAAGAATCGCTTATGAAATAGTTGGTACTAAAAGATGTTAACAGTGAAAGTTCTTATTATGATTGTCTTTATGAGCTTTTGTAAAAGTTGACAAGAAAAATAATTTCATCTTATAGTGACTTCGTAAATGGGTACCTATGCCACTGCAGTGGCAATGAACTCGTGTGTGCCAAAGAACCGACAAGCTTTGGAGTAAACAAATGCTGTAGAAACCGCGTCTTGGCAAATGTACCGTGACACACCTTCCGGCTTTATGAACGGATGGTTTACGCAGGGCGGCTGTCAGAAATTGGCTAGGTGGTGCACCTTGTTGTAGGTATCTATCAGCAGAATGCCGTAGACTGCTTATTTCTAAATCACCACAAGATCCAGTAAGCGTGATGTAGGATGGAATATAATATCGGCATAATAATACATGTTATTGTTAACATAGAAAATTAATCCAATATAAATGTAACAAATAATTAATCAATTTTCTGAATCATTTAAATGATTTTTATTCGTTTTTATCGATGTTTTTCGGGTATGTCTGAGACAGTTCTGGTTAAACCTTGTGGGGAATCGGTTCTCACGAACACGCGCGGTGTCGATGTTCTAAAAAGCCTCAAACGCGGTAGCAGCCACGTATTAATCAGTTGCAATCACTGCTGCTAAAGCAATGACGGTCTGTGGACAGGTACAGTAGTCGAAACAAGTTAAAACATTAAAAATAACTAAAGTTTTATGAAACATATTCGGTTTATAATTTCAAATATTGTTAGCCAACTTATATATCTATTTATATGACATTTCGAGATGAAGTTTATATTAGGGTTAAAATTATATAAACTTGATATGACATTAAATATGATATCTACACTTAGGAGATACTGTTATTTTTATAATTGTATTGTAGTACCTACTGTATTTAAGGCGATAATACCCTGATTGGTAAATTGGTACGATTCTAAATACTATAGACTTTTTGACGTTAACCTTTTGAGGTGAATACTTCTCTGGCACCGTTGCAATTTGAAACACGATGAAATGAAAAAGTGAGATTAAAAAGAGACAAAGACATACATATATCTATAGCATTTAGTCTGCAAGAGAATAAGAAAGACGTGTAAAGTACACACATGTTTTATTTTCAAAACACTTTGTACAGATCACAATAATTCTAGTGACATTTAATAATTTTTCATATCTGCATTTTCATACTATATGTATAAAAATGCATACTTAGTGTATACATGGGTATTCATATAAAAAAAACTGTGTCTCTTCATATATTTTAGTGATTATTTTAATACGGAAAGATTTAAGAGACTTTGATTTTATTATTAAGATTTATATCTTATCACTTTGAAGACATTTTAACTTGTCAGCATAATTAATTCTTCTTACTGTCATAAAACGATAATTAAACATGGGCCTGAAAGTTCTATGAGTCGCGCTTGGTGTGCACGACTGTACCGATCTGTGTTGGCTGAATGTCGCGTCCGTGCGTGACGGATCCACTCAGCGTCGAATTCACGCCAAGTCAAATGTTTAATTTGCTCTATAAATCACGCTATTAAAAACATTTCAAGGGTGTCATCGCAGCACCGATCTCATTGGAAACGTGACTGCGCACTCGCTGTGTGGTCGACTTCGCTCACTCGTCCGGTATTGGTATTTGGTCGCTTTGTTGTTAGTCCACGTATTAAATGAAGAAGAATGCCAGCTCTAGATCAAATTCAATTTAATGAGAACAAATTGAATTAGCTATTAGCGTGGCGCGACGTTTGGCGCGCAAGAGTGTTGATACAATGAGATATAATGCATACCCACCACCATACCCATAACCACCATATCATCAATATATCTGTAAAATTCCACTTATTCTTCAAGATTGTGCGTGTTATTGTAGGTATCCCCACGCTTGAAGATCGGATTGGAGTTTTTATTTTTAGGTTGAATCTGTAGCCTATTTATATTTGCTTTGTCATTGTCGTTTGTGTGACACCAATGGAAAGATATAATATATAATAGCCCTTCTTTATGCTGGAAACCACACGGTATTAAAATTCTGACTACAAATATAAAATGTGATATTTGTTCGGATAATTAAGCCTATTCATTACTGATAATCATTCTCACAACTTTGCTCTACCTCAGAAGACTACCAAAAAAGATAAAAGTAAACGTTGCACAAGGCGACTAGCAAAAACTATATGCATGAAACCGAAGATGGAACTGAGAGGCATAGATCTTACTTTGTGGTACTCTACGTACAGCATTGGACTGCTGTACATTGACATTTCATTCCTTAGTGTACAAGAAAGTGTTACCAGCTATTAGTACAATATATTATATTTTAAATATGTAGTTATTTTTGACCAATGTATCAAATATTACAAAACATTCTGTAAGCCTTGATATTTGTTTATTGTAACGAAAACCCACAGCGTATCAGAAAATAGTAGTATATATTTAAAATATCGTTTAATATATAAAAATGTTTCATATCATGGATGTAGACCCATTACTGAATGTCGTGTAGGCTTGCGTGACTTTACTAAAGCGTCCGTCTAGGAGGAAACTTGGTTTAAATTAAATTAAATTGATTTATTGAAGGAGGAGGCAGTCCCTAGCGTCCAGGCCTACGTAGCTCCAATACCACGGTTCGTTCCGCTGTACTCACTCGCCCGCTCCTAATTAATGCTATTAGGTTCGGCAACTAACTGGAAAAACATCTACCGCAGCGCTCTTTCTAGTTTAATATTGTTTTTAAATAGGGTAGGTACTTTATTATAAATTAAATAGAAAGAAAAATTAATTTCTTACATATTATAATTGTTCCTATTTTAACCGTTTACTGACCTAACTTTTTATATTATTTTAATTAGGCAAAAATAAAACTATTGTTTAAACTTTTTATCCATTATATATAAGAACTTAGGACTATGAACTTCATTAGGTACTAGTAAGTAAAAGGCTAAAAGACTAGAAGATAGTGTAAGGTAATTGTATGCATTGGAAACTTAAAAAATAGTATAAAGTGATCTATTATAAAATTTTCTTGATAATTGGGGTGTATTCTGTGAATCTTCGTAAGTTGAGCTAAAATTATACAGCATTGTTACTAATGTTATACTTGATTTCTAGCGTTTGGCCTATATTATAATATATACATACTATATTCTCAAATCACGGTCCAAATTGAAACTTCTTTTAAAACATTTTTTTTGTTTAGGTCTCTGGATGTAAGTTATGTATATTTCATGTGCCTTGAAGATTGCATGCATTGGAATTCTTTCCTTCAATCATATCTATAAAGAAGATATAAAGAAGAACTCGGACTAGATTGTGTCTTCTGTGTTTACGCATATGTTTAAGGCCCTTGAAAATATATTTTATACATATGTTCAATTATATTCCTGTATACATAAGAATACGTCCGTGCAGCTAAATCGACTTGGATAACATCGATATTGTAGACGTTTATTGATTAAATGTGTCTCTGATGAAACTTTACTGTTACATTATTGAGGAGATAAATATTTTAATAAAGTTTTATCGTCGTGTATGCGGCCCGTTTTAATTGTCTGACTCATCCTCATTCGATAGCGATTATACAACGTTAGACCTAGGATTAGGCTTAGGTCTAACGTTACTTAAGGCTATTGGATCCCTTCTAATCCTACCACTGTTATAGTGATAAATTATTTTAGCAGTTTTGGGATTGAGAAGCATTAGACTGAACGACCGACTCATCCTCGTCGTCGTGATATTAGTCCGCAGTTGGTGGGTCCTTTGCTAGAGCAACCTAGTTCTTTCAAAGAAATATAAAGGTGACAGGATTAACAACGCCATTCCGAAAAAGATACAGACTTTATGTTAATAAAATAAATACTATTATGTAAAGCACCTATATATTAAATAATTTACTTAAATAATAATCCTTGAATACGATCTTTAAAAGATGGATCCAATCGTCACGGTACGTAATAGATAAATGAATTTACTTCCAGCTATAAGAAGGTGTAGCACACAATACGATAATTCTAATACATAAAACATCGTATTGTAGGAAGCGAGCCTTCATTATTCAAAGATATTTATTCATGTCGAATGATTGCCTTTCTTTTGTGCATCGACAATGCCGTCGTCGGGCGTATTCCATTTGCGCGGGATCGCTTGCCCGCTCACGCTCATTGTGCACGCGAGTTATTTTCAAAGCGGACTCGGGCTTTCCCGCGCTGCGACCGGCCCGGAGCGAGCCTTGTATACAGGGCTGCCAACTTGCCTACTTATTGCGTCATTAGGCTGTTATGCAGAAAATTAGTGTATTAACAAATATTTAACATATTTAAATGTATTAAATATTTGTTAATACATATTTTAATATTTAACAAATTTAATAAAATAATAATTTAATAAAAATAATTTTTTAGTTTATATGGGAGAATAAAATTCTTATATAAGATATAAAAGTAAGAATTTACGTTAAATTTATTTGTTATATTTCTTGTTTATGATATAAATGCTATCTCATTTTGCATTATCGTGATATGATTTTATTACCAATTGCTACTTACCTAATATTCACATAGGTAGCTAGCTATATGATCAAAATAATCAAGACACCTAACCAACCTTACGGTTCTTTCTACTATTTGATTAAAGAAGTGAGTACCTTTTTACGTCATATATAAAACTGTAGTAGGAAACGTGAAGGTTGTAACAATAAAACTTAGATGAGTAATTACGATTCATTTCAAGATTATTAGGTGAGATAAGGTTTATATTGAAATTTAATTATTATATTACTATATGAATACTTGTAGCATATTAGGCGGTTTTAATGAAGTTAAGGCTTATTATGTGTTGGGAACAGACGTCAGAATTTAAAGATATTTAAAGTGCGCTATTCCAATTCTAAATTCAAATTTCTTTTACGTCTTATCTTAAAATAAATGTCTAATATAATATTAATAAGATTATTATTTTGAACGTTAACGGCTCTAATGGCACAATGGCAAAGTATTTACTTTCGAAGTTGAGTCATGCGTTTAATTACCGCATCGTGATACATATTTTTATTAATGACAGGACATTGCTGTCAGTAGGTGTTTGTCTATTTTTTTATTTGTATCGTAGTCACAATCACGGAACACGGTGTATTTTACGGTTAAGATTATAACGTGTTTTGTTGGTTATTGTAGCTAAAAGAGATAGATAATTTAAAATAAAAACATCATACTTAATCACTATAAATACTTATAATGTTTCAAATCAATAACATCAATTACAATATAGAATTTCATTGTAATGCCTCGCAACCCTATATGCATATTTCATTCTAAATGAAAAGTAGGTAAGATTGATGAGTTCAGACACGACCTGTGACACGCACTACCGAATACTTTGTACATAGCGCGGTTCGCTGTATAGTCTATGCTCTATGTTCGTTATGCGCTTTGTTTCATCTGTAAAGGACCGTCTTCACTTGATATTTAGATATAACAATTTTATAAGTTTTTAAAGATAGCATATGATAATTCATTAAGAGAGAGTTATTAAGTTTTATCACTATATACATTGAATACTCAATAGTTATTTATATAACATATAATGAAAGATTATCTGATTAATGGTGTTAAAATACTATGCAAGTTCTTAAGTCCACGCCAGTGAAATCACGGCCCAGCGAGAATAGTATTCAATATAGGTATCAAATATATATAAATAAGTTTTAATGATTATACTAAGGACCAAAGAAAACAAATGTAATGCGTCAATTCATTCGTCAAATCATGTTATTTGTCGTTCTAAATACGCTATTAAAGTTTAGGAAGTATCGGACTGAAATTGGATTCTAAAAAGATAAAATGTTGAATCGTCGGCTTAATTACCAGAATTCGTAAAAAAATATTTTTTTCACTTTTATGTCACCTAACAGATAATTTTAAAGCATATACGATGAAATAGTTCGTATATACCTCAAAATAACGCTTTTAATACCTAGGAGCCGTCCATAACTTTCATTGCATGAATTTCTTGATTTTGGACCCCCTCCGACGTGACAAAGACGAGGTGTCACACGTAGAGTTGTTAAGGCTCACTTTGATGACTGCCACTCTTTCCCTAACGTAGGTATATTAAAAATTTTCTCAAACTATGACTAAAAACGGTTATTTGTCATTCCTGGATGGACTTACGGATTCTGATAATTAGGATGACGATAAAACATGACTCTTCGCCGCTTGTTGATTGAGGTCGATTGTGGTTATCTATATATTTACATTATTCAAAACAAAGTGTATTCAAAAGTAAAAAAATTAAATTTATGAAAATCGTAAGACTGTAAATATTTTACAGCCCATATTTTGTCCCACTGCTGGGCACGGGGCCTCCTCATATTTGAAGGTAGATTGAAGGCACACCTAGCCTTGGAATGAATATCGGTACGCCTATTTTTTTCACAGCTCATATATGACCTATGGTCTTGGGCCTTTACTATTCTGGAGGAACCAACTTTAACCCACCACGCTTGTTCAAATAAAATGGCGGAATACTCAGGCACCGTGAATATCGAAGTCCGAAAGAGATAATTTCGTCACTGGTACAAGTAGGTACGTTGGTACAAAATTTCCCATGCTAAATAGACGATACTAATATCTAGAAATATAAAGCAACAATAGCTCAGTAGGCAAGGATCAGGCTTATGATCGGTACGTCATAAGTTCGTATCCTTCATTGGACTGATGTCTAGATATGCACCATTTCCTAGCACAAGTATTTTAAGCTTAGTTGAAATGGTTGACAAGAATTCTAAGAGTTATATATTTGTTAAATATTAAATATTACATTTAACAAATATATTCTATACAAAAAAATGAAAATTTTAGAGTCCCGATTATGAAGACGATCCCTTATTGTTGATGGTTATTATTGGTAACGATGCGAGCGTAGCACTTTATGCGGTATATTGACCCGTTTTTGTTTAATGTTTGGGTGCATTCGGCCGACTAATAGGATTTTTTTTATGTTTTTGTTTATGTCCAAGAAACATTAAAATCACGTTAATTCATCTACGTGTTGCGCTCACTAGGACGGGAAGCTATCCATTATGAACATTTAATACGCAAACATAGTGCCTATCTATCTACACATGGATTTAGTAACCATTTACACATTCATTAAAATATCTTGTCTTGTACAACAAAGTAAATTTTCATCTCATCAAAATTTCATCATAGAACTGTGTGTTTTTCCCGCAACTTATTTTCATACACCGCCACTCTGTGGGACAAGTTTACCTTTATCGGTATTTCTGTACCAATACGACGTTGGAACCTTACAAAAACAAATTTACATATTTCTCAACGGTCAGCAACGCTTTCGCAGAGCTTATAGTGATGTAGATGTCTATATGCGACATTAATTACGTTCAATCATGCGACCCGCTTACTCCTTTACCTTCCTGTCCCAGAAAAAAAACTAATAGCACACTTAGTATTTTTTATCATGAAAAAAATTATATTGTGTATGTTTGTGCTTAAAATACTATAGTTGTAATGTAAATATAACATCCTGATCTCAAAAAACTCATTTTTGTTGTCATTGCAATATTATGATTTTCTTGATTGGGCTTTTTTAAATGATAAAATGAATTCCAGTACGTAATGCTAACACGATCGTCCCATTATAATCGTGTCGGTCAAAATAAAGAAGAATCCTCGTTTCTTTGTGATAAATAGTAATAGTACACAACTGAGCCCATAGTTATTACAATCTAATTGGAATGTTTGGGCAATGGTTGGCCCCGCGCGTGAAATTGGACCAAGCGTGGTAGTTTGCGGTGCCCTGTAATTTGTTCGCCGCCGCGTGCCGCGCTTCATGTCTATCTGTCCGCTACGTTTCAAATTTAAATAGATTTGTTTACAAATGAAAGAAAGATATTTCCACACATCAACAAAATTAAGTATTATCTTTAGATGATTAATGGAGTTAAGCGTCACTTTGCGAAAATTCACCATTTAGACGGAGAGTCAACATCTACTTACCAACCTAGCTCGCCATATTTTAAAAATAATAAACCTGAAAAAATAAACATACCAACCATAGAGTTGATAAACTGAATGGTTGTATTTCGTACACTCTATTACACGTGACGATGCTTCGTGTTAAGGCGAAACGTCATGTGTCACCTACATTATTGAAAGTAGTGTTGTATACTGATTAGTGTGAATAAAACATTATTTTTTAATTTTTTTTTCGCGGATCTTAGCAAGATAGATTTTGGCTCTTCATAACTCCATGTTTTAACATACAATTACATCGTATTATGATCGAAAATTCTATGGCGAAGCTAACGTTTACAGAGTCAATGGTCTCGGGTTCTCTCTTTCATAGGAGCATAGGAAGCTACTGCTTCCCCTTACATGCTACAGTCTCCAGTTTAATCTCGATATTCAACTCTACCTGCCACTCATATGTAATGATAAATGAGTATATGATGAGCAATAGTTTTGAGAAGTAAAGCAGAAGGGATCTGTGTAACTAAACTGTAAAAGACTATGCGACATACATTTAATTGTAAGGAAAATAATTGTTTATGTTAGAACGCTATTTTTGAGGTCAGTCGGAGGAGCAGCGCGGTTGTACGTTGTGGGTACGCTCGAGCTCGATTTTATCTCAAACGGTGAGCCGACATTTCCACCGACGTAATTACGGAGTTTAGGCACTAGAGTGAATTATAAGATGCGCCGCGGTTCCGTAATCAAAGTAATAATTGTTATTCACGACGCCTAGTGTTTGGTGAGCATTTTGTGGTTACAACTATGGTCGAAGCATGAATTGAATTTCTCACAAATACAACGAACGAGGTTAATTGTAAATATCTGTTTGTATCTCAGTAACGAAGATACCGCCTTCGGAGTTTTTTTTTGAATGGCCGTGACCGTGAAATCAGAATAGCAAATTGAAAAAGTAATATTGTAAAGAAGTGCAATTTGAAATTCAAAGACGCGTTGAATCACAATGAGTTTTCTGAAAAGATCTTTAACCTAAACATAGCGCCAATCGATACGTTTATATATTGAATACCTCTCATTCAATATATCAATCATCAAATCTCGCATACAGTAAGTTTCTAGTCCCTATTTTCTCTTGGCTTCATTATATACACTTCATAAACGCTACATAAAAAAAGATGACAATTAAGATTTTAGGACGAAAAAATTTTCATTTATGCAATGAATTTATTTTATTTGAAGTTTTCCCGTAATTGTAAAATGTGATGATTGATGAATCCGAAACAAAATCATAAGAACATCTAGTGAAGAACTTATCTCCACGTATCTTACAAAGTGGTAAAAATATGAGGCTGGTATGTAATTAAAATTAAAACGTTGTACACGTAAAAGCAGTAAATTTTAGATATGCATAAGCAATTATGTACGTTACTAACTACAAGCCGCTTATCTCGTAAGCCATTACTTACCCAAGTCAAACTGAAGTTTTAAAATCAAAACAACAGAACTACAGGGTAATACATTTCCTTAGGGCGCCGCCCGCCCTCGCGAATTCATTACCTGCAACCTGGCTCTTCCATTTCCGACATGCTGTAATACGATCGAGGTAGTTGAACATTATATTTGAAACAACTTTTTCCATTGCTGCGTTATTCTGCGATGGTAAAAGTTAAGGACAACTAATGCGGCATTGGATATCCATAAATATGTGATGGTAGCCAAACGTTACTTAGCGCAGTACCTTAACGCTTGTGTTTGCCCAGACTTGACGTGACTTCGTTTGCAAAGTCACTATTTGAAGCAAAAACTAACATAAACTTTGATGCATTCTATTAAATCATTTTTTGAAATATTTTATTTAAAACAAGAATTTGAGAATGATGTTGCTGTGAACTAGAATTGTTTTGTATGTGAATAAATACTCTAAAGTATATGGTACCTCTGTAAAGTCCTCCAAGGACTGTTCAATCAAGATATAAAAAAAACATTTAGATCCAATCAAATATGTTTTCCCTTCTCAGCCTAATGGCCTGTTCTGTCCATGTATCATCCTATTTTTAGAGCTCATTCCGTATTCCTGTGCGACCCACTAATGGTAACACATACACAGGAATACTGAATGAGCCCACACAGCAAGTCTGAAAAGGTCACACAGGAATACTGAATGAGCTCTAAAAAATAGGATGATACATGGACAGAACAGGCCATAAGGTTGAGAAGGGCAAACGTATTCGATTGGATCTAAATGTTTTTTTCTATCTTGATTGAACAGTTCTTCATTCATATAATTAGAGGTCATCCATAAATTACGTCACACCTTATGGAAGGGAGGTGGTCAATAAAGTGTGACATTGTTTGACAGGGGACTCATAAGCTTTGTCACATCTACATACATGGCCGTCTTAAGCATATTCCGCGCCGGGGTGCGGGTAATCAGCCCGCGCTCCTGCTGTTGTAAAAAAACGCAATATAATTTTAATCTTTTATTTATTAATTTCTTAAAACTCTGTAATTTACAGAAAAATGCACAAACAAAAATGGACATTTTAATATATACTCTATTATTTTAATATATACTTCTTTTAATTATTTTATATTACTATTTAATAGATAAATACCATACTAACTTAAACAATACAATTTTAATATTTCATTTATTAATTTTAAGAAAGTTCTGTAATTTACCAAAAAATGCACAATGTTTCAAAAATCAACATGTTTTATAAATATTATATTCTTTTTAATTTATATTTTTATTTAATGAGTTTAGAGGTCAATAAAATTTTCAATATCTAGTATTCGGTGTCCCCTAGGACCCCGCCCCCGGGTAAAGACGGCCCTGTCTACATATGTTTAAATCTCTTAACTTCAACTACAGTGACAGATTTTAAAATAGTACCAATTCTGCCAATATTTAATAAGTGCTGTTTTAATTTATTTATTTTTGAATGTAACATTGTAAATTACGTGACTTCACACCAGGTTCAGAGGGTTTTTTTGATGAAAATCAAGAATTGCATCTTGACTTGAGAAGTTCTTGTTAGGTGGTTCA